>CM062805.1:1068596590-1069196590 GCA_031772625.1 Pinus tabuliformis | reverse complement strand
CATTGTTTCTTGTTTTAGGGAGTCCAAGATATTTGGAACATGGTATTTTGATGATGTAACCCTTCAATGTAATAGTATATATAGGATGAAATAATAATAAGAGAATTATCTATCTTTGAGATCCGATCTAGATCAATGTTATGGGTGAATTATTGTGATCTATAATTTGGTAGCGAAGGAGAGGCTCTGCATTTGTGTGCACAGAGGCCTGAGTTTGCAGCTGAGTGCGCAGACACCCTGCAGCTTAGCGTGCAGGCCAATAAATGTTTGTTGTTCAAAGAATTATTATATTAAGTAGCAGTACTTGTGAATGGAGCCCTACACTGGGGTGAACCCCAGTACATTGGTGTTCTGATGTGTATATTTTCTTTGTTGTAGAGTAGCAGCTATTACAATTGCATTTTATTTTAGCACAGTGATGGTTTATGGTTTCATATGGCATGTGATTAATCTAATGTGACGAAGTGATTTATAAATGTTAAGAATAAGATAACATAATAATACCACATCTCCTAATCCTTCAAGGCTACAAAAATCTGGTTTTGCACCCTCCCATAGTCACTTTGGGTGAGACTGCGAGTCTGTAATCTGCTTGCAGGTCATTGCTGAAAGGGCTGGTGATTGAGGATTTTGTTGGTGCGCAATATAGATTAAACCTAGCCCAGTCCAAACCAATCCAACAATCACCCCCATGCCATATTCCAAGCATGAATGTGGATCTCATGGGATAAAACCATCCATAAACTACCAAGGGAATCCAGAGGTTAAACCACCTCTACCCTCACCATATTGTAATCTCACTTGAATCGATACCGAGATCACAAAACCAAACCGATTTTTGTTGCCTCAGGATTCCTTCACCATCCCTTGAGGAATTTTCTTGTCTCCACCCAATTGTTGAGGGCTTCCCGGAGAAAGCCATCTCCACCGCCAACCCTCTGTATTTTCCTGAGACCACCTCACCCAGATCCAAAACCTTCTTGCAATCCAAAGCTCAACCGAGAAAGAATCCCATCACACCATGGTTATCTGGAAATGACAATACAAGGTTGAAACCACTATCAAAACCCGATAAAATCTATGCTACCGACAACAAAGAAACCAAAATACACATAGGCATATTATGCCATGTATGCCAAATCAACTAGGAAACCATACATGCAATATGTTACCTGCAAGTATTTCTGCTGAAGCTGCCAGATCCAACCTTTCTTTGCTTGATCCTTGCTTTCCTTTGCTTTCCTTGTCCTTCCTTTGTTTGCTTTCTTTTCCTTCTCCTCTTGGTGCTCTTCTCCTCTTTGAGACTAACTCCAAAACTAAACTGACCAAAGGCTACTAATTGATTCTCTAATGCATTTTTATTATTGATGCCTTCAATTTATTCATTTTCCCATTATTTTCCTTCAATTTCCTCCTCACATGCAACCTGTGACGCTTCACCTCCATTTTCTCCCAATTTCCTTTATTTTCATAAAAAAATATGCCAATTAATGCCACTCTACCTTTCCAAAGCCTTTGTCATTGCCTTTGCCAATTTCCCCTTAGCCATAAATACACCAGGTGATGCCCACTAGGATATTTTTCCCAACATTCAGCTTAGAATAAGTGTCCCTTGACCTTGGCCTTATTTTTCCTTTATTAACTTTTATTACATGAATTTCTAACACGAGGTTGTTACACCCATACATGACTATACAAATAAGAGGCGTCACTTAGTATATAATAGTACTAAAAACCTAATTAATCAAACCTGATACATTATATTGTTCTCTGTGAGAAATAATAGATTAAACTATGTTTATAATTCCAATCAAATAATGAGTACTTTGAATTTCGTGTACTTATGTTCTCCATGGATGTTATCCAAGAGACCCCATAGTCAAGAACTACTAACAATTATATAAATATATTCAACCCAAATTTATTGTAGCAAGACCCAACAAATCGTAAACTCACCCATTCACGTGTAATGAAGAATGAAGGGTTATAACTATAACTACTTTTACAATTTATAATTTATAATTGATGAGTGAAATTTAAGTAACAAGCTACACCACAAGTTAACAATTTTCCCTGTCCATCATAGCTACCTTCAAAATATCATATTCCCTCATGAGTATAATTGAGGACATTATACCTCACCCTATAATTATTTCCTTGGAATCAACATTTGAATGAGTTTTCTGTACAATACGTTGATATAGGGTATACAAGTAAATGTTAAATAGACCATCTTAAATTTAATTACTTCTGTTGTTACTCTACACTGAATCCTATGCTAAGGCCGAAAAATTCATATTAGATCTCAATAATAAATTTACATTATAGCTATTAATTTATTTTGTTTTTAATTTTGTATAATAGATTTTATATTATTATTTAATATTTTACAATGAATATTATATTTTATAGGTATAAATCTTCTAGATTAATTACATTAATCTAGAAGATTTCAGCCTACATTTTACATTAATCTAGAAGATTTCAGCCTACATTATGGATTACAAAATTTTTAAACCTAACACAATATTATATTATTTTTATTTAATTAACCAAATGAAAAGTAATGATATTTAGATACAAATCCCTTTATATGCCAAGATCTAATGCTTGGCATACCTTTCTTTTTTATTGATTGGTATGGAAATTTATATGTATTATTAGTCCCTGTCGGGGACTATATGCGATCGATAGATCGCTGACTTTGCGTTGACCGAGGCGATTTTTGATTATATTTGCGATATAACCTAAGTCGAACCAAGGTTTTGGGGGTGGAAAGGTTTTGGGGTCTTATTACGTGCTTCACATCGTTCGAGGTGAAGGGCACGTGGCGCAAGTGAAGGGCACGTGGTCGGCATGCGCTGTGTTGGTCTGATCGGTGGCCAACTGTCCCTCCTCGAGATGCTGGAAAGTTCGGCTTGGGTTTTACTGTCTTCGCGGCCTTTGGGTTAGTATTGTTACTTGCTTGTTTAGCTCTGCAGTCTGTGCGATTTTTCGTCTGCGGTGGAGTTCCTGCCTGCTCGGTTAACTGAATAGCAAACGTTTGGTTGCGGTTCTGTTGTTCCAGGTCCGGCTTGTATGCCTCGACTGTCTGGTGTGGCTTTGGTAAGTTCGGCTACTGTATGGCATTCTGGTTAAATACTGAGGGTTTCTGTTACCTGCATGCAAGAGTCCATGGTTATTTGATCCTGGAAAGTTACTCGGCTTGGGTTTTACCCTGTTCGCGGCCTTTGGGTTATTATTGTTACTTGGTTGTTTAGCTCTGCGGTCTCTGCGATTTTTCCTTTGTATTTGTTGTATTGTCTGCGGTGAAAACACAATGCGGTTCCTGCCTGCTTGGTTAATTGTATAGCAAACGTTTGGTTGCGGTTTTGTTGTTCCAGGTCCGGCTTGTATGCCTCGACTGTCTGGTGTCGTTTTGGTAAGTTCGACTACTGTATTGTTTAGAGGTTAAGTTCGGCTACTGCATTATAAGTTAATGGCATTCTGGTTAAATACTGAGGGTTTCTGTTACCTTCATGCAAGAGTCCATGGTTATTTGAGCATTATAAGTTAATGGCATTCTGGTTGAATACTGAGGGTTTGTCTTAGCTGCATGGGTTTTATGGAAATTTCGGTAAATGTCTGCGTGAAGCTGTGATTCTTGGTTGTATTGTTTAGAGGTTAAGTTGGGCTACTGCATTATAAGTTAATGGCATTTGGGTTATTATTGTTACTTGGTTGTTTAGCTGTGCGGTCTCTGCGGTTTTTCCTTTGTATATGTTGTATTGTCTGCGGTGAAAACACAATGTGGTTCCTGCCTGCTCGGTTAACTGTATAGAAAACGTTTGGTTGTGGTTCTGTTGTTCCAGGCCCGGCTTGTATGCCTCGACTGTCTGGTGTCGCTTTGGTAAGTTCGGCCACTGTATTGTTTAGAGGTTAAGTTCGGCTACTGCATTATAAGTTAATGGCATTCTGGTTAAATACTGAGGGTTTATGTTACCTGCATGCAAGAGTCCATGGTTATTTGAGCATTATAAGTTAATGGCATTCTGGTTGAATACTGAGGGTTTGTCTTAGCTGCATGGGTTTTATGGAAATTTCGGTAAATGTCTGCGTGAAGCTGTGATTCTTGGTTGTATTGTTTAGAGGTTAAGTTCGGCTACTGCATTATAAGTTAATGGCATTTGGGTTATTATTGTTACTTGGTTGTTTAGCTCTGCGGTCTCTGTGATTTTTCCTTTGTATTTGTTGTATTGTCTGCGGTGAAAACACAATGCGGTTCCTGCCTGCTCGGTTAACTCTATAGCAAACGTTTGGTTGCGGTTCTGTTGTTCCAGGTCCGGCTTGTATGCCTCGACTGTGTGGTGTCGCTTTGGTAAGTTCGGCTACTGTATTGTTTAGAGGTTAAGTTCGGCTACTGCATTATAAGTTAATGGCATTCTGGTTAAATACTGAGGGTTTCTGTTACCTGCATGCAAGATTCCATGGTTATTTGAGCATTATAAGTTAATGGCATTCTGGTTGAATACTGAGGGTTTGTCTTAGTTGCATGGGTTTTATGGAAATTTGGGTAAATGTCTGCGTGAAGCTGTGATTCTTGGTTGTATTGTTTAGAGGTTAAGTTCGGCTACTGCATTATAAGTTAATGGCATTCTGGTTAAATACTGAGGGTTTCTGTTACCTGCATGCAACAGTCCATGGTTATTTGAGCATTATAAGTTAATGGCATTCTGGTTGAATACTGAGGGTTTGTCTTAGCTGCATGGGTTTTATGGAAATTTCGGTAAATGTCTGCATGAAGCTGTGATTCTTGGTTGTGTTGTTTAGAGGTTAAGTTCGGCTACTGCATTATAAGTTAATGGCATTTGGGTTATTATTGTTACTTGGTTGTTTAGCTCTGCGGTCTCTGCGATTTTTCCTTTGTATTTGTTGTATTGTCTGCGGTGAAAACACAATGCGGTTCCTGCCTGCTCGGTTAACTCTATAGCAAACGTTTGGTTGCGGTTCTGTTGTTCCAGGTCCGGCTTGTATGCCTCGACTGTGTAGTGTCGCTTTGGTAAGTTCGGCTACTGTATTGTTTAGAGGTTAAGTTCGGCTACTGCATTATAAGTTAATGGCATTCTGGTTAAATACTGAGGGTTTCTGTTACCTGCATGCAAGAGTCCATGGTTATTTGAGCATTATAAGTTAATGGCATTCTGGTTGAATACTGAGGGTTTGTCTTAGTTGCATGGGTTTTATGGAAATTTGGGTAAATGTCTGCGTGAAGCTGTGATTCTTGGTTGTATTGTTTAGAGGTTAAGTTCGGCTACTGCATTATAAGTTAATGGCATTCTGGTTAAATACTGAGGGTTTCTGTTACCTGCATGCAACAGTCCATGGTTATTTGAGCATTATAAGTTAATGGCATTCTGGTTGAATACTGAGGGTTTTGTGTGCAGACTTCGTTAACCAATTTCGTCATTTGCACATTTTCTCATGGTACTGGCACAGGCTGGGTTGTGCATGAATATGGTCTAGACGAGAAGGAATTCGAACGCTCGGCTTCGTTTTAGGTACGGTGTTATTTTACTAATTGCTTTTTGTCAATTTTTGTATTACTTGCTTTTTGTCAATTTGTTAGGGTTTTAATTTTTGCATTGTGTAGGTTTATGGTCCAGTTACTCTAGGTTTATAGTCGAGTTACTCCGTGATCCCTGCCGGGGACTATATGCGATCGATCGATCGCTGGCCGTTGGTTGACCGACGTGATTTTTGATTATATGAACCATATAACCCAAGTCGAACCAAGGTTTTGGGGGTGGAAAGGTTTTGGGGTCTTATTAGGGGCTTCACATCGTTCAAGGTGAAGGGCACGTGGTCCCGTGACTCCCAAGCGGATGTGTAACGCTGGTATGAATCAGACAGTATACAATTGATTTGGTAATAAATTTAGATTGATTTACAATTAACTTGGGTTACGGCATGTGCTGTGGTGGTCTTATCGGCGGACAACTGTCCCTGCTCGAGATCCTGGAAAGTTACTCGGCTTGGGTTTTACCCTGTTCGCGCCCTTTGGGTTATTATTGTTACTTGGCTGTTTAGCTCTGCAATCTGTGCGATTTTTCGTTTGTATTTGTTGTATTGTCTGCAGTGAAAACACAATGTGGTTCCTGCCTACCGTGATACTGTGGGTTTCTCTTACCTGCATGGGTTTTATGGAAATTTCCGTAAATGTCGGTTTCGACCACCATGTGACTTCCTTATCATTTGGGCCGAGACGACCTGGGTGAAGCTATGGTTCTTGGTACAGATTGAGTGGCAGTCTTTTGTAGTTTGAACTATTTTTGCACATGAAGATCTAAATAAATTGGGGTTTTCGAACTGTTTGAAATGTTAAAATATTGAAGATTGCAGTCTGTTTTATAACTGCACGGTTTCCTATCTTAGGCGTGTATTCAAGGTTTTTCGCTCGTATAATTTATGTGTATGTTTACTTTGGTCCATAATGTTTCTTTAAGTTTGTAATTCTGTTATGGATGTATGAATATTCGACTCTGATATTACTCCTAGAACGGAAGGTTGCTTTGTTAACAACTCTGTTAAGTTCATTTAGTTAGTGTTAAGTTCATTTGATTTGTTAAGAAGTGCTGAATTGAAGGTTTGCTATATTGGTACTAGATGTTGTTCGTTTGCTGTTGTTTATATATTGGATGAAATGTTTCGTTTGCGAAAATTATAAGCTTTTCCGTGATACTAAGGGTTTCTCTTACCTGCATGGGTTTTATGGAAATTTCCGTAAATGTCAGTTTCGAGCACCATGTGACTTCCTTGTCATTTGGGCCGAGATGACCTAGGTGAAGCTGTGATTCTTGGTACAGGCTCTGTTGTGCATGAATATGGTCTAGACGAGAAGGAATTTGAACGCTCGGCTTTGTTCCAGGTACGGCGTTATTCGACTAATTGCTTTTTGTCAATTTTTCTATTAATTTCTTTTTGTGAATTTGTTAGGCTTTTAATTTTTGCATTGTGTAGGTTTATGGTTCAGTTACTCTAGATTTATAGTCGAGTTACTCCGTGATTGTTTTAAAAAATATAGATATTTAAGCTGTATTCGGTCATTTATATTTTTTCTCTCATTCAATTATATTGGAATTCAAATCTGGAATCGTCATTGTTTATTCTGTGTTTACATTAATATTAATATTAATATTATCAATTGTTATAATCATAACAATAATATTATTTGAGATGATCCCAACAAGTAGAAGTTGGGTAATGCATGCAACTAGCTCCGTATAATGATGTATCAAGACATTTTGTCTATTTAAACCTTAGATTAAAATCTCATGTTAGCTAGTTATAACCAGATTGGTTCTGATATGATGTTCAACTACCTTATTCTGCTCAGAGAGAAAAAATTATTTTATTATGAAAACAAAATTACATTCATTATATATGTTTCTGCATTTCACAGATATCCTTAAGCATAGGAAGTGATAAAAGTATTGCTGAGAACATATCTTGCTTCATAAACAGTTTTCAAAAATGTCAATATGACAGCCCTATCATAGTCATTCTAACATATATCACAGCTTTGAAGCCAGTTTTGTCTCATAAGAAATTAGCTCCTAGATATGTCCATAAACAGTCCCATAAAAAAATATAGATATAGAGATATGCTTAAGCATAGGAAGTGATAAAAGTATGGCTGAGAAGATATGTTGCTTCATAACCAGTTTTCAAAAATGTCAATATGACAACCCTGTCATGGTCATTCTGACATACATCACAGGTTTGAAACCAGTTTTGTCTCATAAAAAATTAGGTCCTAGATATGTTCATAAACAGTGCCATAAAAAAATATACATATAGATATTGACATTTAAACAATCCCATGATTACATGAAAAGTGTGTCAAGACATTCCATGAGCTCTCCTTCCACTCTCTCTTGAATGATCCAAGCTCATGCTACCAAGTGTAATCTTTCTTTTGACAGTCCATCAGTTTCCATGTTCCTGTCTTTGTAAGCATGTTGAAACATAATTATTAATGTGTTAAATACTCTGTTTAAGCAAGTTGAATCTCCTGAAATATAGGTTGAAATTTATAATTATCCAATGAATTTGTTCCATTCATCCAATTCACCACAATTTGTGAATCATCAAAGCTCTGTAATTTTTGGGCATCTTTTTTCACGTGCCACAATTGCCAACAGTCTTGGGACAATTTGCTTAGGCAGATTGTTGTTGTGTTTGCCAAAGCTGTCCTTTGAACATATTACATGTTCATCATTTATATGGATCATACCTGCAGCGTCCCATAATGATGGATCTTGTTGAGAAGCGTTATGGAAGTACGCTTATGCACTACTCGTATCTGGTTCTCAATGCCTTGTTTGGGTTCCTTGATCCTTGAATTCTGTTTAGATCCATATAGTATAACCATAGTCTGATACCGAATAGCAGGAAACTTTTTACCTTGGAATATGTTGGAGTTGCAACCTAGCACAAATCAGAGACGATACTTTTTATATTTTGACAGTTGAGTTGGTGCACCACTTATGTAAAACTCATAAATAGCCTCATGGTTATTTTATTTCACAAATGCAATTGACAATGATGTTAACTTTCAGAAATATTCTTAAAGTTGTGTTGCATTTGTTCATTTTGTCTTTCCATTGCTTCCTTTTGTTAACTTCATTTTGTGTTTCAATTGTTCCCTTTTGTTAACTTGCACAAATATTCTTAGAATTATGCTCCATTTTTTCATTATGTCTTTGCATTGTTTCCATTTCCAATTTCTTCGTTATTTATAAATATGGCTTGTTGCTAGAAATTTGATATTTGTTTACCAAGATAATGCAATAGCCTATTTTTTTAATATACATACATTTTGCTCAAAACAATCATGTTCAGTTTTTGCTAACTTCATTAATATTTTTTGTAAAGCTGTACAAGACAATTGCAAAAGCCAACTCTGGTAAGCAATTGCAAATGATGGAAGAAATAATAGATTTTGACAATTACAAATTCAGATTGCAATGCATTTTGCCTGAGAACATTGATATTGTATTAAAAAGAAATGGTCTTTTTAGACTAAATGCATTTTCATGTACTGTAGGAGATTGTCTATTTGACTCATTCGAAATGCTTCTACATTTTCGTTATACTTCAAATGAATTGCGAAATGGGTTAATAGACCACTTTCTTTTTTGCTTAAAGAACAATGACGTTGAAGCAATACAGTCATATCAATATGAACTAGCACCTGAGTTCCTATACGAGTTACATGGTGTTAATGGTATTGGTACATATCTTCATAAAATGCGTTATTCTGCATCTACAAATATAAAGGAGTCTGAACGAGGTTTATGGGGTGATACCTTTTGCATACGTTGGTTAGCTAAATGGCTAGATATATCAATTGCAGTTTGGTCATTGACAAGAAAAACGAGATATTTGCTCTTTAATCAACATGAAAATGCAATTCCATATTGCATTCTCTTTCACGATGCAAATCATGTTAGTGGTCATTATGAACCATTGGTTTACCAAAATTTTCCAATTTGCATTTGCAACCAGTCTAATATCTACCTATCACCTATTTGCAAAGATATTGAAAGCAATTGGATGCACATTGCAAATAATATGCTTTTAAATGGACTAACAATTGCAAAGCAAGTGACATCTAATTGTGGTGACAGTCTCTTTAATGCAATTTGCTATTTAGTAGCAACAGAATTCAATGCAGAGTGTTTGCGACTTTACATTGTGCAATCTTTTTGCAATGCAGTTATGCATAAGAATCAAGAGGCATTGCATTGTTTATAGCAATACCTAGTAGTTGATGCGATACACTATACAATGAATAGCAACTGGCAACAATATCTGATAAATATGGCAATGCCATATGAAAAAGGACAAGTGGAAGGCGGACCATTTTGTCTACAATGGATATCTGTCATATTCAAAGTCAATATCCAAGTATGGTCCTCTGTTACTAATAACTTTGTCAATTACAGTTCCGCTTATTCGAGATGCAATGATATTGTTAACATCTTGTCATTCATGACAAATACATCACATATTCACTACCATGCAATGATACAAGAATATGTTCACAATTCTCAACAATTGTGCATGGAAGCAAATGATGTTTGTAATCAATTGCGTCATGAGCATGTACTAGAAAAAGAGCAATGTATATCTCAAGTACATTTTAGCAATAATATTGCATTTGAGATAGCATGTCATTTAGAGCAAATGCAACCAACTAAGGATTGTAGGCTGAATTATCACAAGCTAAAGCAATTCATACGTACAAAACGCAAATGCAATGACAAATGCAAAAAACCATTTTCTAATAAGAAGTCAAGAAAGAAAAATGCAATACAAATTTATATGGAAAAAGTCGAAGACACGCCTAGGAATACATGTGCAGTTTGCAACAAATTGCATTTTGCAAAAAATATTAGATTCTTCACTATAGATTTGAAAGAAAAGCATATGAATTTGACGTTGAACAATAGGACCTTTAGCAATGAAAACATATGTGTTTCTTGCAAGAAACCACTCGAGAATGGAAAGCTACCACAATTTGCAGCACCTGAACAAATAAGACGTAACATTTCATTGCCAACTGTAAATATACTTTCAGACCTAGAAGAAAGACTTGTGTCATTGAGAATTGAATTTGCACAAATCAGAAAATGGGGACATAGACGGTCACAAATTGGCTTAACAAGATCAATCATCAATGTACCAGTTCATATGGACATTGTGCAAAAAGCATTGCCACAATATCTAAATGATACAATGACAATTGCAGTTGCATTGAAAAGATGATTGCAATACAAAAATGCATACCAAACAGGTAAAGTGCGTCCGATTATTGTCATGAAGGCATTGAACGAACTATGTTCTAGAAGTCTTTATAAAGCTAGCAACATTTGTATAAATGAGAATTGGGCCCATGTTTTACAAGAGAATAATGAATACATTGTACAAAATTCAAACAGTGACAATGAAAGTGATACAGATAGTGATGCAAATAATGAAACACCTACTGAAACATTGGTGCATGGATTAATAGAATCACAACGCATCTACGATCTGCAAGACAAGATTATTGAATTGGCACCTGCTGAAGGACAACGACCATTAGGCATCTTCAAGGACAAATATGCAGAAGAAATGAACTTTCCAACATTATTTTATGGCAATGCACGTGATCATGACATCACAAATAGGTTTAGTTACCAAAAAATTGTACAATGGGAATTGTTACAAGCAAGTGGTGACTTCCAATATCATACAACAAATTTGTTTTTCAAGACAATGCGAATAATAATTGATAAAGTGCTTTCTTGCATATGGGTGCGAATAAGAAAAGGACAACTAAAAGGCAGGAAAATATTAGCAAAAGATGTCAAGTATCGAGCAAATTTGGAAAAGTTATTGAAGTCTGACATTGGATACATAGATTTCAAAAACATTCGCATATCTTCTGACCATTTGGAACAAATTAGGAAAAACATATTTGTAATGATACGACAACTGGGGCCTCCAACTTTCTTTGTGACATTCACAAGTGCAGAACATCGATGGAAACCATTAGTAGATACACTTGTCACATTGTTTAGAAATAAAGCAAATAAAAATGCTATTGATATATTAGAAGATGATGACATTGACTACCTTATAAGAAAATATCCAGTCACATGTAGCCAATACTATAGACATAGAATTAATGCTATAAAGCGATTGATATCTCAAGATACTACATTCTTTGGAAAAATATCTGATTACTATTTTGTAATAGAATTCCAAAATAGAGGAACTGAACATGAACATGGACTGTTATGGATAGAGAATGCTCCAACATATGGAAAAGAAAGCAACTCAGAAATTGAGAAGTTTCTTGACAATTACATCACTTGTAATACAGATCATTTGGAGCCAGATGTTGCTAAATTGCATAAACATCACCATACAAAAAGTTGTAAGAAGCGAAAAAATTCAAATTGCAGATACAACTTCCCCATGCCACCAATGAAATCAACAATGATCATTGAACCAACCAATGCAGAAAATAAAAAAAATCATAGAGAAATCAATATCGTTTTTTGCATTCTTGGAGCAAACAAACAACAATTATTCAACAACACATGACAATTTCCTCCTAGAAATAGGGCTACTACAAAATGAGTACATAGAACTATTACAACATACAATAAAGCAACCAACAATTTTCCTTAAACGAAAACCTTCTCACATTTGGAATAACAGTTTTGCAAACGGTATCCCTGCTTTATGGAATGCAAATACAGATGCACAATTTGTGCTAAATGCATATGCTGCAGCATCATATTGTAGTTCATATATGACCAAAATTGACAAGTCTATGAAAAATGCATTTAGAAGAATACACAAAGAGCATCAGAAAGATGAAATTGATGCTATGCAAATGATTCGTAAACTTGGAAATACATTACTCAATCTACAGCAAATGTCAGCTCAACAAGCAGTGCATATAGCACTTTCATTGCCATTGAGTTCTAGTTCAAGGGAATGTATATTTGTAAACACGTCTCCAGTTGATGAACGCACGTTTATGCTTAAACCGCCTATTCTTTTGAAACAAGAACCTGATGATTCAGAAGATGTTATGTGCCATTCCATTGTTGACTACTACATTGGACGACCAAGTTCCATTAGCAAAATCTGCCTTGCAGAATTTGTATCAAATTACAAGAAAAATGGCAAACCCATATCTAAAAGGATAAAACCAAATGATACGATTTGTCAAATATAACAAACACAATGATATTGAAAACTTTTGTCGAGAGAAATTATTGTTATATATGCCATTTGAAAATTGTGAAGATACATTGAAACAAGAATTGCCTACATGGCTCTCTGCATATACATTACATGAAAAAACAATTCAAGTTAATGAAGCCAAATTTACATATAACATCAATCCAACATGGGGTGATTTAGAGACTGCAACAAATGAGCAAATTAGTTCTTTGAATACTAACGAAATGAATATGCAAAACCAAGAGAACAATTCCCATTATGAGGAATATGATTTGCAATCGGACTTGCAATTTCCAAAACAATTTGAAATGAAGAAAAAAATCAATCTTGGATTTCAAATTACTGCCCATCCATTTTTAATGGAGAACAATGAATATTACAAACTTAGAAGAATCTTGAACAAAGAACAACAAGCAATTGTAAAAGACATTGCAATTAAAAAAAAAAAACCCAAGGAACCAATTTACCTTTTTATTACAGGTGGAGCAGGTGTAGGTAAAACACTCACAGCAAAAGCGATTTTGCAAATGCTTATACGAATTTATGATTCACAAAACACAACTGATCCTATGAAACCAAAAGGTCTAATATTAGCATACACAGGAAAAGCTGCATATAATGCAGGTGGAACAACAATCCATTCTGCATTGCTAATTCCTTTTAACAAGTCTCAACTGTTCTCACTGAGCAAAGAAGTATTGGACAACTTATCAAAGCTATATCAAGAATTGCAAGTAGCTTTCATAGATGAGATCTCGATGATTGGAAGTTGGTTCTTATATTCTATTGACAATAGACTCAGAAACATAAAACATGTCCAAACAAAATACTTTGGGAACATTGACATCATATTTTGTGGTGATTTCTATCAAGCACAACCTATTCAAGACTCTCTTATTTTTGAACAACCAACAATCAACAATCAAACAATAACACATGATTTCTGGAAGGATAATGTCAAGTGCTTCCAATTGCATATGACGATGCGACAAACAAATAAGAGATTCATATCAGTGTTAAATAGAATGCGAACAAATTGTCAAACATCTGACGATATAACATACATGAATACAAGTTGCATGCGCCCTGTACCAAATGATCCAACATTTCCCTATTTATTTTACAAAAACAAAGATGTTGCAATCTTGATGCTAATGCCTGGCAAAGAAATTTTGATTAATGCAATTGACGAAAATGAGGAGAATAACGACAATTTCCCAGCTCATCAACATACGGCTATTTTGCCTCCGCACCTTTTGATAAAGTTGAACATGTTAGTTGAAATGTATGCTTGCAATTATGATGCACCAGATGGGCTAGTGAATGGTGCAGATGGAATAGTTAAAGCATATACCCATACAAATAAGGTCGATGTTCTATGGATTAAGTTCCATGACCCTAATATTGGTCATCGACAATCTAGAAAACTAGGTCATTTGTACACTTCAGAGATAGCACATGATTGGACACCAATATTGCGAATATCAAAACCAATGCCTATGACATCAAAGATGGCGCCATTGAAAATACGAAAACAATTTCCAATTCAACTTGCATGTGCACGCACAATACATAGATCACAAGGCTTAACCTTGGATAGGCTTGCATTCGACCCTACTGGAGTACAAGTGCATGGCCTAGTATACACAGCACTATCACGTGTCAGAAACATAGAATCATTGTATTTGCTTAATCCTCTTAAACATAGTAACTTCAAGGTCAAGCAAAAAGTAAATTCTGAAATGCAACGTTTGCAAACCACTGCAAAATGGCAACTAGAATATGACTGTTCATCAATACAATCATTGCGATCCATCTTTATTCTTTCATTGAACACTCGCAATCTTCATGCGCATCTTACTGACATATGCAATGACTATGACACAATGCAATCTGATATCTTGTGCTTACAAGAAACACATATGTTGCTGTCTATGCAAAATGAATACTTCAAAAATTTCAATTGCATCTCAAGTTGCATTAAGCATGGAGTAATGATATTGATAAAGAAAAATATCATTATCCTTGAACATACCCATTTTGAAGACTGCTTTGTAGAAGCATTGCTTGCAAAAATAAAAGTTCACACATTACAAATTGCAATACTCAATATATATGCATCGCCACATGCAAACCTAAACAATATCCTCAATGTCATTGCAAAAGCTTTATACCACTTAGATCTAAACAATATCATAGTTATATTAGGGGACTTCAATATTGATATGGTGCATTGCAATCAAAAAACAAAGCAGCTAGAAACCTACATGCAAAACTACAATCTTCATTTCCTAGTTGACAAAACTAATAGCATGCACAAATCATTGATTGACCATGTTTGGGCAAATCTAGGTAATATAAAGTATAGAATTTTCGTATTGGATGCATATTGGTCTGACCATGATACAATATCTCTTGTCCTTGACCTATGATATACACATGAAACAGTTTACAAAATTCCAAATTTTGACATTTTTGCAATACCTCATTGGTTTTACCATATCTATTTTACTAAAGCATACTACAATATCCTTTTTGTGCTAAACGAAGTGATAACAACATACATACTATGCATTCTATTCTACATTTACATATATGGCGTTCTGTATTGATCAATGCAACTTATGCCAAAGACAGCCTTTTCAATTAACCAACACAAGTATCCTATCATAAATTTGCAGATATGACCTCATCTATTTATGCATGCAGATTCTGCTAGTAAAACCCTTTTCAATTGAACAGAACGACCAAGAAAAAAGAACAACAACATGCAACATAAACAAACAGAGTATATTCTTTTTGCCTTTCCTTTTCTATGGATCTTGTCTTCTTGTTCAAGTTTTACTTTTATATGTTCTTTTGACTTGTACTAAATATGTCTTACTATTCTATAACATAGCATAAATCTTGAAAAAGGAAATGAAACAATTGAAGAAATAGAATGCATAAGCCAATTAGAAAGCGCAAACCAACCACTTGTTTTGCAAAGGTATGTCTATGAGAACTACACAAAAATGGTAATTTGTATTTAGAATATTAATGTCTACTATATATGCATTCTATTTTTATTTTTACATATGTATGGTTCTATGGTTTTAATGTTCTTGTTCACTTTTTACTTCTAATTTGCACTAAATATATGTTACTATTCTATAACATAGCCTAAATCTTCAGAGACGAAAAGAAACAATTGAAGAAATAGAATCCATAACGCAATTAGAAAGGGCAAGCCAACCACTTGTTTTGCAAAGGTATGTCTATGACAACTATACAAATATGCTAATTTGTATTTAGAATAATAATGTTCACTAAGGTATGTCTATGACAACTATACAAATATGCCAATTTGTATTTAGAATATTAATGTTTAATATATATGCATTCTATCTTTACATATGTATGGTTCTATGGTTTTAATGTTCCTTGTTAACTGTTTACTTCTATATGCTCTTTGAAATTGAACTAAATATATGTTCCTATTCTATAACATAGCATAAATCCTGAAAAAGGAAAACAAACAACTGAAGAAATAGACCACATAACTCAATTAGGAAAGGCAAACCAACCACTTGCTTTGAAAAGGTATGTATGACAACTATACAAATATGCTATTTTCTATTTAAAATATTAATGTTTACTATATATATCTTCTCTTTTTACATATCTATATTTAAATGTATATATATCAGATTAGTGTTTACTATATATATCTTCTCTTTTTACATATCTATATTTAAATGTATATAAATTAGAAAATCTTGGACGAGTGAAGAAAGCACTAGTAGTAAGTCCCCCCAAACAATGCAGCAAGAAGACATGTACAGGTTACATATCACAATTTCTTTATTGATTGCTTATCACAAAATACATGTGATAATATCCACATCATATTGAACCATGCGTTTGCCTGTGTTAGTCCAACTGAAACAATCGCAGCCAAACTTCATTCAACAAATGTGCAAAATGATACATCAAAAAGGTATGCATATGAAACACAACACTCTAATCTATTTCTAGTTATTCAGTCTTTAGGAGAAACATAGTATTCTACAAATGTTTATAGCAATTTCTAACTAAGCAATTTTAATAGGAAAAACAGATACTGCCAATTAAAGTATCAATTGAAGATCTCAATAGTCGTAAAATTGGGCAGCTATTTGTTGGAGACATAATGGTTGTCTATAGTGCATTCCTTGATAAAGCAAACAAATCACGTCAAGTATTGCGAGCTGATTTGACAGATGCTCAAGGAATGATGACTATAACGTTGAGTGTACCTGCACATTTGGTGGAGCGACATGAACACAAAATTTTGCAAGGCAACAGCATCTCAATTACAAATTTCAGGATATTGCCTAAAACTGTTTATGATCGCGGTGACTGTGACAAAATAATATTGCTTAATGAATCAAGTATCATAGAAACTGTACCTGAAGTTTGCAAAGAATATTGCTTCATTCCCAATACGACCATTAGGCAATTTGCAAACAAAAAAGAAATGTACCCAATTGGCACAATCGCTGCTGCCGTTACACTTGCCAAACGAGTTGGATTGCATTACATACTCCATATCAAAGATGGAGATTCTGAAAACGACAATGCAACTGTATGTATTCAGATGTTACTTATTCCTAATTTTCAGTAGATAACATGCATCACTTCAATACATAGTTGTTGTAATTTGTCCATAGTTTTTGTAATTTGTCTTCTGCAATTGCAATTTTTCAATGCATACGAACAATGTAGTTGCATATTACTTTTTGTATTTTTCAATACATAGCAATTTATGTTCTGCAGTTGCAACTCTTTGACACATATGAACAATTTTTCCTTTCAATGGAAAAACAATTGCAAAAAGGACACTTTCCGCTCATTCTTTTCAAAAATTTAACAAAAAAGGTAAACACAACAGAAACAATATTCAGAGCATCGAAGTCAACGTTCATGACTGAACTTAACACAGATGCACTCAACAATCTCACAAAACTAACTACATCTACCTATGCTGTAAGTATAGCAATAATAATGTTTTTGCTGCATTTGCATTTGGCATGTAATAATGTAAATTAACGTTTGAATGTTTTATAAACAGGTCGAAGGTATTCTGACCGCAACAAATCCATATTCAACTCCTTTCGAACCTGTTTGTGCAATTTGTAACTGCCCAGTGAATTCATCCATAGCAATAGCCAATGCAACAATTTTCTGTTCACAATGCAATGATAATTGCCCTTTCCTCTACAAGCATTGTATAAATGTTGTAATAGAATCCATTACAAATAACTTTGTCCAGTGCATTATCAGGGAGCCCTTATTACATGACTTACTTCCTGATTTAAAATCAATGTCATATGAGACATATTTGCAACAGAAAGCTACCACTGTTTACATCTTACGTGACTTCAAAATTCAGAGCAAGTTCACACTCAATGAAGATAGTGAGCTATTACATGTCAACTAACAAATGGAAGGTACATCAACATATGCCTTAACATGTTTTCTCTCAAATATGTCCTCTCTTCAATTTACACTGTTATCATTTTGTTCTAACTAACCATTTGTTATACAGATTACAAAATCCAGGAGCATGGCAGCCTTCACATCCATAACAAATGCAAAAGTAATATGAATATGTTTCTTCATATTATGCTCTCACGATAATACAAGTATTTGACTTGCAATTTTGACTCATTTACAAAGAATATGTGATGCAACAGTTGATGAAAAAAGGCTAGAAAGTCTTTATGCATCTGTGTTTGTACTGTTTCTGTTTCTGTTCTGTATCTCAAATGGAACGCATTCTGCATCATGCTTCAAGCTTGACAACCAGAGATTGTCTTGCCAGCTTTTGTATCTATATTTTTTTCGCATCTTAAAAAGTACCATGTTTGGTTTAAATTATATCATTGAATACAGCAAATGCAACATCAGATCAGCAATAATTTTGTATCTACAGCTGCTGAATGCAAACACCAAAGATTCCATAGATTGATTAAACATGGCACTTATTATCTACTCAAGTTAAATGACAAATTGTATATTGAATTGGCTAGTCATTTCTGTCTCCTCCTATGTTATGGCTGAATGCTATGTTAGTTTTTGTTTGTTGCATAGTGTAGCTAACGATTCAGGAAAGAGGGCTAGAAAGTCTTTATACATGTCTATTTGTATTGTTTCTGTTTCTGTCTTGTATTTGAGATCGAACGCATTCTGCAACATGCTTGAAGCTAGACTTTATAAATAGCATCAAACTATATGGACTTTAAAATGAATATATGTTGTTTGAAAATGGAATTATGACATAATGCATTTGGTATTATTAGTCCTTCCCTGGGACTATATGCAATCGATCAATTGCTGACCGTTGCTTGATCCGCATGATTTTTCATTATAATAGCATTATAACCTTAAGCCAAATGAAAGTTTTGGGCTCGAAAGGTTTTGTTTTATATTACCTATGTTTCTGTTTACTGTTAGCTCTACAATTTGCTTAAATTTTTTCCATGTTCCTAAACACATCTGATTCAAAGTCAAACGTAGAGTTATATTTTCGAAACAAATGCTACAGGGTAACTGCTTTGCATAAAATCTGGTAACATTACCAGGAAAGAATTTATCCCACAGACCATGTGAATATGCCATATATCTGGAGACTGCTGACATGATTTGCAGTTTACAATCTGAAGAATGCTCACATGGTTTCCAATCTACAAAGCACAAAGGACACAATGGCTGATATACATTTCTGGTAGCTTCCACTCATTCCATTGGTATTCTTGCTCGAACTCAATGCTGAATTTCAAACCAGTAAGTTTATCTGAACCCATTTCATTTTTTATATCATTTGAAGTCCAAACCTTATTTCAGAAGTTTATGACTTTGTAGGCTCATGGTTTTGATCTCTCCTTGTGCATTGCCATGTTTAACTAGTTAGCGTGAATATGAAGTTTGATGACACATACAGTTCTGTAACCAGTAATAGGATTGCATGTGATAAAGTACCTTTGAACAACTTGATCTTATTTTGAAATTTTTTTGTCTAATTAGCAACACTGCTGCAATGACTTCTGAAATGAAGCACAGAACAGCTGCCAATATTAGAATATTACCAAGAGAACGCCTTGCTCGGTGTGCTTTCGAAACTAATCAGTTGGTTCAGGTATATACAATACTGAGTTTCTAATAAATTGTTTTTGCAAATTAAAACAGATCTCGTCAAGATTGGAAAACTGGAACAAGCCATGTTAGAGATCTGTTTTACTCTTATACAGCTATAAGGATTGCAGAAGAAGCCTTAGTTCACATAACTCCTTAACATGTTTTCTCTCAAATATGTCCTCTCTTCAATTTACAATGTTATCATTTTATTCTAACTAACTGTTTGTTCTACAGATTACAAAATGCAGGAACATGCTGGCTTTCACGTCCAGAACAAATGCAAAAGTAATATGAATATGGTTCTGCATTTTCATGTTTAGCTAGTTAGCATGAATCTGAAGTTTGATGGCAGATACAGTTCTCTAACCAGTAATAGCATTGCATATGATAAAATACCTTTCAGCAGCTTGATCTTATTTTGAAATTGTGTTGTCTAATTGGCAGGGGTGCTGCACTGACTTCTGATATGAGGCACACAACAGCTACCAATATTAGGGTATTACAAAGAGGAGAGCTTCCTCGGTGTGCTTTCGAAACTGATCACTTGGTTCAGGTATATACAATACTCACTTTCTAATAAATTGTTTTTGCAAATCAAAAAAGATCTTGTCAACATTGCAAAGCTGCAACAAGCCATGTTAGGCATGTGTTTTAGTCTTATACAGCTTTAGTCAATCAAATACTCCTTTTAATCTTAAATAAAGTACGTTCGAATAGCTTGATCTTATTTTGAAATTTTGTTCTCTAATTAGCAGCACTGCTGCAGTGACTTCTGAAATGATGCATACAACAGCTGCCAATATTAGAATATTGCCAAGAGAACACCTTCCTCGGTGTGCTTTCGAAACTGATCAGTTGGTTCAGGTATATACAATACTGAGTTTCTAATAAATTGTTTTTGCAAATTAAAAGAGATGTTGTCAAGATTGGAAACCTGGAACAAGCCATGTTAGAGATCTTTTTTACTTTTATACAGCTTTAGTCAATCAAATACTCTTTTTAATGTTAAACAAGCTTTTGACACATTGTACATGATATAAGGATTGCACAAGAAACCTTAGTTCACATAACTCCTTAACATGTTTTCTCTCAAATATGTCCTCTCTTCAATTTACAATGCTATCATTTTATTCTAACTAACTATTTGTTCTACAGATTACAAAATGCAGGAACATGCTGGTCTTCACATCCAGAACAAATGCAAAAGTAATATGAATATGGTTCTGCATTGTCATGTTTAGCTAGTTAGCGTGAATCTGAAGTTTGATCGCAGATACAGTTCTGTAACCAGTAATAGCATTGCATATGATAAAATACCTTTCAGCAGCTTGATCTTATTTTGAAATTGTGTTGTTCCCTGCTCACATAAGGCAAGTACAATCTGCAAGTATTTGATGCTTCTTTCTGTTTGCAAGTATTTCAGGTTTTTTTGCAAATACCATATCCAGACATCTTTGTTTTATTTATGGATCAAGATATTATTAGATGCAAAATTGAATTGAGATGTTTTAGGTTACACTTCCATGTTATTTCAGTCTTGCGTAATTTGAGTACTGTTTTGACTCAACTAGTTTATTTGCATGAGCAACTGCAGTTGATGATATAAAGTGCAGCTCGTGAGAGAGCATCATGATGATGTCACGTGTTTTTATTCTTTCCCAAATATTTCTGTTAGCTTACCTAAGTTGTCAAATTTTTCCATCGCATGGAGCACCGCATCAAATTCTGTTGGATTCAGATATAGATACAGATGACTTTTTTGCAATTCTTTATCTTCTAAAACAGAACCGGTCAGAGTTCAACGTGAAGGTACGTTTATTTTGTGCTTCAGTTGGTTTTTCATATATGTCTCTAAAACTTTCCTATGTGTTAGTCTGGATTCTGTGTGCATTCTGTTTTAGTTTAATTGCATTCATTTGACTCGAGAATAAAAAAAGAAAGATCATGACACATAGTTATTTAGAAATAATAAATAAAATGATGCAAGCTTTTAAAATAAGCATGATAAAGAATGTCCAAGCAGTAAGTTTACCTCAACCCATTTCATTTTTTATATGATTTGAAGTGCACTTCACACACAGTGTCGTGTATGCAGAAGCTACCTTTGGAGTACTTCGGCAAGGGGACTTAAACCTTTTTATGAAACCCGTGCCTAAAATTTCTAGTCGGTTGTTTGCATTTTGTTGCACCATTTTGCCCCTTTGTTCTATACTAAAACAATGCCAATCTCATAATTGCCTACATCCTCAGCATTGTGCAATATTTTCAGCCAATGTTTCTATTAGATCTCATTGAAAAGCACGTGCTGCAAGCCTTGTTCCAGAAGTTTATGACTTTGTAGCCTCACACTTTTGATCTCTCCTTCTGCATTCTCATGTTTAGCTAGTTAGCGTGAATCTGAAGTTTGATCGCAGATACAGTTCTGTAACCAGTAATAGGATTGCATATGATAAAGTACGTTTCAGCAACTTGATCTTATTTTGAAATTGTGTTGTCTAATTGGCAGGGGTGCTGCACTGACTTCTGATATGAGGCACACAACAGCTGCCAATATTAGAATATTACAAAGAGAACAGCTTCCTCGGTGTGCTTTCGAAACTGATCAGTTGGTTCAGGTATGTACAATACTCACTTTCTAATAAATTGTTTTTGCAAATCAAAAGAGATCTCGTCAACATTGCAAAGCTGCAACAAGCCATCTTAGGCATGTGTTTTAGTCTTATACAGCTTTAGTCAACAAAGCAACCTTCCGTTCTAGGAGTAATATCAGAGTCGAATATTCATACATCCATAACAGAATTACAAACTTAAAAAAACATTATGCACCAAAGTAAACATACACATAAATTATACAAGCGAAAAACCTTGAATACACGCCTAGGATAGGAAACCGTGCAGTTACAAAACACACTGCAATCTTCAATATTTTAACATTTCAAACAGTTCAAAAACCCCAATTTATTTAGATCTTCATCTGCAAAAACAGTTCAAACTACAAAAGACTGCCACTCAATCTGTACCAAGAACCATAGCTTCACCCAGGTCGTCTCGGCCCAAAATGGTGGTCGAAACCGACATTTACGGAAATTTCCATAAAACCCATGTAGCTAAGAGAAGCCCACAGTATCACGGCAGGCAGAAACCGCATTGTGTTTTCACCGCAGACAATACAACAAATACAAACGAAAAATCGCAGAGATTGCAGAGCTAAACAACCAAGTAACAATAATAACCCAAAGGGCGCGAACAGGGTCCGATTCATACCAACGTTACACATCCGCTTGGGAGTCACCGGACCACGTGCCCTTCACCTCGAACGATGCGAAGCCCCCAATAAGACCCCAAAACCTTTCCACCCCCAAAACCTTGGTTCGACTTAGGTTATATCGCTCATAAAAGCCATGCAGGTAAGAGAAACCCTCAGTATTTAACCAGAATGCCATTAACTTATAATGCTCAAATAACCATGGACTCTTGAGGGAAACGAACAGACAATACTGCCGGACCTGGAACAACAGAACCGCAACCAAATGTTTGCTATACAGTTAACCGAGCAGGCAGGAACCGCATTGTGTTTTCACCGCACACAATACAACAAATACAAACGAAAAATCACAGAGACTGCAGAGCTAAACAACCAAGTAACAATAATAACCCAAAGGGCGCGAACAGGGTAAAACCCAAGTCGAGTAACTTTCCAGGATCTCGAAGAGGGACAGTTGTCCGCCCACAAGACCACCACAGTACAAGCTCAATTGTTGATGCCTTGCTATGAAGACACTTTATTTACTGATCATGTTTTCTTTGTATGGTCAGATTTCTCATGCCAAAGTTAATCTTCTTGAAGTTAGACCAGGAAAATCTGAAGCACTGATTGAAATTTCAGGCAATCCACAGCAAACAAGTGCACCCATTTTGTATGCAGTTCTTGATCTCCCTCCGACATTTTCCAACATTTGCCAACAATTCGTCTACTGTCCCTCTGTTGCTACTTTTTGATTTTGATTTCTTAGAACAAAAGCAGATTCCTTGCTGCAATTAAATTTCTATTTAAGATAATTAAGCATAAATCTGTCTGCAAACACCAACCCCTGTAGTACTAACTATATGCTTTGTTTCAAAATTCAGTCAAATCGCAATATAAACAGTATTGGCAATTTCTCTGAGTTTGAGGACCCAATTCTTCGTCAACGGACTTCTGCCAGATTTGAAAGGTACACAACATTTGCAAAATTTTGTCAATTGCTGCTATCATGGTGGTTTTGCTGATCACTATTTCTGTACTAATGTCCCTGGCATTGTATATCACCTTTGGCAGTGTGACAGCAGCTGGTGAGCTTATCACAAAAACTACAGTTGAAGTTGTAACATCTGAACGCACAGTTGCAGCCATTCTAGGAAAGTCTGGAAATGATCTTGTTAAAATTCAGCAGCTAAGCTGGTATAAAGAAGCATAAATTTCTGCAAATTCCATGGGATCCCCTTCAACTGAAATTTTTGAAACATGCAGACTTGGAATGAAGTGCTGTCATTGCTGACAAAATGACATTGTACTGACAGAATGACAAAATGTTACAGCACAAATCCTATGTTCTTAAATGATCATCTTGTATTTGAACATTCATCTAGTGGAATGTTGCATTAATTATTAGTTGATAAAAATTGGCATTGGCAGTTTTTATTTTGTCTCTATGGCTCTTGATTCATTATGCTAATGTTTAATAAATTAGGCTCTTTATGTGTTATATATTTGATTTTATGTAGAAAATCAATGTTATAATTCAATTTGAACAAGTTTCATAAATATAAATTACTATCTACTATATTTAGTTACTTGAAATCATTTATCTAATATTTGGGTTTGTTTGTTTCTAATATTTGATAGCCATGTTGGTCATGCTTTACCATCATTCACCATTTTCTATCTACTATATTTAGTTACTTGAACTCATTTATTTAATAGTTGGGTTGTTTATTTTTAATATTTGTTAACTACATTGGGCACGCTTTACCATCATTCACCATTTTAATGATGATTGACCATTTTGACCATGGATTAGCGAGATGACCATGCATTAGCATCACAACCATGTTAATTGTGATTAAACACTTTTTACTATTATTAATCATGATAAACATGCCAATTATAATTAAATTTAAATATCTCTGATCCAATATAAAAATATTATTATTATTTGTTTTTATTTAATTATAATATCACACTCTATCTTTGATGTTTAAATAAATAATGCATTTTATGATTTAAATTACCCATATAATATTAAATATTGGTTATCTATTCATATTTAATTATAAGTATTAAATTATTTATAGTTTTAACTAAGTATAAATTTCCTATAATATTTTTATTATTCAGTATTCATAATGGAAAGATTACACTTCCAATCACAAAGAAATAAAATTCCTTGAATAAAAAGATTCCCACATTGAAATGAACTTTTATGTATTTTTTAAAACAGTATTAATTGAATATGATTTTCATAATTTATAACATGTAATATCATTTCTCCCAGTTGTATTAACCAGCAATAATTAGCTTATGCCAAGGTAAGCCTTTCTTGTCACCAGGTATAAAGTTTAATAACATAATAAGTTTTAAAAAATCAAGCTGTCAAAACATTATTTCTAACTAATAAATAGAGTAATTTGAAGTGGTATAGTCAATCTCCATTCTTTTATTATTTTCAATTATCGCATTTTTCGTCATTCTATATGTCATCATACCTGCTATGCTTATGTTATGCCAAATAAATGAATTATATTAAACTATACTCCCTAATTAAGATAATCACAAAATAGAAAAACAACTATGTTTAATGGCATCTGTTTATCTGTGACGTAAGTCCTTTCATCATACTTCAAGAAAATTTCAATAAAAAACTAACTTACTTAAATGGAACACAGATATTGCAGAAAGAAAGAGTATACAACACCAAAAGATAATGAATTTTTTCTTGCAGATCATGATCAATTTACATTTCAACTCGTAAAGTTTAAATGTTTTTTTAATTTTAATTTGTTTATTTTAGTTTTTAATTTATAAAATAAACTTATCAAAATTACTTTGCTATTGTACTTAGATGCTATATTTACTAACCCAAAACTATAAAAAAGACCAAAAGTCATGTCCTTTTGCATCACAACAAATTATTAATTAAATGCAACAAATTACTAATTAGAAATTAGATGCAGGGTTTATTTTCTTTGTTAATTAGTAATTGGACAAATTTAAAGTTCACACTAAAGTTATGATAAACAATATTTTTAAATAAATATATCTTTTGTTCTTTTGACCATGGAATAATTCCCCAATCATTGACATTAACCTGAATGGTATCACTTATGTCCAAACATGTTACTAGATATCTAATCTTTCAATCATGGGTTCAAGACTCCATAATTTTTAAATGCTTAAGTTCTTCTTTGACTTTCGAGAATGATTTATCTAAATATTGAACACTCTCCACCACGAATTTAATTAACAAATTTATATTCATAATAATGTTTATTTGCTCATTATCATTTTATGAATATTTCCATAATATTCAAATGTAAAAAAATAACAAAATTCTATGTTTTGTGCACCATGAATTCATTATTATGCATTTAAATATATTTTATACCCCGTGCTTATTAAAATGCATAACTTACTTTAACACTCTCTAATTCTTCATACATTATAATGCATTATTATTACCTTTTATAGTTTTTTTTCCCTCAAGTTTTCCATGATTCACTCTTAAATTTTATTACATTTTAATTATTAATCTAAGCATTTTTTAAATCATGACACATTGGAAAATTACATCTAAAACTAATCTTACATTTATCACAATTCTTACTTAACAAATGCAAAGTTCATTATATTTCACTCTTTGCATAAAGTCAAAAAGTCCATACAACAATTCGCTATCCAATTCACTAAATCTTAATACAAGTAAGCATGCCTACAACACACTAGTAATGCAAACCAGCTCTGATGATAATGCAAATTAAATCTCATAATAATAACTCACCAAATTGTTCTGTTAACGGCAGGGACTAGCGCCACAACAGTGGCTCCTTGTTTAAAATATTAGATTCATAAATGATGATATTTTGAATTTAATGGATATATTTCACTTTATAGACATTTAAACATATGTTATTGATGTTGTGGTTTAGGATAAGATTAATATATTTATAAATGGTTTTTTAAATATTTAAATATTTGGATATCACTTTATATGTATTTAATTAGTTTTATTGGTGTTGTGCTTTATGATAAATATATTATAATTATGAATTTTTGAGGGAATGTTAATATGGTGAAAGTATTGAAGTTAATTTTAATAAAGTTTATATTAATTTGATGGTTTTTCATGAATGCAAATTAATTGGGTCATATGGATTTAGTCTTTCTTAAATTTCGTGAAAATAAATGGAAAAGTATATAATATGAATAATATAAAAAATTAAGTAAATTGAATAAATATATTTTTAAATTATTTAAACATGATAACTATATTGGTATTAATACTAAAGTATATGTTAGTTTTATAAGGATAATATTTGTTTTATAATATTAATTTTAGGGTTTACAATATCTATCTTAAGGTTTGTAATTCTGGGTTTATAATATTAATACTAGGGTTTATAATATTAATCTTAAGATTTATAATATTAACTTTAGGGTTTATAATCCTTGATTTTAATATATTAAACTTAAGGTTTGATATATTAATCTTAAGGTTTATAATTCTTGGGTTTAATATATTAAATATAGGATTTGATATATTAATTTCAAGATTTATAATATTAATCTTAGGATTTAATATATTAAATATAGAGTTTTATATATTAAATAAGTTTATAATCTTAGGATTTAATCTTAAGGTTTGTAATCCTAAGGTTTAATATTGAAACTAAGGTTTATAATATTAATCTTAATATTTATAATCCTAGGATTTAATATATTAAATTTAGGGTTTATAATATTAATATTAGGCTTTATAATATTAATCTTAGGGTTTAATATATTAAACATAAGGTTTAATACATTAAACTTAGGGTTTAATATATTGATATTAGGCTTTATAATATTATTCTTAGGGTTTAATATTAATATTATTTGATATTATATTAAACTTAGAGTTTAATATTAATCCTATGGTTTATAATATTAATCCTAGGGCTTAATATTAATCCTAGGATTTATAATATTAATCTTATAATTTATAATATTAATCTCAGGCTTTATAATCCTAAAGTTTAATATATATTAAATTTATGATTAAATATATTATTAGTAGGGTTTGTAATATTAAACTTAGGATTTATAATATTGGGTTTTATAATATTAGAGTTCATAATATTTGGTTTAATATTGTGACATTGGAATTGTAAAGAAATCTATTCAATGTCGTATTGTGACAAGCATTGTCTCAATGTGACAATCATTATGACAATGTTACATTACATTGCAATTTATTCAATGCCACTCTGTGACATTACAAAATTGGGGCTTAAATAATAAGGTTTATAATATTAGATTTCTAATCTTAGGGTTTAATACTATATTTATAATTTATAATATTAACATTTAATATTAGGAATTATAATATTGATATTAGCGTTTATAATATTAATCGTAAACTTTAATATTAATCATAAGATTTATAATATTAATCACAGAGTTTAATCTCAATCTTAGATTTTATAATATTAATCCTAGGGTTTAACATATTAATTTTAGGGATGATAATCTTAGTGTTTATAATATTAATCTTAGGATTGACTACATTAAACTTAGGGTTTACTATATTAATAATAGGGTTTATACTATTAATCATAGGGTTTGATATTAATTATAAGGCTTAATATATTAAACTTAGGGTTTAATAATAATCCTAGGGTTTATAATATTAATCTTAGAGTTTATAGTATTGGGTTTTATAATGTTAGGGTTTATAATATTGGTTTAATATTAAGGCTTAATATTGCGACATTGGAATGGTACAAAAATCTATCCATTGTCGCATTATGACAAGCATTGTCTCAATGCAACAATCAATCTAACCATTATTATTGTAATGTAACATTACAATGTAATTTATTCAACATCACATTGCAACATTACAAATGTGGGGTTTAATATTGGGTTTATAATATTAAGGTTTAATATTAATGTTTATAATATCAGTTTTAATATTATTGTTTAATATTATGGTTTTAAATATTGGGTTTATATTATTAATCTTAGGGTATATAATATTAATCCTAAGGTTTCTAATATTAATCCTCAGGTTTGTAATATCAATCTTAGGGTTTATAATATTGAGTTTTATAATGTTAGGGTTTCTAATATTTGGTTTAATATTGGGATGTTGGAATGGTACAAAAATCAATCCAACATCGCATTTTGACGAACATTGTTTCAATGTAGCAATCATTATCACAATGTTACTTTACATTGCAATTTATTCAACGTCGCATTGCAACATTACAAAATTAAGATTTAATATTAGGGTTTATAATATTAGGGTTTAATATTAGGTTTATAATATTGAGTTTAATATTATCGCTTTTAATATTGAGTTTACAATATTAAATTTAAAACTCTAATATTAAACCCCTATACTAAAACCCAATATTAAAACTCAATATTAATATGTAATAACTTATATATTAATTAATACAAATGTTATAATATTAATATATAATAATTATAATATAATAATATTAATTATTATTATTATATAATAATAATATTAAATGTTAAGGGTTGATACTATTATAATTTTAAGATTATAAACCTTGATATATAATAATATATTAAGATTTATAATATTAATTTTAAGATATAAAATATTAATTTTAAGATTTAATATATTAAATTTTAAATATTATAATAATAATATTATTAAATTCTTACTCTACATGCTTTAATAATTAATGTGGTTGATGTATGTCTATCAGCAAGTATCAACCATATTTACTAATGTGGTTGTGTATGTGATTGATATACATCTATCAACATATATCAACCATGTAGGAATTTACAGGGTAAGTTCCTCAGACAGAACACCAAAGGACACCGCTCACAAACAGATCACAGATCAATACACCAGTATTTTGACGTGGTTAAAACCCTCAAAGAGGGAAACAGTCCACGGCCTGAGCCAACGCGGCCACTTCAGGCAATTTATTAATAAAAGAATGAAAATTTACATATGCTTCTCTCATAGACGGATTACCCTACAAATGACCCTCCATTCTCTTTAAATAGGGATCATGGACCAATCGGGTGTTAAGCCACGGATCAAGTGTCGGTAATACCGAGGATAGAATGAACCGTCGGATCACTACATATCGTGACCGTCGGATTGTAAGTTACAAAATGTACATAGTAAAGAAACAAACTTTACCTAACTCTATACCTAACTCTATACTAGACCAAGTTGTACTAGACGAGTATGGGTTAGATACAAAAGTTTTCCTACAAGTTGACGGTATAAGGTAGCATCAAATTCAGGAGAAGTACAAGTGACTGAAAGTTTGACTCCAAACTGAAAGGGAGAAGGGGCTGGCTTACAGTCTTCCATGTGAAAATGGCGTAGAATATCATAGGCATACTTGGACTGAGAAAGGGAAATACCTTCCTTGGATTGCAAGACTTGAAGACCGAGAAAATAATGTAAGTGTCATAAGTCTGTCATTTCAAACTTCCTTTTAAGGCTAGACTTCACATGGTTTATAAGGTTGGGATCACTACCAGTCAGGATAAGATCATCAACATAAAGAACAAGAATGATAAGAGACTTGCCCACTTTCTTGGTGTAGACAGTATTGTTAGAATGACACCTAGAGAAGCCAGATTCTAAAAGAAAGTTATCCATTTTGGCATACCAAGCTCGAGGAGCTTGCTTGAGACCATAAAGGGATTTCTTAAGCCGACATACAAGGCTAGAGTATGTTTGTATAAAGCCAATAGGTTGTTCCATATAGATTTCTTCATGCAAGTCCCCATGCAAGAAGGCGGATTTAACATCCATCTGATGGACTTCCCATTTGAAAGAAGCAGCAAGGGAAAGAACAAGGCGGATAGAGTTCATTTTGGCAACAGGGGAGAAGGCTTCAATGTAGTAAATGCCTTCAACTTGTGAAAAACCCTTAGGAACAAGACGAGCTTTATGTTTATCAACTTTCCCATCTGGTCCATACTTGGTTATGTAAACCCATTTGCATCTAACAAGTTTTCGTCCCTTTGGTAGAGGAACAAGATCCCATGTATCATTTGCCAATAATGAATGATATTCTTCATTCATAGCTGCTTCCCAATCTGGATGGCCTGAAGCTTCTGCAAAGGTGTCAGGATCATAATTCACTGAAGCTTGAGCCAGTAAAGAAGAGGCTCTCTCGAACTAAGAACGTGTACGTCGTTGATCTGTAGGATCACCGACAAGATCACCTGCTGCATCTCGAGTAGCACGGACCCATTTTGGAAGCTAAGGAGCTGAAGGAGGATCCTGAGAAGGTGGGGGAGGATTTTCATCCTCGCTTTCATCATCTGAAGAAGAAATATTTTCAAAAGTAGAAGAGATAGGGAGAGGTGGCACATCCGCCGAACTAGGCTCGCAGGCCAATACATTTTCAGCAAACTTTACATCTCTTCTAATGATAATGTTTTTGGACTTAAGTGGAATAAGTCTATATCCTTTGACATCTTGAGAATATCCAACAAAAATACATTTTTCACTCTTAGGTTCTAAAGCTTTATGTTTCTCATCTCGAATATGGGCCCATGCTTCACTTCCAAAAACACGAAAGTGACTTACATCTGGTTTGATTGAGCTCCATGCTTCTTATGGAGTGATATTCTTTAAAACCTTAGTAGGAGTGCGATTTGTTATGTAATTTGCACATTTAATTGCTTCTGACCACTAATTAAGACTTAAGTCCTTTAGATTGAAGCATACAATTAGCCATTTCCTTTAAGGTGCGATTCTTCCTTTCAGCTACACCATTTTTTTGTGGAGTATATGGAACAGTATGTTGCATTTGAATTCCATTCTCAGTGCAAAAGTTGATGAATGTGTTTTTAACATATTCTCCGCCATTATCAGATCTTAGCTTAATAATTTGATGTCCGGATTGTTTTTCAACAAAAGCCTTAAAGGCCAAGAACATGTTAAATACTTCACTCTTGAGTTTTAAGAAGTATACCCAAGTGCGTCTGGAGAAATCATCAATGAAAGTTAAGAAATACTTGTAGCCAGAGAATGAAGCAACTGGAAGTGGACCACATAAATCACTATGCACGAGCTGTAAAGGGGCTGAGGCGTGCCAAGAGGCACGTTTTTCAAAACTATCCCGATGATGTTTTCCGAGTACACATCCGGAACAAACACCATCTCTGCAAGATACCATTGGAAGACCTGTCACCATATTTTCTTTACATAGATTCTGAAGAGAGTGATAGTTTAAGTGACCAAATCGCTCATGCCAAAGTTTGCTCACTTCATCATTATGAGCAACAAATACTCAGGGAAGATTTGATGACCCAAAGTTGTGAAACTTATACAACCTTGTAGAATCATCAGCAATGCCAGTAGCTAAAATCTGTCTAGGATCTCTTAGGTCCTTATTTACAACATCGTGAGGTGAAAATTCAACAATTTTACCTTCTGAATGGGTTATCTGATATACAGATAGAAGGTTGCAGGATAAGGTTGGAACACATAATACATCATTAAACTAACCATTGTTTAGATGAACAATTCCAATCCCTACAACACTAAGAGATCTATCATCACCAACATATATATTTTTGGTGTTACAATCATTTAAAGAAGAAAACATGGCTTTGTTTTTGGCCATGTGATAAGAAGCTCTAGAATCAATGATCCACTCATGAGAATGAGAAGAAGAAGGTACATTTTGGGCATAGCCAGACCGAGATGCTTGACAACCACATGCAGAAAGTGCCATTCCTCAAGATGAAGTTGAAGTTGAAGAGTGCTCCAAATGGATGTTATGCTTCTTCATTGATGCTTCCAAGGCTTCCATCTTCTTAAAGCATTTGGATTCTAAGTGGCCATCTCGATTACAAAAGTTGCAATGTCTATCAGTCTTCTTCCCTTTGTTTTTATTTGTCTTATCATTTTGTTGAAATGATTTTTCATTTTGAGGCTGAAATTGCTTAGGACCCTTGTTTGTTTTAGGACCATTCTTTTTAGGATACAACTTCTTAGGATTCTTTGGATTTGGTTGCTGCTGGGCAGCTAACGCTTTCTTAGAAGAGTTTCCGAGATGAAGAAGACCAAGGTGTAAGAGTTTTTCTTGTTCTCTTATTAAATAATCACAAAAGGAATCAAAGGAAGGGGACTTGTAGGTTTGTCCTTGAGAAATGAAGGCTTCTCTTGTAGAATGGAAGGTGGAAACAAACACAGAATAGGCTGGTCCCAACATAGTAAAAATGGAGTAGATAAGGCTACTATCTTCTTTCTTAACCTTAACACCTTCCAAGAGAAGTCTAAGGGTCTTGAACTTGGACAAAAAATCTTCAATGCAAGAAAAATTATTGGGGTCCAATGTAAGCAATTCATTTTCAAGTTGATGGGCTTTAAGTTCATTTTTAATTCCAAAGACTTTAGTAATCTATTTCATTGTTTCATCAGGAGTATCAAGTTCTGCAATATGGAATCTAAGATCTGAAGAAATAGACATCCCTATCAACCCACATGCTTGGTCTTGCCTATTTTCCCATTTAGCTGCCTTGTCTTCATCTTTCGGTTTGGTCTCTTGGCTTGTGGCTATTCTGTAAAGACCTTTACTTCTAAGTACATCCACAATGTAGGACCACCATTGGAAGTAATTGGTGCTGTCAAGAATAACTTGGCATGGACTTTCCATTTTTTTTTTTAAACTGAAGTTATAGATGCTGAAACTAAGTGTTTCAATGGAAAGATCTCGAAAAATTAGGCTGTTTAAAAAAAAAAACGGTTTTGAAAACAGCTTCTGGATGAAGAAGTTATGGATTTTTGAAGAAAATTTGATGAAGTTGCCGACGAAGTGCGGGAATGTGCGAAAATGAAAAAATCTGCCCCCACAAAATGGAGACTTGAACCCAAGACCTCTACTCTCATAAATTAGCTTTGCACCAAGTGAGCTATACAAAAAGTTTGAGAGAGAGAGGGGGGGTTGATGCTTTGGGTTGCGTGCTTGCTTTGAGAAAGCTCTTTTTCCCTACAAAACAAAAAACACAAAACCCAACACGGACATACAAAAAAAAAACGAACCTTGCGGCTCGAAGTTAGCTTTCGCCGAAAACTAAATATTTTAAAAAACAAACCTTGCAACTCGAAGTTAGCTTTAGCCGGAAACTAAATATTTTCCTCAATGTTTCTGATTTTCCAGGATCACACTAAGGCGCAACGGAAAAGAGCATACGCATGAGAAAAATCCTTCCTTTCTATTTCTAATTTGCCCAGATCGCACAGAGTCGCAGGGCAAAGAGCATAAGCAAAAATGAAAGGTATAGATCCAGTAATAAAAAAAGATAAATAAACCAAAAACCAAAATAAACAGAGAGAAAATAACTGTAAACTGCAAATAAACACTGTATACCTCCAGATCTTAAAAATGACGCAGCTAGGGCTACCGGAAACCTTTTCGCGTGAAACGAAAGGGGTTCCTTACTGGAACAGATGCTCCCAACACAACAGAGCAGTCCTCTCGGCCCGAAAGCAGTCAGAAACAGTAGATCTAGGAAACGGTAGTCGGATGCAGTTCTACCGGCTTCAGATTTGGATCACAAACGGATGCGGCCCTCAAATAGCTCCGATACCATGTAGGAATTTACAGGGTAAGTTCCTCAGACAGAACACCAAAGGACACCGCTCACAAACAGATCAAGATCAATACACCAGTATTTTGACGTGGTTAAAACCCTCAAAGAGGGAAACAGTCCACGGCCTGAGCCAACGTGGCCACTTCAGGCAATTTATTAATAAAAGAATGAAAATTTACATATGCTTCTCTCATAGACGGATTACCCTACAAATGACCCTCCATGCTCTTTAAATAGGGATCATGGACCAATCGGGTGTTAAGCCACGGATCAAGTGTCGGTAATACCGAGGAGAGAATGAACTGTCGGATCACTACATATCGTGACCGTCGGATTGTAAGTTACAAAATGTACATAGTAAAGAAACACACTTTACCTAACTCTATACTAGACCAAGTTGTGCTTAACTATTTCCTATGTGTCAGAATATCCTAACAAACCACATTTATTAATGTGGTTGCGCTAGTTATAATATATCCTCTCTTCTAAGAAACACTATCCTCATTATTTAGCAATCAAATTTCCTCTGCTTTATTAATGTTTCCTATGGTATGTAGAGTGTGATAACTTCTTCGACTCATGACTTATGGAATTCATTGTATGCAGGACCATTTTGACAAGTAAAACATTGATGGGTTCAATACCAAACACATCCCAGATAGCTTTTTACATTTTTTGTTGCGCGCGCGCTGCCTGCGCCTGAGCCTGCCCGCGACTGAGCCTGCCTGGAGCTGTCTGTCCGAGCTGATCCATGGATCCTCCAGATCCGCCCAGTGGGGATCCGGAGCTGCAACGAGCCTTCTCAAACCTGGTGAAGTCTCTTCCTCCGCAGAGACCTAGACCATCAGCATCCAAGTTTGTAAAGAAGCTAGATTTATTACAGGAAGTCCTTCTGCTTCCGACCATTCCACGCATGGCAGCCATTTCCTTAGCAGAGAAAGGGTTAATCAGACAATTTACAGGATTATGGCCTTCACCTAAGACAGTGCAAAAGTGGGTCGAAAGAAATTGGTCGGACAAGATCCAGGGCAAAATATCCATCCGATTCTGTGGTAGAAGATATTTTACCTTTCATTTTGAAACCGAGGACAAAGACCTCATTTTCAGAAATGGGCCTTACTTTATGGATTCCAGGGGCCTCTATCTCAATAAATGGACCCCGGATTTCGACCCTGAACTAGATATACCAAGTGCGGTTCCAGTCTGGGTTAGACTTCCTCATCTCCCACTTCATTGCTGGGGGGATGACTCTGTGAAAGCAATAGGGAACGCGGTTGGAAAATATATAGACCGCAGTGAACCCAAAGACAACATGCAGGCTTGTGCGCGGATCTGTGTTGAGGTTGATCTGGGACGAGGGCTGCCGGAAGCAATCAAACTGAAAGTAGATGACTGGTGCCATATTCAGCAGCTGGATTACGAGCAAATACCCTTCAAATGAAAGGTATGTCACGAATATGGTCACTTTGCAAATAGATGTCCTAAAATTGTTAATGTTGAACCAGAAGAGCAAGATGGGCAATGGGAAACTGTTAAAAGGAAGAAATCATCCCCTCCCCTCAAGATCTCGGACTCTGAAGCCCCTGGTCCTTCCCATCAGCATCCTCCCCTCCAATCCTCTTCCCTTCAGCATCCTTCCACCTCCTCCCAGCAGCCTTCCTTACATTGTCCGTCCTCCCCCACTCGTATTCCCGATCCTCCCATTCCCCCATCCTCTAATCCCTTCGCTTCCCTCTCTGAGGAAGAATCAGTCCCTGATTTCCCCCCCTTTGACCCTCCTCTTCACCCCTCTCCCCCCCTCATTTCCCACCCCTCTCCTGACTCCCCCTCCACCAGGATTACCAGAAGTTCTTCAAAGGATCATGGGGCGCCCAGTGATGTTCCAAAGAAGCATGGGCCTGGCAGAAAATCGGCCAAACAACAGAGAGAGGAGAGTGCCCAGAAAGACATTGCATTGGGTTCTCAGACACCCATAGAATCCTTTATTCTTGGGCATTCGGAGAAAGAAAACAACAACAAGGGCAAAGAGAGGTGAGCACCTCTCCATGTAAGCAGTAAATCATGATGAAAATGCTTTCCTGGAACAGCAGGGGATTAGGGCACCCCTCCAAGATAGCAGCCCTCAAGGATTTAGTCCAAAGTGAAAATCCTGAAATCGTTCTTATCCAAGAAACGAAACAAGATCAATCAAATATGAATAAAGTCATCAACCAGCAAAAACGTTACAGTGGATGCGCAAGTGAAGCAAGAGGAGCCTCAGGCGACATTCTAACAATGTGGGACAGTAATAAATGGAATTGCATCTCCACCAGAATACACCAGAACTGGATCCGGGCTAACTTAGAAAGTAAGACAGATGGAGCAGCGGTGGTTATCTACAATATTTACGCTCCGAACCAGTATAGGGAGAAAGATGTATGCTGGAGCGCGCTGGAAGCCAGTATAGATGAAGAGCGAGACAACAATCTCGTTATTGCAGGGGATCTAAACTTGGTTTTGCATGCTAACGAGAAAAGAGGGGGACACTTCACCCCAGATCCTTTCAAAAATCGACTCGAGAATATTATGCAGGAGTAAGATCTCATAGATATCAGGCCTAAGAATCGAAGATACACCTGGAGCAACAGAAGATTAGGAGTTGGCAATATTATGGAGCGTCTTGACAGGTTCCTAATAAGCATATCTTACCTGTCCACTTTCACCACCGGTCAGTCAAATATCCTCAATGTCTCCGCCTCTGATCATTATCCAATCACGCTCACTTTGCATAGTCAATGTCAGCTTGGACCTCTCCCATTTAAATATTGTTCCATTTGGAACCGTACTCCTGCAGCGAAAGACGTGGTGTGGCAGACATGGATGCAACATGTGGAAGGCTCCCCAACTTATATCTGGGAGACAAAACTAAAGAGAGTTAGACAGGCCTTAAAAAATTGGGCAAAGAATAATTACCAAGAGCCTGAGTTGAACAAAAAACAAATTAAGCAAGATCTGGAGGAAGTGCAGCGAAACATCGAAGCCTTTGGGCTGACCCAGCAAGCCAAGGAGAACGAAGAAAAACTCTACGCTCAGCTGAGACAAACTATAAAGGACGAAGAAACAAAATGGAGGTTAAAGTCAAGACAGCTCTGGCTTCAGGAGGGAGACAAAAATACTTCTTACTTTCATAAGCAGGCTATAGTTCGTAAGGCTAGAAACACTGTGAGCACAATTAAAGATAGTGAAGGATACAGCTACAACACCCAGGAATCTATAAAGGAAGCAGCCACCAACCACTTCAAGAATCTCCTGACTGAGGATAAAGGGGAGGAGGACTACTCAAGTTTGTTACAACACCTACCCAAAGGAGTCACTCAAGAAATGAACAGCACACTCAAGAAAGAAGTTGATGAAGAAGAAATCCAAAAAGCGATCTGGAATCTCCACCCAGATAAAGCCCCTGGGCCTGATGGATTTCCGATCAACTTTTACAGAGAGTATTGGAAGCTGATCAAAAAAGATCTCGTCAAGATGATACGCTGGGTTTTAAAGAAAGGCAAAATGGGGGGATTTACCAACTCCACCTATCTAGCCTTAATCCCCAAAGAAAATAGACCCTCCACCTTTTCACGATTTCGGCCAATATCTCTATGTAATTCTGCGTACAAAATAATCACAAAAATTCTGGCAACTAGACTCAAGCCCCATCTTCAATCCCTGATCTCAGAAAACCAAGGAGGCTTCCTTCCCAATAGATATATCTCTGACTCTATCCTTCTTGTGCAAGAGGCTATCCACTCAAACATAAGCAGAAAGGAGAAAGGATTTGTTCTAAAGTTGGACCTTGCCAATGCCTTCGACAGGGTAAGGCATTCTTTCCTCTTTGTTGTTCTTCACAAAATGGGTTTTGACTCCTCTTTCATCACAATGATCAAAGCCTGCATATCGGAACCCTGGATCTCTCCTCTGATAAATGGGAGACCGTGTGCTGCCTTTCAATCCTCTAGAGGCCTTAGGCAAGGCTGTCCCTTGTCTCCTTACTTGTTTATCCTTATGGCCAAGTCCCTTAGCCAAACCCTGGATTTCCATAGGAGAATAGGACTAATGACGGTTATCAAATTTGAGCAAGGAACAAAGAACATCAACCACTCTCAATTTGCGGATGATACCCTCCTAATTGGAGGAGCGTCCACCACTATATCAAGGCGCTTCAAAAAGATCTTGGACCAATTCATGGAATACTCAGGGGGAAAGATCAATCAACAAAAAAGCTGCATATATGGTTGGAACACTCCAACACACACCATCCATAGTATTGCAAGTATATTAGGAGTCTCTTACAAGCTTGTCTGGAGCCACTTCACCTATCTTGGGATGCCAGTAAGTATGGGACCGCTGAAAGCTAGCACTTGGAATGAAATCCTTGATAAAATAAAGAGAAAAATCCAGCAATGGGGCACCATGTGGCTGAACCCAGCAGGACGACTTGTTCTTCTCAAATCAGGTTTGGCCTCTCTCCCTATTTATCGTTTTTCTTTATGCCAAGCCCCTGCTGTTTTCCATCTTAAGATGGAAAGAGCTCTCAGACACTTCCTTTGGCAAGGAGGGAAAACGGAAAAAAGAAAATTCAACCTTGTTAGCTGGAAGAATGTCATCCAGTCTCAGGAAAGGGGAGGACTATGAATAATATCCCCAAAATTGTTGAACTTGGCTCTTGGAGCTAAAATAATATGGAGAATGATCACAGGGCCTATAGCTTGGTGGAAGAAGGTTTTAGAGGCAAAATACTTGAACAGTTCAAGGCAACAACTTCTGGAAACCAACATTCCAAGTAGAGAAAGTTCAAAAATTTGGCAACTATGCAAGAAAGCCATACCCTTCATGTCTCAAAACATCTCAAAAGTCCCAGGAGGGGGGAGTAGCATCAATTTTTCCATAGACAGAATTCTAGGACAGCAACCAATTGAATCAAAAGTGGAGGCAATTCCTGCTATAAACTGGTTAAATGGACAAGGAATATGGTACCTAGATCAAATATCACAATGGGACACCCAATCTCAAGCTTGGACAGGTTGGAAGTTCCCGGCTTTCCCTAGGGAGCTAGAACCCAGCCTCGCTGCCTTAAAGAACTTCCTTCACAGCAAAGCACCGATTCAGAAAGGCAAACAAGATGGTTACCGTTGGGACCCAACTGGAACACAATACACGGCCAAAGCGGGGCACCAGCATCTATGTGACAACACCTTCCCTCAGGATATATGGAACCAATGGAAAATTGTCTGGAGAGCAGAAGCACCTCCCAAGGTCAAATTCTTCATATGGCTGCTCCTGAAAGGAAAAATTCTAACAGCGGAAAACTTAAAGAAAAGAGGCATAATGGGACCATCAAGATGCCCGAATTGCTGCAGGTCAGAGGAAACAATACAACACTTGTTTATAGATTGCTCGGTTGCTGATGAATGTTGGAGACAGATGGCTTCAATTGGGGATGCTCCATGGGAGCCTCAGGCAACTATTGCAGACACAATACATAAATGGAGAAAGAATTGCCCATGGAAAGAGAAAAGTAGCAAATTGACGCAAAGGATATGGAATGCCATTCCTCTAACCCTCCTTTGGCGCATCTGGCTGGCACGAAATAGAAGGGTATTCCAGGAGAAGGGCTATAACATCAGAGCAATTTGTCACAAGGCAAAATACTTAGCGTTGGAGGCAGTCACAATCCACATCAAAGGTAGGATAGAGATGAATAGCTACAGCATGGAAGAGAGGAATCTGGTAAGCTATGCCCAAGAGAACATAACTAGCGCACAAGAATTAAATCAAGGAAAGACTCAAACGAAAGAAACAAACAGGGGTTGGAAGTTGAGGCTAAAGGAAACCGAATTTGCAAGCTGGCTGAGAAACTGTAATAAATTCTATTTATTTTTTGATGGCGCCTCAAAATCAAACCCGGGCCAAGCCGGCGCAGGGGGCCTAATCTGCAATGCTAACGGGGAAGGAATTCTTCAGTTTGAATGGGGATTGGGGGAGTTGTCCAACAACAGGGCAGAAGGGTTGGCTTTGTACCAGCGTCTCTCTTAGCTGATCAAACTAGGGATAAATAAGGTAATAGTGTTTGGGGACTCAGCAATTATTATTAGACTCATGGCGCAGAGGATGAGCTCACCGAACATTCTGCTTCAGCAGATAAATCATAGGAACCAAATCCTCAGCGCCTCATTGGCAGAAGTCACCTATTACCATATCCTCCGAGGACTGAATAAGGAGGCTGACAAGTGCGCTAACAAAGCTTGCGAGCGCCCCAAAGGTATCCTGTGTTGTAACGATAAGTCCTCCTTACAATCGTTACCATGAATATTCCTCAACCAGTCAACAGCAAGCGTACTGAGGAAAGTAGAATCTATGACAGCAGGCAATCAATCAGTTCAGTTGGCAGAACAGGTATGGTAGGAAAGATTTTAATCAGAAACAAGATTGGAAGATCTACTCAGAGCAGGGGAATCAAGCGAATCGCAGGTGAAAGACGTCCTTGGCGGCAGACCACTTGTGTTATTCATGATAATTTTTTGACCATGAGCTGGAGCATTGGGAAATGCAGGGCTCCTTCTCGCTCCTCTAACTTGTGGTTAGCTTCTATTTATAGAACGGGATACATGCCTCTCCATCACGCAGAGAAAACCTGTGCCCGCAAGCAGAAGCGTAAAACTGTTTCCGCCTTTCTTCAGGCAGTCCGCGGGAACCATCAAGCGCACAGCAGCCCTGTGCGGGCTGGGGAAGTTGCTTACAGCAAGCAAAGAGACTTGAGCTTCTGTGGAAAAGCTTTGAACAGCAGAGGCAAGACCCAATCGGCGACAATGGAGCGTCCAGAAGAATGTTTTCACTGTAGAGATCTACAGGCTAAATTTGAAGAAGTGCGAGCTCAACAGAGGGCTCTGGAGGATCAAGTGCGCAGTCTGGAATCAAGACTGGAGGACCAATGCCGAATTCTGAATCAGAAATATAGGGCTGAGATGAATCTCTTCCTTCACAGAGCCAGCTCCTTATATGAACAGTTTAACAGCCTAGCCAATCGCTGTAGCCATGCCAAAGAATCAATTATGTTCCTTAAGACCATGATGGACAAGAAGCTCCAAGATGTTCCTTCCTCTTCAAGCGCTAAACAGAATGAGCCTGATCCAAATCCAGAAGCGTCCACTGCCAGGAAGATCAGTCACATAGAGATTGATTAATTATGTTATGTAGTTGTAAATTTTGGTGTCTGCAGTTTGTCCGGATTTACACTAGTTTAAGAAGCCCCAGAGGCAGGAATACTAGGAATAGGATCAAGGAAGAAAAACTTTTTGTAATTCCTTGGATCCAGCATGCTCATGAAGCATTATATGTATGGCAAACTGCCTTCTCTTTTTTTTCAGATTAATATATAGCACCCGAACTTTGTCTAAAAAAAAAAAAAAAACATTGATGGGTTCATGTACACACGTTTCATTGATGAGATGTTCCAACTTCCCATGTGGCTCATAGATTCACACGAAGGTAAAATCATTTATCACCATTTTTTATTAATAGATCCACTTGAAATGTCAATATTTCAACCTTTCTGAAATGTATAGCTAAAAAGTGAAAAAAAGAATAGGGACATTAAAGGAGCAGAGAAAAACCTGAATGACAAAAGCAAATCACACGTGACAAATTATAAAAAACACACTAACTACTAACTACAAGTAAAAGACTCTACCAACATTACAAATAAAATACTTTACCAACATTTCAACGAACAATTGAATATGTCTCTTTCTATTATTCTAGAATACAAAGAGTGAACTCACAAGTGCATACCACTTGGTTTCATCCTCCAAACTCCCATACCTCTACAATTACCATCAACTCATATAAAATTGTAGAAAATATATAACATATAAAACGCAATACTTACCACAAATACCACTACCAATTGCAACCAATTCAAAGTTAAATTTGTAGGGACATTAAACCTAAATATTTGTCTATTTTTTCATCTAAGTATGCAACCTAAAGCTTCAAATTCTAAGAAATGTAACTTGCATCTTATCCTCGATCACTCAAAAGAAATGAATCACCATGTTCTTGCTCCCACATAGTATGTGATCATGTATCGTATTGTAGGGTTTAAGAAAACATCCATGGGGTTACAACTCACAATGTGGAACACTTTTTCTTCCACATGTCTTAACACTTAGGATCATGGTGAGGATTCTATCTACCCTTTCACATTTGGTCGACATATGGTAGATGCAAGTGCATATAGATCATGTAGAGTGAGTAATATCAAATTCTATACATTTTGTATAGGACTTGAGTAAAGCTCATAGTTTCCAATTTGCCCCTAAACGAACTTTACAATAATGATAATTGATTTAAATTATAACTTTTAAAATATAAAATTTCCAACGTATTAATGAAAGTGTGTGTGTCATGACATACATTTATGTACCTTAATACAAGGGTTGTGTCATGACACATGTGTACGTACCATTATACATGTAGAATTAAGGGTAAGGGTGTGTGTCATGACAAATGTGTACGTACCATTATACAGTTAGGATTAAGGGTAAGGGTGTGTGTCATGACACGTGTAAGTGCCATTATACATGTAGGATTGAGGGTGAGTTGGGAGTTGAATATAAAATTTTATGCCACTTAATTGTATTACTATACTAAGTTTGTAATATCACCATCTTATTAATTTATTCGAAGAATTTTTAATAGATAAATAATTGAAATTTTCATGGATCTCATCTTTGATTTTGTAGTTGCAGTTTACAACGGAACCTTACAATGATCTCTCTTTCACAAAATAATATATGATAATCTTACTTCAAACATGTGATCAAGTAATTTAAATTTTTAAAAATGTTTTCGAGCCATTGATTATATTTTTGTTTTTTTAATCAAAATTATATTTTTAAAAGTAAAGTATAGTGGTCATCTCCTCTCATAATTTTCATTATCCACACTTATTAAAGGCTTAACAAATGCACATTGAAAATATTTGCCACCCAGCCAGGCAAGGAATGAATGATGGTTAAGAAAGGCATAAAATACTTTCGACCTATGTTGATTGGTAGGTATGGTGGGAAGTTCTTACATTTCTTTACAACATTCATTAACAAATATTATTAACAAATATAATGTTTAAGGTAAGTTAATTTTATCAATTTCTATAAATAGAGGTAAATTGTTTTTGGTCTTTGAGTAAGATATAAAAGTGTTTTAATTGGCTAAAAGTTCATTTTTTTTGGATGTAAGGAAACAAGGTAATGACCTAAAACTCAGAAGTCTCTGGTAACGATGGAAGTCTACCTCCTTATGAACCACCAAAAAATCAATTTAGGTAGCATGGTTTTCTTTAAATATCAGTGATGAGTTAGCTCTCATTCATGGATAACAAGCAATGATCATTGGCTTGATTGTTGATCAGCAAAATGAGTTATGATAGGTATTACATTATAGAGGCACTAGAGAAGTATAACATGTATAGCTTTGGGGTAGTGCTATTTGGAATGACATGAGAACACAACCCATCTTTCAAACTACCTAATTTATGGAACACTACATATGCATGTTGTTTCAAAAAAGACACTTTGCAAAGGTAAGGAATTTTTCATGGAATAAGTGAAAATGATGACAATTTTCTTAGTAATTTAAATCATTTTTTGTATAAGTTGAACATGTCAACTTTCATCCACAAACTAATTTTCTCTAGCCATTTTGACAACTTAAAACTTTGAACAATTGCATATTTACAATATAGGAAACAATTTTGGTCCATTGGTCTTTTTCTTGTTTTGACATTCCTCGATGAAAAAGGTATCATGAACAAAACAATATGGCGTAGAATGTGGCTCAAATGCAACTTCACTAGATAGATCAAATCCCATCCCTAAAAAATCATTCAATTGTTCATGTCTTGAATTTACAATTAGAAATCAAAGGAGTACTCGGGAGGTTTGGTGCTTCAACTGTCATATCCACTGAAAGGTGTTTCCTCATCCTCTTATGGATGAATTTTGTATAAATTGTGGATGGAATTCCAATCTTTAAATCTTTTCATTGGGATTCAATGAGTCATTTTTGGTGCAAATTGATGAGGTGATGACCATCTTGTCTGCTTTGAACTTTTTATATCACCCGAGTCGATGGTTTCCAACCTATAATTAGTTACAAATGAAAATATCCTAATACACAGTAACAACTCTCCCTTTCCTCTACTTCTAATAGTCATTGGAAGATCTCTTTGTATATCACAACTACATTGTTCTTAAAACCTCCATTAGAAACAACAATCATGGTTAATGAGATTAATCTTTTATTTAGAGCCTCCCAAACACCAACATGTGTCATTTGATTTTCAGTTAATGTTTTACGTTGCAAATCACTATTGATCATCTATTAATTGGTCTATGCTCCATCCTGCAATGTCCTCCACCTATCCATCCCATGTAACACCCCCTTACAAAATTCATTTTCACCTTCAATTTTCCTTCAATCACCAAGTATTTTCCTTTCATTTTCCTTCGTAATCCTATCTTTGTCCTCTTAATAATTCATCTTCTTCCTCTTATATTTCTCAATGGAAAAGTGACAATCACATATTTGTGATTATTGCAAGTGGACACATAACTAGGAGATTTGGGTTTGGAGTCATAGGATCATTGAAAATGTTTCATGAGGTGTGGGATGAAGATTAGCCTGGTGAAGTATTCATTTTCCATCCAAAAACAAAATACACAATATTTAAAGATAACCACCCCAATTTACTTTGGAGGAATTGAGCTTATGGCACTCGTGGTAATATGTGCTTACATGATGTCTACCCAAGTTAAATTTGGTAAGTGCAAGGATTTTTTTATAATATAATATATGAATGATTTTCTAATGTGTCTTACTGTATGCACATGCCAACCATTCACACACATTTAGCTTAATTTTTCAGTAAAATGTAGATAGTGTAGCATATCAATAGGGCTTATAGACCCTCAACATAAAAATGACATCCTTGCCTAATGCTTCATTTAAGCACCTATTTTTGTCTCCAAGTTTCATAAAAAAGACTCAAATCTTAATCTTCCTTGATATGCTTTTTGTACATGCCCCCATTCATTCTGATGGCTCTCTTTGTGATTATTGTTTTAAATCCAAAAAGCCTACAAGCCCATCCTAAAAAATCATGGCAAATCCCTAAACTTAATGACTCCTTGTACATAATATAAGTTAGACTGGCCAAATGGATATATGTTTTTGTAAGAAATGAAAAGACAATTATTTTATTTTATTTTTATAAAATACCTTCAACCCAACTCCTAAAATAACAAGGTGATCTATGTATCAAAGATTCAATTAAGGCATATATATAGTGTGAAAGAGGTGGCGATGGATGTGGGACACTATGCAATATAAATAGAGAATTACTAATGGAGTGATAGAGAAAGCATAATTATGAGTGCATTGCATTTATAATTTTACCTTTACATTTTATATTTACATATATAAACTTATCCAATTTGATTTGTAGTAGGAGCTTGATTTAAGTATATGGTGGAAGAGAATTACTAATGGAGTGATAGAGAAAGCATAATTATGAGTTCATTGCATTTATAATTTTAACTTTACATTTTATATTTACACATATATAAACTTATCCCATTTGATTTGTAGTAGGAACTCGATTTAAGTATATGGTGGAAGTTTCTTTTCTCATTTTTTCACAGTTGAGTAGCTTTTAAAATTTTGGAAAAATAGATCATATTTTTCATTTTTAAACTTTTAAATTAAAGTCGGGTTTTATATGAAGTTGTAATTTTAATATAAATTTGATTAATTTGTTATTAGATAAAGCTCTTATAAATATTATTATACTATATACAATTCTTAAATTATAATAAAATTGTACACATATTTTTTTTTCCTAAAATCAAATAAGATATACTAAATGCAAAAATATAGAAGAAAAAACTTCATCGCTTGATAGGGAATTTTATCATTGCACACAATTTTCTTCATCAGTGGATAAACACTAACCATTTTCTTTTTTAAAGAAATAAATCAATCTTCCTCTTAGCCAAAGGGTTAGAGTGAAGTTTTCAAATCAAGTACAACAATATTTAATATTCAAATGCACGAAACCATTACAACAATATTTATCAAGGCATTAGAGCTCATCATGTCACTAGCGGGGATTTGATATTGGGTGGGGAAGACAACAACCATTTTTCCCAACCACCAGAGATAACCCTAATTAATAGGAGGAAACACTAACCATTATTAACACATTGATCATCATTAATATTAATTAAATATTATTAATAATTTTACTTGGTTGGTAAAATAAAAAAGTTATTATTTTGCATAATTTTTTATGAGTTTGTTTGATAGATAAAGAGAGGAATTATTATCTCTATTATTAGAGTTTAAATCTATATAGGTACATGTTTATTTTTTTTTGGGGAAATACCCAGTCATTTAAATCTCCAAGTCATGGATGATAATTAAAAAATAGCTTTTCTAGTATGTGAAATGTATTTATGTGTTTGTAATATCTTATATTGAAAGATATCACTTTCTTGTGTTGCTCAGAAGCACATGCTTACCCAGTATAGCGCTCCATGATACATGTTAACCTTTATAATATGAACATTCAAATCCAAACACAGATGGTGGGCATGAAAATGGCCAATTTGGTACTCATTACACTATTGAGGTCATTTGTTGTGTAGTATAAGGAGGGAGGTCATTATGATGATGTTTGTTGCTAATTCAACCAACTTTGAACACTCTAAGGGATGCCCTTACAATGACATTAGGAAATTAGTGTATTAGCACTACGGGCAATCCCCACTCTCTTATCTTCTTTTGCTTCAAAGTGTTGTTGTTGTTGTTGTTTTTTTTTTTTTTTGGCGTAAAAGAAAATTCATAATTTCATAAAATAGAAATTACATGATGTGGATCCCCGAAGGAATATGCTGTAAACATGGCTATGAAGTCCACTGTCAAAAGTAAAATTATACAAGGAAACCCAGAGGGTGTACTGTTCTGTTGCAAAATGCTGCTATGTATAAATCCAAAAATTAACCCACGTAGGGGTTGGCAACCATATACTCTATTCGTTATGTACAGAGCAATAATCTATAAAGGTTCAGAGTCAAAAGCTGTAAAAATTAGAGGTTGTTGCCCCTCTGTAGTCCCTCATCTATATATGGTCTGTGAAAGTAATGATAGATCCCTGCAGGAGTATGTTCAGCGATCATCCACTCTCCTAGAGGATGATGCGTCACTTCTTTTGATAGCCTGTCAGCAGTTTCATTTCTTTCCCTTATATATGTGAGAAACAGAAATCTAATCAAAGAAAGTCTTGAAAAAAACAATTTCTTCCATTATAGATCTCAATGAGTATGCAATGCAAATAGCTGTATTGTTAAACCAATCAGACACTATCTTAGAATCTCCAAAAATTTGTATATTTCGGCATTGTTTTAGGATAGCAAAGTATAGCAGATGGCGAAGGGTAATCAATTCAGCATGATTGTTGGTGCCAAGTCCCAGTCCCATACAAATCTAGAAGTAATGTGTTTCAGAAAGGTAGAGGCAAATGCCACCCCAACAGCCGTGTTGTTGGGCAACACCGTCATAATATGCCCATGGGATAGCTCTGTTAATCTGTTCCTGTTGTATAATCCTTGGTCTCTTTTGGCTGTCTTCGTTTGGAAGCTCTTCATATGTGGCACAAATTTGTGGGGGAAGAAGATTCCAGTTTACCAATTTATCATCAAAAAATTTCTTATTTCTTTTGAGCCAAATGTACCATGAGACAAGGAGTGGAAGGTTTTTTGATTTTGCTACAGCCAATGTACACCACCAGTTCTCCCAAGCCGTTGTAATATCAACCCCCTGCCAGTTCCTAGACAAATTTAGAGATAGAAGGACTTGTGTCCATATGCTTCTGGTGGTTGGGCAGGTGAGGAAAAGATGTTGAGTTGATTCTTCTTCTTGGAGGCAAAGTACACCAGGTAGGCCCCATAAAAGCCCTCCTTTTCAGATAGGAGCCCGTGGGGATCTTATCTTCTAGTATATTCCACATCAACAGTCTGGTACGTGGAGGAGCTTGTAATTTCCATAGGTTATTCCACCAGCTTCTTATGACCTCCGGTTTCTTGTCTGCTATAATTATATCATACCCCTGTTTCGGTGTGTATTTCCCAGCTTTAGAGTGAGCCCAAATTAGTTCATCTTCAACATTTCGTAGTCTAACATGTGATTCTGTAAGAGCCTGAAGGTATTTTTGCCAAGTTCTACTCCAATCATCTGGTAAGTGCCAGTGTGGATCAGTCAGCCAGGCTTGAGTATGGAAAGTGGTATTTTGCTAATCCCCAATCTGTTCTAGAAACTTGATACCTCTGTTGTTTAGGTGCTGGATCAGTCCAACAGGTAGTATATGGGAGTTACCACTGCCTATCCAAGGATCAATGCCAATTCGGACAAAGGCTCCATTGCCAATCTTCCATATTAAGCCATCCTTGATGATAGAAAAAGAATTGAGTATGGCCCTCCAAGTCACCGAAATGCCTTTCCTGTGCCAAGGTGGGCTTCTGATCCAGTCTATGATAGTCAACGGCCAGATGTATTTATGGAGAATAACCTCAGCCCAAAGGCTATTTTGTTTAAGTAAGAGCCAACTCTGTTTGGCAGCCAAGGCTTGAGCAAAAGCCAGAAGAAGTTTAAGTCCCCAACCTCCCCACTTCTTAGGAGTGGCAATTCTTGTCCATTTTACCCAGGCAAAAGGTTTGCCCTCTTTGCTTCCATTCCAAAGGAATTTACAACAGATTTGTTGAATTCTGTGAAGTATCCCTCTAGGTATCCAGGCGAGTGACATCCAGTATACCGGGGTGGCCTCCAGGACTGTTTTAATAAGGACAAGTCTGCCAGCCCTAGACAGGAGCCTATGACACCAACAGCTGATTCTCTTCTCCACTTTTGCAATGAGCCAGGTCCAGTTTGCAATCTTATAACTATCAGGTTTTAGTCTGAAGCCCAAATATTTCAATCCCCCCATCAAATCAGTTGCTTGAAAGGGAAACTATTTTGTGGCCAACAGAGATTCCTGTGGGGTACATTCAGATAATGAGATGGTGGATTTTTCTCTGTTGATCTCCATTCCCATGGCTCTGCTGAACAGGTTCAGAATCTCATTCAATGAAGTCGTGTCCCAGACGCTGCCATTCAAGAAGATCAAAATGTCATCTACAAAAAGTAGATTTGTCAGGTAGAATTGTTCCATAATTTTTAGACCTTGAAGGCCCCCTCTTCTTTTTTTCGTAGCTATAAGTCTGCTCAATCCTTCCATGACTAATAGGAAAAGAAATGGTGATAAAGGGCATCCTTACCTAATCCCTTTATCGATATTGAATGAGGGCGATGTTGAACCATTAATGAGAATGGCAAAGGAGACAGAGGAGATGCATCCCATGATCTAGTTGATGAGAGCTGGTGGAAATCCCAAGTGAGTAATAATCATCTTGATGTACAGCCAATTCACTTTGTCAAAGGCCTTTGACAGGTTGATTTTGAGAGTGAGTCCCTTGATATTTCTGAGTTTGATGGAGTGGAGGGCTTCCTGGGCTGTACCAATGGCATCCTGAATATGTCTATGGTGGAGGAAAGCAAATTGCTCCTGAGAGATGTGATTGGATAATATAGGCTTGATGCTGTTGGCGATGATTTTAGAGATGATTTTGTATAGACAGTTGCAAAGGGATATAGGCCTGAAGTCATTAAAAGAGGATGGCGAATCTGTCTTGGGTATCAAGGCCAAGTAAGTGAAGTTTATGGGGGGGTGGATGTGACCCGTAGTTCTGCTTTCTTCAATGATTGCAAGTAGATCCTCTCCCAGTAACTCCAGAAAAGCCAAATAGAACTCCACTGGCCAGCCATCCGGGCCAGGACTCTTATCTTTCTTGAACCACTTGAGAGTTCCTTCCAATTCCTCCAGAGTGACCGGTTGATTTAAGTCCTCTGCCTCTTCCTGATCCACAAACCTTGGAAAATGGCCAGCTAAATTGATGATATCCGGGAGATTGATGGCTGCCGGCGCAGTGAATTGCCTCTTGAAATGTGTGATCCCCAATCTGGCTAATTGTGGGTGAGTAGAGGCCCAACCCTCAGGCTCACAGGGCATCTGCCAGATGGTATTTGTGGCCTTTCTTCCATTTGCAAAATTGTGGAAGAATTTGGTATTACCATCACCCGCTTGGAGCCAGGTGGCTGTACTTTTCAATCTCCATTGTTCTTCCCTTTCCAGTAGCATTTTACTCTTTTGGTTCTCCAACGTGACTAGATGTGTTTTAGTCTCCTCTAATAAGAAACCCAACCCCTATTCATCCAATAACTGTGCAATCTGAAATTCAATGTCAACAAGTTGCTGGTCATCTCTCAGCTTCTTCCTCTTTGACCACTCCTCTGTCAATGACCTGAGTTTATTTAGCCGGATACAGAAGTCCGCAGCCGACCTCTGTTCCCTCAGGGGGGGTTGAGCTCTCCAGAACTCAGTCACCATGTTGATGTAGTCAGGATCTTTAAGATGCCCAACAAAAAATTTGAAGGGGGAGCGCGGCTTTTTTGATGGTCCGGTGATTTGGAGAAATATGGGTAGATGATCAGATGATCCCCCAGTTCCCACCCATTGTCGATAAAGGGGGAGGTGACGGATGAGGTCTTCATGAATCAAGAACCGATCCAATCTTCGGCCTAGGGCAGCCTCCCCAATCCGCCTATTGTGCCAGGTGGGCAGTTTCTTATTCATGGGAACATCAACTAAATTGCAGGTATCCAGTAGAGTACTCATCTGATCGGAAATAGGATCTATTTGAGCTTGTTGTCCCCAGGATTCTTCCATGCCCAAAGAGAAATTTAGATCCCCCCCTATGATGGTAGTGTTAGAGACAAGATCATGTTCCAACAAATTGTGCCAAAATTCCAATCTGTTCTGATTAGGTGCATAAATGTTAATCACTTTTAACTGAAGTCCCAGCTCCCCTACAAAAATGTCCATGCCCATGAAACCCATACCGCCCCAGGTGGATATATGCTTGACTGTTTTAGGATTTATGCCAATTGCAAGACCACCAGATCTGCCAATGGCATCCATGCCCTGAAATATCCAGCCCGGCAGAATAGAGTGTAGGGTTCGGATAGTATTGTCAGAAGTGCCAAGGGTTTCTTGAAGGAAGAGTATGTCACAGAAAGTATCCTTTAACAATCTTTTAAGAGCCAATCTCTTTTTGGGGTTGGCTAGTCCCCGGCAGTTGTAGGAGAGCCAAATCATGGGGGACCATGGGCATTGGGCTCATATGCTCTAAGTGCCCTCTCAATGGTATGCTGTCGGCCCCTTGCTACATCCGCCACTGCTGTCTTGATGGCAGATTTGATCTTGGATGGGCGTCTTATGGCTGGTTTATGGAGCTTAGTCTTTCCCGGGGAGAGGCCCAATCCAAGATGCAGGGTTTTAGGTCTAATTCTGGAGCGGAGGTTGTAGGGATGGGATCCTGGCCCAGAGGGGGAGGAAGTGTGAGAAGGGGGAGTGGAGAAATCCTTGAGGGAGGTAGGAGTGGTGGAGAAAGTGGGTGGTGGCGGGGATAAAGAGCAGGGGATGGAAGGAATAGTGAAAAATGCAGATGAAGGGGGATGCAGAGATGTATGCAGAACATTTAACATAACATCTGAAAATAGAGCAGTGGATATGGGGAAAGACTCATTACCTGATAGAGAAGTAGCTTCCGCAGTTGATTTGGAATGAGTCCGGGGAGGTGAGGACGGTGTTTTTCGCCGGTTCCCATTCTTCTTTGTAGCATCCACCGCAGCTTCAGATGGTACCTCTCCTTGTTTCTGTTCACCCTTGTTCTGCTCTTCAGAGGTCTATTGCTTCGTGCCCTTTGAGTTTTCCGTGGTCACTGAAGAATTTAGAGGGAAATCCTTGTATAGATGACCCACTTTATGGCACCTCTTGCAGCAGAATGGGACTCCTTCACAGTCCAGAAGTTGTTTGCGTGAGAAATGCCTCCTGTGAAGAGTGATTTTTTCCTCAAGCCCAGCCCTGGTGTCAAGGTGAACCAATATCCTTTCCATAGTCATGATTCCTGTTCTTTCGTAGGACTTGTCATGTTCCAGGTAAGTCCCCAGAGCATCTCCGATACGCTTGAAAACCTGAGGGGTCCAAAATTGCATAGGTAGTCCAGGTAGTCTAACCCAGATGGGTCCTGCTCCTAGTTGTTCACATTCCGGATCGAAAAGAGGATCCCATCGCTTCAATAGAACTGGTGCGAGCTCAATGTGCCAGTAACGCGATAAAATCCAATCCGTGTACTCCTCCCTATGAAAGCGGAGGGCAAACCATCCTCTGGCCAGCACTCGAATAACGGGGAGTTCTTTCAGCAAGGTTCCCCATATCTCCACTGTCCATTGCCGCAATCTCTCCACCGTGTAGTTTCTACCTCTAACACGGCCAACCAGAACTTTTCTCGCCGTATCCAATGCGTCTGCCATTTGAACGTCTTCTCTAAAGGCCAGGTTGATATCAGTGTCCACTACTCTGAGGCACTGACCCTTTTTCAGCTCATCCGAACGCCATCCCATAGGGTATTCTTTAAGAAGGTTCCTGCACTTTTCCGAGGAGTTGTACTACGCCGAGATAGTAGGTGTAGGTTTAGGAATGGGTGAGCTGAAGCAACTAGAGCGAATTGGGGAGTGTGGGTTGAGACTGCACGAGCCCGGATGCAAGAATGATTGCGCAGGTCGCGGGGGGTTTGACAGGTCAGCCTGTGCGAGGGAGATGGAGGGAGGGTACATAGGCAGGGAATGCTGTGAGGGAGGAGGAGGGGGATGCTGCGGGGGATATGGCAAGGGGGAATCGAAAGTGGGGGAAGCCTGGATGCTTGAGCCGAGGAGATGCAGAGTGGCCGGAGAGAGGGGGGGACATTCCAATCCGGGAAGGTCCGCTACATTGACAGTAGGGTGTTGGCGCTTTCCAAGAATAGGAGAGTGTTTCTTTGTCTGGACAGCAGCTGTCATCCCACCCTGATTATTCTGCCAGGGGCCCTCGACCGATGTATATTTGTGCGCCCATATCTCCTGCCCCGGCATGGGGTCCTCCTCGTAATCCACGAGGTCCTCTTCCACCATTTTAGCCGGTAGTTAACCTAACCTCTGTGGGATCAAGGGAAAGCAGGCTATATTGTAAGGGGTTGACTGTAACGTTGAAACGGAGGTGTGGCCAAAACCCACGGGCAATATCACGCAAGTAAATAAAATAAGACACCGAGAGGCTCGATTGTAGAGGGCAGGAACCATTAAAAAATGTAACATAACCATTGCGCAGTTAGACCCACGAAGGTAACCGTGCTACCTTGACCATAGAGCATTCTCTATTGCAGTGTCGTAGTTATTTCATCTGAAACCCTAGGGTTCCGCCATGGTTAGGGTTCTGGAGCTCTCATCTCCAAAAACCATCTATATATTTTTTAACATATAATGAGATCAATTTCCTTGCCTTTTGAGGAGAATCTCTGAAAATATATTGAAAATTAAAGGCCATTCTTCCTAATGATAGTAACAATTGGACCCCTCATAACATATAAATGTAATCAATTTAAGTGTTGTGTTAATTGGCTCCTTTTTTCCTAATTTTATGAGAATTCAATGAAGAATTTAGGGCATATACATGGCTTTCGTTGTCTGCATAAATAGATGTTATTCAACGGTATTGATTTACAATAATTTATTTCCCTCTCTTTTATAAAAAACAATCAATGCTAATTTTAAGATGGCTTAAATAACTAGGATTTGTCTTGGTAACAATAATTCTATTATTTTCATTGCAAATCCAAGAAAAAAATGTCATTCAAGTTACCAACTAAGCTCTCAAATTGAGTAAGAGATTAATACTTGAAGCAAAGATGGATATGCTTCAAATGTATGTCAAAATCAAGTCAAGATTTCCACAACAATATATACATATGAAAGAAAGATAAGCCCTTAAATTATAGACTTGAGTTTCTCCACCAAATATATGCTTGACAAAAACAATCTTTACCCTTTGATTTTGCATCCTTGTCATTTACCAAGCATAACTCATGCATGAAAAATTAAATATGTCAATCCCGAGCACCAATATTACTTTCATGCTTTTAAAGGAGGAAAAAAGATGGGGAAATTGAGGTGTTCATAGTTGAAGACATTAGTGCACACTATGCACATGTTCAAGTACTAGATTGTATGGATGGTTAAGTCTTACATTTGAAACTAGATTGTATGATGTATAGCTCGGGTGGTTGGGAGTGTTTAATGATAACCTCCCCACCTGGGTTCCATTCACGAGACATGACTATGCTAAATACCCTTGAAAAAAGGGTTTTATGTACGGCTATGGCAGGGCTTCTTCAGTAATGGAAAAAAAAAAGAAGTCTTACATTTACAACTGCTTGCACATTTGGAAACATGCTATTTTAATTATGCAATTATGTTTGTACAAATCTAAAAAAGTCATACATTTACAACTACTTGCACATTTGGCAACATGCTATTTTAATTATGCAATTATGTTTGTACAAATCTAAGTACTATAATGTGTGGGGATCACTGAATCTGACACTAATAACCAGTTATAAATTTATTAAATGACTTGTAAACTACGTGGTTATTCCATTGGATAGTTTGTCACAACAAATATAATAAAATTAGATTGAAATCCATACAATGAGGATTAATTTCCTAGGATTTTAGATTGATTAATTAATATTTTTTCTTATGCAATGTAATAGATAAAATATGAAAATTAGAGAAAAAATAAATATGATCACAAACCAACCACAATGAACATAAGATACGCTCTGGAAAACCCTTATGTGAGAAAACCATTTGGAAGGTGAATCTGCTCTGCTCTCTTTTTCTTTGGAATGAAAATAATGCAAGCACAAAGGAGAAAGCATTCTCTATGGAGTTACCTGAGACTTGTAAACTGATAGAGACTACTACAAACACTAAATCCCCTTTGATATGCTCTCTCACTCTCACTTCCAAGTTGTTTTCCTCTACTATAGAACAAGATACAAATAAAATGAATGGAACCCCTTTTCCTCCTAGTGGCCTAGCTATAACATAGCTTGATGGTCATTGAAAGAGTAAATTTAACTTCTTCAACTATCAACTAGAATTACAACTTTGACATTTCTATAGTATTATCCGTTATATTTATGTAAATGACTCCTTTTCAATAAATAATTGTAAAAATAACCCAAAAAATTATAATAACCATCGCATTTAAACAAGTGAGCCTATTTTGAAATTCCAACCACTAATTGTGACTCCCTTGCTTTGAGACTCCCTTGCTTTGAGCCCCACCGTTTTCCGCTAATGTTTACAGAGCATTGTTCATAATTATTTTCTTTCTTTTGTCTGTCATTTGGGTTCTACAGCATCATTGAACCAAAGGAAAGCATCAGCAACCATTTTAATATGCCAATTGGTGTTATAGTGTCGGTGATTTAGAAAACCAAAATTTATTGAGAGGGACTTTTGACTTGTAAAGTGGGTGATCAACTGTGTTGTAAAATTAAAATCATTACGACTCTTCAGAAAATCAATATATTTTGGGCATTTATGAAGTAGGTAACAATGACGACCAAATGCGTTGTCGTATTATAATCTCAATGACAGTTGGGAAAACCAAAATATTTTGACTTAGGTGAGGGACAATGCTTATTATATTCTCCATGATGAAACCACATGGTTATTTGATGTTTTTTATTATAATTATGATGGTTATTATTTCTTTAAAAAAATTATTAATTATTTAAAATATTATTTTTATAGTAAAATTTTGGGAAAAAAAACTTGTGGAAAATTTCATAATTTGTTAGGTTAAATTAGGAAAGTTGTTAGCGTTACATTCACGTAACTTCTTGATTTATTATCAATTTTATTAAAATTTATTTTTATTTTTAAAATGAAAATGATAGTATTTTTTTAGCAATATTAATATTATCTTAGTAATTTCATTTTTTAATGATTTAACTAGAATTTAATATTTTTATGATAATTTTTATAATGTTCTAAATGGTTTAGATTAGAGTTTGAAGTAATTTTATAAAGTTACTTTTATTTTATGAGAATTGTTTTGTGTTTGTATATTAGTTATTTAAGCATAGGCATGTTATTGATGGGGAAAACTCATATATATGGAGAATATAGGATAGGGTATATTATTTTTAATTTCAAAATTGCAAATTAAATAAATTTCTAAAAGTGTTGCCTTCAAAATTTACATCCATATAAGATAATAGGAATAACAAAAGTGTAGATAAAGAATATTTTTTCCCACAACTAAAGTCCATCATTTTTTGTTGTTGTAAATTTGTCCAAATATTTCTATTGATAACTAAAAATATTACATTAGATATTATAGTGAGAGCTCTTCAATCCATCAACAGTTCTAAAGTAATGTGAGTTCACCATACCAGTTCCATAGAGTAGAGCACAGTAGACAAGCTTTAACAAAAAGTGACTAAAGGTGATTCCACCATATCAACTACATATAGTAGGACACTCTTGACAAAGTTTACTAAAAGTGACTACCTAACAACATATCAAGAATACTATTGTTTATAAGCATAAAAACAAGATGCGTATGAACTGTAAACATACTAAAAACCATATAGAACAGTAAGATTTAAGTAGAAACACGCGAACATGTAGGTTCCTTCCACCTTCAAACTTGAAATTGCTTGCTTGATGAGCATTTTAGTCGAGAATGATAACTGGTGAATGCAAGGAAGCGTTTGCATGGGAATTGTTCAAAGGTAGATCAAGATTTACATGAATAGTGTTGAGAGATGTAGCATTGATAACCGTTGCCTCTTCTTGATGGTCATTTAAATCAATGTCTGAGTCTGAAACTACAAAACATTCCACGCGACTCAACCTTACCACTATATCATCAAGGCTATATATGATGTCTCGTAATGTGTGCTTTATCTCCTCTTGGCCAGCAAAGAGTTTGTAGTTATCAACTTGCTTATCATAGATAACCATGCTGAGCAGCGTCTCCATTTGGCAATGGTGTGTGATGGAGTGAAGAAAATGAATTCTTCTTCTCCAAAAATTTCCTAGATCCGGCACACATTTTAAACTACTTCCACCTATCTCTGAGTCAGAGAAGTATTTTTGATCTCCAAATTCCTTGGTTTCTAGATTTAGAATTTCCTTTCTGACCTAAAGAGGAGCAGCCTCAACAGAATTCGTCATTGATTCCTACCCAAAAAGGCATTTGTGCCTTAAGTATGACACCCCTGGAGCACCACCTTGTCAGACGGGTAATTTTTGGCATGGAGCCATGTAATACCTGTAGACAAAACACTTGACTACGAACACAAAAAAGCGAACAATGACTCGATTAATGTCACGACAAGAGTGGAGTCTCACCCAAATGCAGAAGGAAAACTTAACAGTAGGACAAGAGACGAATATGGGGTAGTAGAGGAGGAGTAAGTGATACCCTTCATAAACCCACTATGATGATTATACCAAAGTTGTGACAACTTGCAAGGATAAAGGTTGGGAAAGATGAAAACCAGTTTTAGAACCAAATGGAAAATGTGCCAGAATACCAAACCCCACAGACAAGCACTGGGCAGCTAAAAGAAACCTTGGCTGGGTCAGAGGCTTGAATGGACGTCGGGGATAAAATGACCACCAATTCGAAGGATGGACTAGTCCTCGTGTTGTGCAAAAACAAAACAAAGAACATTGAGAAAAAACACGACCCTAGTTAACAAAGCACTGAGAGACCCAACAATGAGAACAACCACAACAGAGACCTAGTGTAATGAATGGAGGGTATGTAAGTGGTAGCTGACCTTCAAACATTGTTACTTCCATATGCTTTAGCCACCATTTGTAAAGAGACGAAGAGGCTTGAAGACAACGAGCTACTACAACCATAACAACCAAGTGACCATTTTTCCACCACCGTGTGAGCATCATCAAGCCTATATAATGTATTACGGACATGAGAAGACGGGTACGATGAATTACATGAAAGCCATAGATCCTACATGACAAGGGCCAAGTGTCACGGTTGAGGCCGAGCTCAACCATCCCAAGGCATCATCGCATGATGAGCTCATAAATAAGTCTAACTCGCATGTTAGAATGTTCTCTTCTTGTAACCAATCTGCCATGGAAGGAGCTCACCATATCCAAGCAGACAAAACAAATGATCTTGTTGATGATCCTAGAGCATATGAAAATGCCGAACCCCATTTGCAAGCATTTAATTTGAGGTGGCCTAGACAGGTGATCCCTAGTACATGAAGCATGGAAGTGCCATGCGCATTCCATGTGAGGCCAAGTGTAGGCCCTGGTTCACACACCGAGGGTCGTCAATCCTTTGGCCATACGTAAAATGTGCATGTAAGTTATTATCATGGTCAAAAAATTACGTTGGTAGAATAACACCTGTCGAGAGTCAATAAAAACGATTATCGAAAATCAATTGCCAGAAAATACCCATTGAGGAAACTAAAATCCATCCCTTATTTTCAAATTAAAAATAAACTTTCATTAATTTTTTAATGTTTCAATTTGAATTAAATTTAATTTAAAATTGTAATTTAATTAATAAATAAACCAATATAATCGATAAGGGAGATATTCCATCTTTCAAATGATTTCAAACATATGAAAAAGAGAAACAAATGTGTTCCTAATCTTAAAATGTATAATTGTAAGATGGATGCTTTTTACATTAACAAATCGGAAAATCAACTCAAACATAATCGTTTATGTTATAAAAGATATAGTTTAACCACTTTTATAAAATATTAATTTATGAATTGTATTATCTATTTTTTTTAAGGAAGTTCGCAATATGCCATGAAAGTAACGAGTCCTTTTTCACATAATCTTTCAAAGGTTTTCTCTTTTACTAATCTTTCTCTATTTTCAATCTTTATAGCTTGGTTTCTATTTTTAATGTTTTACTTTGTATACAACTTTATTCCATCTTTTTCCATTTTCAATCTTTATAACTTGTTTTTTTTCCTCTAATGTTTTACTATGTATACAATCTTATTCCATACTTACTTCATATACATTTGTCTAATTTTATTTTTCATATTTTATAATTAATATAATCCAGCTTAATCTTTCCAAAGGTTTTCTCTTTTACTAATCTTTCTCTATTTTCAATCTTTATAGCTTGGTTTCTATTTCTAATGTTTTACTATGTATACAACCTTATTCCATCTTTTTCCATTTTCAATTTTTATAACTTGCTATCTTTCTCTAATGTTTACTATGTATACAATCTTATTCCATACTTACTTCATATACATTTGTCTAATTTTATTTTTCGTATTTTATAATTAATATAATCCAGCCTACAAAGTATACTAGGGTAAAGATAATTTTGGATTCATATTAATTTAGATTTATTGAGTGTATAGAAGAAATACTTTTATAAAAGTGTAATTTTTTTTGTTTATATCTGAAGTATTATACAAGTGGGTTTTATTCTCATGGACACCTAATTGCAACATTTGTTTATTCTAAAAAAGTCTTTTTATAGTTTAATTTGATACACAAAAATATCTTGAGTATGTTCTAAATGAAGGGTCATGGTTTTGGGGTAGAGTCGGGCTCTTCATTACACCATGGTTTCCAGATTTTGATGTTACTAATATGGTGGTCACAACTACGCCGGTTTGGGTGAGACGTCCAAATATCCCTCTTCCTTTCTCGCACCATAAGGTCGTAGAGGATATTGGGAATTCTTTGGGAAACTTCAAAAACATGGACCTTGAGATAATAGAAAAAGGTATTTTTTCCTTTGCAATAATATGTGTAGGGATAGACCTCAGCAAGGGTCTACCTGACCATATTCTTTTGAAAAACAAATATTTCCAATGGTCACAAGCTTTAGATTACGAGAACATGACTTTTAAATGTGTTACATGCTTCCAAATAGGACACTTGTAAAACACATTCGCTCAAGATAAAAATTATCCAAAACAAGTAAAGAGACAAGCCTAAAATCCCAAAGGATGGCAGTTGTTGTGTGATTTAATTGTGAGTTAATTCCCTGTCATTAATTGTTAACCTGAGGTTCGTAGACTGATGAGGTATACCTGTACTATATGTACTAGGTGGTTATTTATAATACTATATTAGTTCTAATGCAATTAAAACTAATTACAAAGATAATTAAATCAATCTAATCCAAATCAAACCGAACATAAATAAATTGAAATCACGCTTGCATAATTGAAATCACACTTGCTTGAAATTGAAATCACACTTGCATAAAGGAAATCACACTTGCTTGAAATATAAATCACACTTGCAGAATTGAAATCACACCACACTTGCATAAATGAAAATCACACCACACTTGCATAAATTAAATTCACACCACACTTGCATAATTGAAATCACACTCACACTTGTTGAAATGAAATCACACTTGCTGAAAGGAAAAGCACACTTGCATAAAATGAAAACACACTTGTTGAAAGTAAATGAAATAACACAACCATATTATGTTACCAATGTGTACAAAGATGTGCAAACTATGGTTGATGGGGGCACCCTCCATTCCTTAGCAAGCACATTGAACAACTATCACATCTTGGAGATCAAAGTAGCAGTATGTATTTCATAAAATGAGCTACAAGATATTACAAGAATTCTCTATCCTCACTTTACAAATCACATCTTGGATGGAACTTGGAACCTCCAACTAACAACTAGCACCTAAAAACTTAACAACAACACTAATAATTAACCCTTTGTATGAAGGGTGCACTCATGTTTATAAAAAAAATAAGGATAACTATTCAATAAATATAGATCCTTAAATCTCTCCTAAATCCACATTTATCTCTTGTGGTTACAACCAATCTCCTAAAAATGTAAGATACAAATCCTCTCAAAATTCTCTCATCCATGAATCATCTCCTTTAAATGTGCATAGTTAATGATCCACATCTTCTACAATTATTCCACAAATCTTTATGAGTTGGAATTTGAAATTCGAATTTGTGGTTGGGTGGCCAAGTAGGACCCTTCTAGAATCTCTAAGTAGGCCTACAATATCACAAAACTCATAACACTTTTAGATATATATGAAAACATGTTAATTTCCTAATATTTAATCACAATTCACTTATAATACTTAAAATTAATGACTTGGAAAATAATAATGATAAACCCATGTGATTATGAAAATGGTTACTTAATGTAAGGTTATGGGGCTATAGAGTTATGGAATGAGGGTAAAATGATGGAAATGAAGGTGAAAGTGGATGACATTTTGGAGGCCCAACATACCCCCCAACTGAAGATGTTGCATGTCCTCATGCAACTATTGCATTGATTTCCTTAATCATAAGTTGATATTCTTGAAATGTTTTGCTTCTATATGAGCTTTGGCTTTGTATTGATTCTCTTTTAACTTTTCATAATCATATCATTTGATAACTTTATTCTTTTTGCAAAGTGTAGCTTGAAATACATTTGATTGCAACATATAATTTTTATGGTTGGTTCTTATGTGACAACCAAAATTTTATGAGTATTGGTTCTTGTGTAACAATACTTTTGTTATTGCCCACGGGGCTTTGGATTGACGGTGAATGGGTGCATTGTTAAGGCACTCCTTGCGATAGGTCACTGGTTCAAATCCCCCGTGGGTGCTTACCTATCAAACAATACTTCTGTTATTTTTGTTGCATCAAAATACTTGAAAACATTGAGAATTCCTTTTTAAGTCCCATAGTGATTGTCAGCTATTTGATGTGCTCATCAATTGATCATTGCAAAACATATGAACTTTTGGAATCAAAGTGCAATAATAGTTGATTGGGAAAAATATGTTGGTTAAGATGAAATGAAATGTGAATATGAATTGATATCCCTTCCCCCCAACTAAATATGTTTTCAGTTTTTGGAAAATGAGAAAGGGAATATAAATGAAGTGAGTTATTTTCCAAAATCACAATTTTAGTATTTAAGGAATTACATGATTAAAGATTAGAAAATAACATACCTTCACTTCCCTAAAAAGTGGACAAGTTATGTATATAGAGGAACGTGATTGATGTTGCTGGACCATGGAATGTGAAGTAAAAGAATATGATCTACTTCTTTTTTCTCTTGGTTGTATGAATTGAGGATGATATTGGAATCTTCATTGCCACATATGTTGAATTGAGTCCTGTTGCAAACTGCTAAAATCATGTAGTCCTCATTCATTCCACTCAATGGCATAATTCTTATCTAAGTGAATAAATGTGTCGATGTTGAACATAGAAAATAAATTGTTGGATTATTGGCCATTAATGAATGCCATTAACCAACATGAGACTACTCATCACTGATGTCAATGAGAGTCAATATTCGTAAGTACATCTTACTAGGTATGAATAGATGTGTCATAGTCGAGTCACCTAGAAGATCCAACAAATGTGGGACATTGATGTATTCCCACTGTTTATTGGTGAGAGAGCTTTCCATTAAGGCATGCAAGCCTCAAGGTACTTGAAATATCTCTAGTTTTGATCCCAGATGATGTGTCAGAGTCGATGGGTCAAAACTTATTAGAAGGAAGGCCTTAATTAATCTTACATCATCTAACGCGAGTATGAAATAATCATTTGAAGTACTATAGATTGAAAATTTACATTGAAGCAAGGTTTATTTGACAGAAAGGAAAAATAAAATGGGGTGACTCAGCTTTGTAAGGGAACTAGATGACTTTATTTTTGGGTTAAGGGTGAATGAAAATGAGGCAGGAAAGTATGAAGATTGTAAAGAAAATGAGTTTTTGCTAGTAGGGAGATACACTGTTATGGATCGACTACAAACTTAGAATGAGTAGCAATGGTAAAGTTGGTATATATTTAGTAGCAATGGTGTAATGGATCTGATTTGACATGGAATGATCATGCTCTTCGAAAACTTGGTCTTTAAAAATGTACTCATGCATATGGTGATCTTCTTTCATCGTCCTGGAACCTGCAAAAACTTAGCAATTTCTGCAATAAAATGTAAGACTATCGAGAGAGAGAGATGATTAGTCTCTCTCCATCTGATATATACACACACAAAAAAACTTAGAAATAGTACTAATAAAACAAATTCCAGAAACAAGTTCAAGAAAAAACAAATGCACTTTTACCTATTTAGAAAGCAGTACCTTCTTCATTGTGTTGCTAACCAATTTTGAGCTTGAGACCTCTTCGCCATACACTTAATGCTTTATCAATAGGCCATAAACCAAATTTTCATAAGCTACTGAATTGTGTCGATTCTGCAGTTATCGAAAACACATATTGTTGAATTGTCTTGTCGCTTTAAAACTTGCAATTAGACTCGGATGGTGGTTTGTCAATTATCGCAGTCGGATTTTGAATATTTGTAGGTTTTTATGAAAATATAAGTCCATAACTGCATTTTTTCTTTTTCTCTAGTGCTCCACCCTTGTCCATGATCCTGTGGATCGAGAAAATGCTCAAAATTCAAAATTCTTGGATAGACTTGAAATTAGCACTAAAGATTAGATCTCATTGCTCTGAATCCAATGCAACTTGTTTCACCAAAATCTAACTTCGAATGCTCCCGAAATCAGGTTCTGTTCGTTTCAGTAAAGAACTAAAAAAAATGAATTTTGAGTTGCAAGAATGTCGAGTGAGCAGTCTGTATGCTAACGGGGATATGACTTGGCAAGTTGACTGAGTGAGTGCCAATGAGTGCCACGTTGCCTCCTCGTGGTGGGAAAAATTTGTGAAAGGTCGAACTTCCCTTCATGGGTATCGAAACCACAACCCCTCAACAATCAACAAAGCGCCTTTACCAATCCACCTACCATATGTTTCTTATTAACAATAGTTTTTAACTCCCATTTAAGTTTTAACATACGCGCCTTTGGGGGAGGGGTCGAGCTAAACCCTAGCCCCTGACCACTCTAGCATCATGGAATCATGGGGGGGGCAAGGTCTAGGCCTTAGCCTAGCCCACAATCCCATGAACTATAATATTACCATTCGCTTAAGTTAAAGGGTGCGACGGAAGGAGTGGGGGCTAGCCCTGGGTCGTATGACCCCCATATGACCACATCGGCGGAAGAATTGGGGTTTAATGGAAGCTTTAATTGTCCCACAAATTCAACCATGGATTGAGAATATAAGTCAGGTTTGCATTCAATTTTTTCATTTAGGGCACACATGTTGGGTTTAGTTCGAATTGTAGGATTATTAACAACAAAATTGGGCAAAAACTTGAAACAATGATATTTTACTCAATTTTTGGCCAAATGAGGTGCAAAAAGAGTGAAAATAGAGGTTTTCGATAGTTTCGGATACATTGGGGACATTAATTTTGATGTTTGAGATTTTTAAAAGCTATTATTATACTTTTGAGTATGAATTTAGATCTCTTATCCAATTTTTACTGCCAAATTTTGAAACTAACTTTGTTCATTTTTTTTTATCTTCCAGGTCGTAGAGAGCGCAAGAAGAGAGCATCCTTAGCAATATTGAAACTCTTTATTCATTTGGAATGTGAAATTTAAAAGGACAAAGTGAAATGATTTGATTTCTAACTTCAAATTGTGGCTCTCAAAACTCTATTTGTCTCCTTCTTCTCAAATATTCCTTCTCTTTCTACATCTTCCCGCAAATGATTAATGAGCCAGGTGGCTCTTACTACACCACCAATAAATAAAATTGCAAATAAAATGAAATCTAACTTAAAAAACTTAAAAAAAAAATACATCACCAAATTTGGTTTTATTCATTGATTTTATCCTACTATACTCTACTAGCAATAGAAAAAATGTTTCAATTGTATGCATATTTCCAGCATAACCATGTGCGTAATAAGAGAAAAAATATATTCATGCTTAGTTTTGAAAAATATGCATTAAAATACATCAAAGCATGAAAGACCAGTTGTTTTGATAATGCAATTAAGAAGTAAGGAAGAATGAAAGAGTGATGTGACTTGATCCTTGATTAGAACCATCTTTCAATAAGACCATGACATTCCTTATTTATTTCTTGGTTTAGATCACATTGAATATCCTCCTTTATTATGCGTTCATCAATATTAGATTCTACTGGTTTCTCCCCATCAAAAGTATTGCATGATTCTTTAGTCTCTTCAACAGATTGATAAGAGGAATCAAAAGAAACTTGAAGATCCTCCTGTGGAGGTGGAGAGATAGACAAGTTTCTAAATGCAGTTAAAATATACTCTTCTTGAGAGGCAGATATCACAGTTTTTGCTAAGATTCAAGAAAGTTTTTGGAAGGACATTCTTCAAACTCTTAATTATCTGTGAATTACTCCAACTGGTTGATAATTCTTATCATGCACACATATTAGTACCAATCTTTGAAAAATTATTGAAATTTAATATGCATCATAAATTATTTTAATATGATTTTAATCCATGCATTTAAAAATGAATGCAATTATCATGAGTTGTCTAAACTTTCAAAATAAACACCTTTGTATACCTCCCAGGCAATGACACCAAAATGTTGGGTGGTTTAATTGTGAGTTAAATCCTTGTCATTAATTGTCAACCCGGGGTTCGTAGACTTATGAGGTATACATGTACTATATGTATTAGGTGGTTATTTATCATAATATATTAGTTCTAATGCAATTAAAAATAATTACAAATTTAATTAAATCAATCTAATCCAAATCAAACCAAACCAAACATAAAGAAATTGAAATCACACTTGCATAAATTAAAATCACACCACACTTGCATAAATGAAAGTCACAACTCCCTTGCATAAATGAAATCACACTCACACCTACTAAAATGAAATCACACTTGCTGAAAGGAAAAGCACACTTGCATAAAAAGAAAACACACTTGCTGAAAGTAAATTAAATAACATAACTATACTATGTTACCAATATGTACAAATATGTGCAAACTGTGGTTGATGGGGGTGCCCTCCATTCCTCAGTAAGCACATTGAGCAACTATCATTGATGATCAAAGTAGCAATATGTATTTCATAAAATGAGTTACAAGATATTACAAGAATTCCCTATCCTCACTTTAAAAATCATATCTTGGATGGAACTTGGAACCTCCAACTAACAACTAGCACCTAACAACTTAACAACAACACTAACTAGTTAACCCTTTGTATGAGGGGTGCACTCCTATTTATACAAAAATTAAGGATAACTATTCAATAAATAAAGATCCTTAAATATCCCCTAAATCCACATTTATCTCTTGTGGTTACAACCAATCTCCTAAAAATGTAAGATACAAATCCTCTCAAAATTCTCTCATATATGATTCTTCTCCTTTGAATGCGCATAGTTAATGATCCACATCTTCTACACTTATTCCACAAATATTCATGAGTTGCAATTTGAAATTCGAATTTGTGGTTGGGTTTCCAAGTAGGGCCCTTCTAGAATCTCCAAGTAGGCCTACAATATCGCAAATCTCATAACACTTTTAGAGATATATGAAACATGTTAATTTCCTAATATTTAATCACAAATTTACTTATAATACTTAAAATCAATGACTTGGAAAAAAATAATGATAAACCCATGTGATTATGAAAATGGTTACTTAATGCAAGGTTATGGGGCTATAGAGTTACGAAATGAAGGTGAAAGTGGATGACATTTTGGAGGCCCAACAACAGTTTCTAATCCTCACCTTTCAGAAGATGAAGAAGAAGAAACAATGGAGAGCCAACATATCAATATAGAAGTGGATGTATAGGCACAACAATGTAACCAAGCAAAACTGGATTTGGAGATTGGGTATGAAAAAACAATCCACACATATAAGGGCATTGACATAGTTGAGGTCCAATCATTTGATAGGATGGGGGGCACAAAAAGAGCTCATGTATTAGAGAGTTCAAACTCAAACAAAGAAACATCACCAAAGACAACTGCAAAAGAATTGGCTATGGTCCTTATTGAAGCAAGCTTAGAGGGATGGTAGAAAGTTGAAAAAAAGGAGAAATTAAGTGATTATTTCCATGCTTAATTTGCAAATGTTTTCATTTTATCTTATTTTATAGTTTTTTTTCTATATTTCTCAATGTTGTGAGGCATATATTCAGAATGTGTTCAACATATGAAAAATGTAATTTTTTTCTTCCTTTCATGATGAATAAAATTACAGGTTTCTTTTGTTTGAGATATACATACATACATACATGTATGTATGTATGTACGTATGCATATAAGTTTTCAAATTATTGAGCTCACGAGTGTGGTGGACCCTTCGTGGCATAATTATAAGCATGCCAAATAAAGTTAAGAAGAGAGAGACCCACATGATAGGTAGGGAACTGGACCAAGCATGTTGGTCGGGTTTCAGAAGCATGTGTTCTTACCCAATAGGAATTAAGTGAGCAGGGTGTCAAGGATTAAATTTGATTTTTGGAGATTAATTGAGTTTTATAACTTTGTAACAGCTGAGAGTAGAGAACAAGAGTGACTAAACTTGTCAGAGGAAAATGCGCTTAGGAGTCAGATTTTGATGTGTGAATAGTTAGAAGACATGGAATTTTAAGAAGAACACATCTGGGAAATCCACCAAAACACATTCCCTCAAGATAAAAAGAATCCAAAAAAGATAAAGAGACAAGTCCAAAAGACCAAAGGATGACAGGTTTTTGATCCTCACCTTTCAGAAGATGAAGAAGAAGAAACCATGGAGAGTCAACCTATCAACATAGAAGTGGATGTACAAGCACAAAAAGGTAACCAAGCAAAAGGGGATTTGGATATTAGGTCTGAAAACACAGCCCACACACATAAGGGCATTGATATAATTGAGCTCCAAGAATATGATGGGATGGGGGGCACAAAAAGAGCTCATGTATATGAAATTTCAAACTCAAACAAAGAAACCTCACCAAATACAATTGCAAAAGAATTGGCTATGATCCTTATTGAAGCAAGCTTAGAAGGATGGCAGAAAGTTCAAAAAAACAGAAAGGAAGAAAAGAGAAATTAAGTGATTATTTCCACACTTAATTTGCAAATGTTTTCGTTTTATCTTATTTTATAGTTTTTTTCCTATATTTCTCAATGTTGGGAGGCATATATTCAGAATGCACTCGACATATGCAATACGTAATTTTGTTCTTCCTTTCATGATGAATAAAATTATGGGTTTCTTTTCTTTGGGATATATGTGTGTGTGTGTGTGTGTTTTCAAATTCTTGATCTCATGGGAGGGGTGGACCCTTTGAGGCATAATTATAAGCATGCTACATAGAGTTAAGAAGAGAGAAACCCATGTGATAGGTAGGGAATTGGACCAAGCATGTTGGCCAAGTTTTATAAGCATGCAATCTTTCCCAATAAGAATGACGTGAGCAGGGTGTCAAGGATTAAGTTTGATTTTTGGAGATTAATTAAGTTTTATAACTTTGTAACAATTGAGAGTAGAGAGAAAAAGTGACTAAATGTCTTAGAGGAAAATATTTGTGCTTAGAAGTCATATTTTGATGTGTGAATAGTCAAAAGAGAGGGAATTTTGAGCAAAACACATATGGGAAATTATATATCAGATTTGGTGGTAGAAAATTCTTAGAAATTAAAGAGAAAGTTACATGAGTTTGAAAGGAAGAAGTTGTGACCAATTAAAACATCTGAAGGACATACATTTCTTCCTAGGTGTTATAATTTCATGAATAAATAATCTACAGAAAGCTAGTAGGTAGAAGATAACGTTGGTAGCTATAAAATTCAGAATTGGGAAAACATTTGAAGAATTTCTCTAAAAATTGTGTATATGTTTGAAAGGAAAAGGATATCACGAGGAATGAAGAAGCAAAAGATATGTTAGGCTTTAACAGTCCTAAAGAGGAATTCGGGGTAGTACATGCCAGTGTGGGGGATGCTAGGATCGAATCAAATGGTCACAAAGTGAAAAGGATGAAGAATATATACTTGGAGGAGACAATGAGAAGCCTCAAGCTGGAGGTTCTCAGTTTCAAATTTGACACTGACGGGTTGGTGAGAAAGAAACAACAACTCAATGCCCATATTCTACAAATCCTAAATATAATTTAGTGGGAATTAGACTAGCAATAAGAATCCAAAGAATCTCAAAAGACAGAAAATAGTTTTGGTGAAAAGGGTTTTGATAGTTCAAGGCAAAGTAAGAGTGATGACAAACAGTATTGGTATGCATAAAGGAGGAAACAAAAGAGGCTATACACTACCTCAGGATCAAATAGAAGCCCTAGTGTGTCACCAGATAGATGGTCTAGGAAATTTAATTATGATAGGGACAACATCCAATGGAAATTTCAGAAGATTAGACCTCCAATCTTCAACAAAGAGCATAAGAAGGGGGAATAAGTCGAGGCCTTGTTGTTGGAAATGTGAAATTTTTTACATCTACCTGAATTTCCATCTACCACCTAAGGGAAAGGCTAAACTATGGTGGGAAAATCTTAAGGAAGTCAAGTATTAGATGAGAAAACACTAACATGGTGGAAGTTTAAGGAGTATTTCCAATGGAAATACTTGTCTGAGCATTATTATGAGAAGAAAACGCAATATTTTTTCAAACTTAAATTGGGGAACATGACTATGGAAGAATATGACCAAAAGTTCACAAAGTTGTTAAGATATGTGGAAATTAGTTGGGTTGAAAAAGTCAAAATTCAAAGGTATATTAGTGGATTACCTTCATTCTATGTAGCCAAGTTGAAGTACAATCAGCCCAAGAATTTAGATGTAGCTATAAGAAAGGATGAATAATTATATGAGCAGAATAAGAATAAATCATTTTTATAGAGGGCTTGGGACAATAAGAAGAAAAGCTTCATGGAGAAAAGGAAGAAGGGATTAAGGCCCTCATCTCTTAAGAATGGGTCCTAAGTGAGGCAACACTCAACTCTAGCTTTTGTTGAGTCTAAAGGCAGTAATTTCTGGAACAAGAATCCTTAGTATCAACCTATGAAGTGTTGGGGTTGTGAGGGAAGAAATAGGTACAGGGACTGCCCTCATAAGGATTGGAGTCAGAAGATTATGCATATTATATAGGCATTTGGTATAATAGAGGATGTAGGCCAAAGTATGCCTAGGATTTATGCTACATTGGATAATAATCAGGATGAGCACCAAACACATATGATCGAAGTTAGAGGTAAGTTAAATAGTAAACCTATTACCATTTTAATTGATTTAGGAGCTATTCATAGTTACAATGATCCAAAATTGGTAGACCAATTTAATTTGAAGAAATCTAAGCACCATAAGGCAAAGGTTGGTTCAATTAGCTATTGGGCTAAAAGGGAAACTTATCAAAATTGTGAATGAGTGTTTAATTGATATGAATGGGTTGAATACCAAGATTTATTTGAATACAATCTCATTGGAATCTTACAATTGCTTGATTGAAATGGAATGGCTAGAGAAGCATCATGTGGTTTTGAGCTGCTATAGTAAGTCTTTTACGTTAATGGGTGATGAAGGTCAATAGAGGCAGTTTCAGGGAGTTCCTAGACCGATATCTATTAGAGAGATATTAGCCCCACAACTAAGGAATACTTTTAGGAAAGGTTTTCAAATTCTGATAGTCCATTTAGAGGAACCCAATAGGGATCAACAAATCAATTTGGAGTAGTATCCGATATTGCAAGAGTATTTTGATGTGTTTGTGAAGATCCGAAGTTTACCTCCAAGAAGGAATATAGATTTCTCTATCGATCTGGTACTTGAATCTGCTATGGTTTCTAAAACACCTTACAAAATGAGTACTCCAGAGCTCGTGAAATTGCAAATGCAATTGGTGAAATTATTAAATATGGGGTACATATGACCAAGTGTATCACCATGGGGTGCTCCAGTATTGTTTGTTCAGAAAAAGGATGGAAAATTGTGGTTATGTGTGGATTTCCAACACCTAGAAAAAATGACTATTAAGAATATCCATTATCGATAATAAATGATATTTTTTAGCTTCAGGGAGACACAGTGTTTTCCAAAATTGACTTGAGATCAAGATATCACAAGTTATGAATTAAGGAAGAAGATATTATCAAGGTGACTTTTTGAAATTCCCTATGGAAATTATGAGTTCATGGTGGTGCCTTTCATCTTAATCAATGCACCAAGTGTTTTTATGTGTTTAATCAATTGTGTTTTCAGAGAATATTTAGATAAATTCATCATCGTGTTTTTGGATGATATCTTGGTATATTATAAGTCCGAGGAGAAGCACGAGCCACATCTAAGTTTAGTTTTGCAGGTTCTCAAGGAACATCATTTATACGCTAAAATCGTAAATGTTTGCTTTATTAGAAGTAGTTCCATTATTTGGGCCACATTATTTCAGAAGAGGGGATAGATGTGGACCCAAAAAATATTAGGGCCCATCGAGGAATGGTTGGCACTGAAAAATATTTTGTAAGTTAAGTCTTTTATGGGCCTATTTGGTATTATAGGAGATTTATTGAGGGATTTTCCAAGATTGCTTACGCTATCACTTCATTACAGAGGAAGGGTGTTAAATTCAAGTGAACCTCTAAGTGTGATGGAGCCTTTCAGCACTTGAAGATTATGTTAAAAAGTGCTCTAGTATCGAAGATTGTGGACTCGAATGAAGAATTTCTAGTATGCACTAATGCATGCAAGGAAGGTTTGGGGAGAGTGCTTATGCAAAATGGGCATGTAGTGTGTTATGAGTCCAGGAAATTGGAAGAACATGAAAAGAATTACGTTGCACATGATCTAGAATTGGTAGTTATCATTCACACTCTTAAGATGTGGAGACACTATCTCATGGGCCAAATATTTGAATCGCAGATTAATCACTATGGTTTGCAACATTTGTTTGAATAGTCGAATTTGAATACATCGAAGATTAGTTGGCTAGAGTTTTTAGCGGAATATGATTTTGAGATTAAGTATATTAAATGGAAGGAGAATAGGGTGGCATATTCTCTTAGCTAGAGAGTGCACTTGATGCATGCCTTTGCAATAAGTGTCTGTAAGACAAATATGGTAACCAAAATCTTGGAAGTTGGGAACTTAGATCAATTGTATTTGGACATCAAGAATAGTTTGCATGAAGAGGAAAAGCAACTGAAATATATGGATTATGGACTTGGGTAAAATCGAATTATTATTTATTGAAGTTGTATATATGTGCCAAATGTATAGGAGGTGAAGGAATTGATTCTGAAAGATATTCACAGGGTACCTTATGCAGGACACTCAGTTTATCAGAAAACTATTACAACAATCAAAAACAATATTCTTGGCATGGATTAAAGAACGATGTGGAAAATTACATAGCTGAATGTTTAGAGTGTCAATGATTTCAAGATGAGCATAAGCACTCAACAACCTTGTTACATCCCATACTCATTTAGGAATGGAAGCGGGATGTGTATCGATGGAATTTATTACTAAATTTCCCAGAACATAAAAAGGGCATGATGTGATTATGGTGGTGGTTGATAATCTTACCAAAGAAAACCATTTTATTCCAGTAAAATTGACTTATAAAGTGGTTAACATAGCCGATACTTTTATGAGGGAAGTTGTCAGGTTACATGGTGTGCCTCGGGCAATTATTTCAGATAGAGATCTGAAGTTTACATCTAATTTTTGGATGGGACTATTTAAAGGGTTTGGTTCAAATTTCAATTTAAATATTTCATATCACTCTCATTCTAATGGACAGACTAAGCGTGTTTCCAAGTGATTGAGGATATGTTAAGGATGTATGTGATGGATAAACCATCCAGATGGGAGGAATATCTAAATTTAATATAATTTGTGTATAATAACAGGTATCAAAATTCATTAAAAATGAATTTGTTTGAGGCATTGTATGGTAGGAAATGCTATACTCCTGTGAGTTGGAGCAATTTGGTGGACCAAGTCATGGTTGGTCTAGAATTTCTCAGATATATGAAAGAGAAAGTTGTGAAAATTAGGAAAAAATTTAAAGCTACCCAGGACAGGTAGAAAAGTTATGCAAATAGGCATAGAATTCATCGAGAATTTAAAATTTGGGATCATGTGTTTTTGAAGGTCAAACCATGAAAGAGCTAAGTGAAGTCAGGTAGTTGTGCCAAATTGGTGGCAAGTTATTGTAGAACATTTGAGATTCTCAAGAGGATTAGACCAGTTGCATGTAGACTTGCAGAACCTTCATATTTGCATGTTCATGATGTATTCCAGGTATCTCTACTTAAAATGTATATTCCTAGTATTGATCACGTTATTGATTAGCATATGATTAAGGTGGAACCAGAAGGTTCTTTTCAGGTTTATCTTATACATATTTTAGACAGGATGGTCAAAGTGCTTATGAATCGAGTCATCATCATGGTAAAGGTACAATGGACCCTGCTTGATCCTAATGAGGCTACATGGGAGTTGCAAAATGTAATGAGGGAGGAGTACCCTCATCTTTTTTACTGATGTATATATGTGTGTGTGTGTGTGTGTGTGTATGTGGCACTAAGGATAACGCATAAAATAAGGGGGGAGGAATATAATACCCCTACTAGTTTACGATGTAAAAATGATGTAAATATATGTACCTTGATATTAGGTTGGCCAATTGGAGTCATTTTTGTAGGCTTGTGTGCCTATGTATATGTGTATGCATTTTGGGGCTAGATTTCCTAGGGACATATATGTTGTTTTGGTAAAATGGTTGAAGGGCCAAGATTGTAAATGTTGTAAGGTTTGTACAGATTTGTACATTAATAAAGCAAGGGCTGGCTACGAAACCCACTCCATGTAAAGAGTATGGGGGGAGTGCAACTCCATAGTGGCAGACAATGAGTGGGTTTGTTTAGTATTGGGGGAAAGGCACTTGGGGGCCCACGTGGCTTCAGGGAGGTACCACATGGCGAAGAGTAGCCATGCATATATAAAGGTGTTTCATGTGAAGGCATTCATTCAGTCATCTCATTCATACCTTCATCCATCTTCATTATCCATTGATTATTCCATCATTTGGTGACACACACATTCATGCAGGTACTCAATTCGATAGTGGATTCAGTTATGAACCTATGGGTGAACCTGACAAGGCGTTCTGGAACTAACTGGGAATTGTTGTTGGTGAGTCATGTGCTAGGAATCTGGAACCAACTAGAGTACTAGTGATTGGTTGGTGAGCCCTAGAAGGTGGGAATTGCAAAGGGACTGGAAGGTCCCAAAGAAGGGTGCACCACTTGGGTTTTGGAACTGACCGAGCTAGTTATGGCCTAGAAGGGTTCTTGGAAGCCCTAGAAGCAGCATGAGCTCTTGGAGCCATGTTGTTGAGAGTTTCCGGGCTGGCTATAAGGCACCCTGGAAGGTGGGAATTGTTGATGGGCTAGTAGGTCCTGGAGAAGGGTGTGTCACTTGGGAGCAGGTTTGGGGAAGCAGAGCACAAAGGTTGTAGTCATGGTTGTTGGGTTGGTGCCTTGGCCATGGAGACATTGTTATTGTTGGTTTACCATTGCTTTTGGAGTTGTCTCCCCAGATCGGGGATGACTAGTGGTTAAGCTTGATGAACCACAACATCTGTGAAAGGGTGGAAAGTGGAGAGACCATAGCCAGTTTCCCACCTTATGTCAGATAAGTAATCATGTTAATTGTTGTACTATTTTATATATTTATGATGTCAATATTTGATTTTGTAGAAGTTTATGAATTTGTAATTGAAACACCAATTTATGGGTTTTCTAATATAATGTTTATAATTTTGTGTAATTCCTTCGCAGTAACTATTTGATGTGCATGAATTTATAACTGTTGGATAAGGAGATGCTACTAATGCTAATTTTATGCAAATATATGTGGTTAATTAATTATTTTTTCCATTGTGAAATGTTGAAATTATAAATTGTATGTGTTAAAATATTGCATCTTGGGCATTAGCAATGCATGCATATACATTGAAAATATGTTAGGAACCCCATGGCTAAATTAAAATTTGTTAGCTTTCGCAACCGATTTAACTTCGTAATTGAATTTTATCATCATGAGCAGTAGGATTGTGGTAGCTTTGGCTAAGAGGTGGTTGGGAATGTTACAATGGCTTAAAGTTGTAGAATTGAAGACTGTTGGTTTAAAATAAGTAATTCAATTATGGAAGGACAATAAATTGTCTGTGTTTGGTGTCCTTAATAAATTTATAACAAATAATGGTTATATTTTAATAGGATCAAAATTTACAAAATCTTGTGGAGAATTTGGCATATTGATTGGGAAATCATCTAATTATTGCCCACAAGGAAATAGATTAGTTGAGCAAAAAAAAACACTGATTCAAATCCTAAGGAAAATCATCTTTGACAATCAAAGAGATTCGCACAAGAAGATAGTAGATACTTTTGGAAAGTAGAATGACTCTTAAAAGAAACACGAGATATTCACCTTATACTTTGGTATTTGGAAAAGAGGCTAACGCTCCTGAAACATCCGAAATTAAATGCTCTAGATATTATTATGAAATCGAAGATGAAGAAGTAGATCCTTTTTTATCCATGCTATTATCAATTGATGAAATTAGAAGAACAAAGAAAACAAGCTATGGATTCCATACAGAAGAGGAAAGATGCAATCAAATGACATTATGATCGAAGCACATCATTGAAGGATTTTACAAAGTTTATTTAGTACTACTCAGGAACAACGAATAGGAAAATAAATCCCTTCATACAAAGTTTGGAGGCCTTTGGATGGGACTATTTCAATCGATAAAGTCTATGGCTTCACTTCTTACTTACTCAAAGACATGGATGGAATATTCAAAAAGTTGCTTGTAAATGGGAAGCATATTACACATTTATTTTTGTGAGAAAAATCTCATATCTCCCTTGTACATTCTTATCATTTTTATTCCTATGTATAAACCCAACCTTTTAACATATTATAGTTCCCTTTATTTGAATCCATTTCCCAATGATCTGGATCTCGTCAGCTACAGGAATTAACCAAGATCTTTTACTTTTGTGATGTTAGCAGAATTGCATATAAAGGAGTATGAAAAGCCACATGTGCATAGTGTAAAGAAGATGAAACATAATGACAACCATCAAATCAAAGCACACACTCATTGATAACGGAGTTCACCCAGTGTGGGTTATATCTTTGGGCCCTAGTGTCAAGAGTAGGGAGGTTGCTTCATTAAATGTTGCAAGATGATGATGAGTACATAGTACATTCTTTGTCATTACAAGGATAAATTTCCTCAACCATAGTGGCATGTCTCTCCACGAGATGTCCTCCCTATAGGAACTCTCACTCAAATGGACCCTCCTTCAGTATGACAAGCTAATAAAATCTCACATGATGTGGCATACAAGTATCCCTCAACATATTGGTAATTAGGGATCTCAACAACAAAAACATCATCTCAGTAAATCACAAGAAAAACATGACATAATTGCATCATATACCTCCACTTTCGAATATGGCCAAAACATGCAAAGCTCAATTACTAAAACGGACATCACCATTGAATTCATGGTGCAAAATCATGTCAAACGACTATAAACTTTGCCCCTTTCTGACACCATAAAATTTTCTAGCCTCGGGAATCTTGAAGATTCCCCAAAGATTCCTTCCTGAAGATGGCTGAAAAATTCGTTGCTCGGATGAAGATTCTGAGCACACCATAGCACTCCCTACCAAATTTTGTGAAAAATGACTATAAAGTTGGCATCATTCCGCCTTTGTTAAAAATCAACCTCTAAGGGAATATTTTAGATTCCACAAGATTCTACAAAGATTCCTTGCTCCTTGATGCTTGAATTTTTGCTGCTCAAATGGAGAAATGGACCACACCATCACGTTCCTTGTGAAATTCTAGTTCTTTTGAGTATAAAGTTGACACGTTTCTATCACTATGGAAAATCGCACTCCAAGGAATCTTTTAGATTCCTTACTGCATTAGAGAATATTCTTGTGGAATATTCCATCTCAAAAAACATGTCAGAATAGTTCCACCTCAGCATCCATGATAAGGTTTCGCTTTGCCCTCGTGCTCGGTTCCACCACTCCTCTACTCGTCCGTCGGTCTCTTCTGAGTAAATGAGTTAAGGTCCTATGTAAGTGAATGGGCGGACTTACCAAGGCATGGGTCGTTGGCCCAATGGTCAAGTTCGTGGATAATGTGGGGGTGGGTCGGGTTCAAAACCCTCCCAACCCAATTTTATACAATGGTTACATATAATATAAGAGCGACGGTTTGAAGGTTTGTAACATAGTTTAATTGATATGCGAGACCACCTGTTTTGGCGGGCTAGCCCAAGTGGTTCGGGCGGGTTCGATTCCTGCTGATTCCATCACCCATATATGATGTCAACAAGTGTTGGGTCAGGTGGGTCCATCAAACAGTGGCTCGCCCGCTCGATATATGTTTTAAAATATATATGGTGTAATATGGCTCAGGGTTGGGCTGGTCCACCGGGGATGGTCTGCCTACCCAATCCAATGTTTTGATTATATATATAATACCATTGGGATTTTTGGGGTTGGCGTGGTTTCCAACACGCCACCAAATATATATATATATATATATATATATATATATATATATATATATATATATATATATATATATATATATATATAGATATATATATTAGACAAATAAATCAGGGATATTAGACAAATTAATGATTCGACAAATTTTCTCTTTTCGGTGGCTGGATTCCATGCATCGTGATTCTGCCAAATTGTTGCCTTGTAAGTGATTGCAACTTGGACAAGTTTGACTAGCTATAACTTGAGCATACGAACTCGGATTTAAGTGTCGTTCACACCGTTGGAATCAGGGCGACGAACACTATGATATGGTCATGTTTTCACTTCAATCTAAGGACTTTGATTTTTGAGTTTATCCAAAGCCATTGTTGAATTATGAGCGTGTCTAGAGCCACGTAGATCACCCAATAAATGGTAGCTGGTCTTATTTTGGTGTTCTCAACAATCCACATGGAGCCATTGTATTGTAATTGGAGACAAAATTTGATCAATATTTTTTATCAATAGTAAATCCTCTTAAATTTTCTATGTTTCCACATATTTTATAAATCTATTTAAGCAACCTTGCAATACCATGATTTTATTGGGTCCATAGTGTCAAACACCTCTCTTGAGAAAATTTCCATACCATTTTTGCTTAGTCTGAATGGCAGGATGGTGGGATGCATTACCACTCTATTCACTTATCCTCATCTAAAGCCCCACTTCCATACATTTTATTTTTCCAAGGGGTGTGATAGCAAGATAACCTAAACCATGCTCAAACATTACATGTTTTCTTGATCCCAACATCTTGAACCTAACAACTTGACTTCCATATTATTTCATACATAGTCTTCTTTCTAATAAAATTAGTACAAAAAACCACTTCCAAATTTAATTAAATACTAACTGTCATGGCATCCTTCACACATTTCAATTGATCTTAGCATTCAATATAGCATGGGTTATCAGTAAATGGATCATATAGTTGTTATGTTGGGAAAGTAGTTGTTATTAATATGACATTATGGAATGATACATCAAGTGGTTAATGGATTTAGTAACATTCAATATCACTTTCCTTGTTAAGTGGACATTAAGAGTTTATTGCTACTAAGTACCTCAAGGCTAACACAATAAAAGAAGGAAAATAGAAAGGAGGAGTTTTATTATGAATATATTTGTTAATACACTCAGAAGAGAAACTCATGACTTCCACTGGTCTATTGCATATAAGTGGTATTTTGAATTACCATACAAGAAATGAGGTATTAATCAAACTTGGTGAATGGGGAATCCAATTTAGGTTGCATGCCTGAAGTATCTAACTTCATGGTCATTGTTTCATCATGAGCAATAAAATTTGATAAGTAGAAAAGAATGGTTCACCTTGAAGATTTTTTTTAAAATCCTTTGTGAGAGTGTGATTTACTATGTAATTTGCACAAGTCATTGCTTCCTTTTTATAATAAAAATTTAATCCCTTAGATTGAATCATACAATTAGTCATTTCCTTCAATGTACAATTCTTTCTTTCAACAACACTATTTTGTTATGGTGTATATGGAGTAATGTGTAGTATTTTAATGCCCTGTGCAGTGAAATAAGCTGTGAATTTGTTGTTTACATATTCACCTCCATTATCTATTCTTAACCTTTTTAATTGATGTATATATTGTTTTTCTATAAGGGCCTTGTAGGCCAAGAAGAAGATGAAAACTGCACACGTAAGTTTTAAGAAGTAAACCCAAGTGCATACGGAGAAGTCATTAATGAAATTTAATAAGAACGTGTAGCTTCTTCAAATCCTTTCATAGCTTGGATTCTAGTAGCAACATCCAACCACCCTCTCGTACGACAATCAAAGTTCCATCAAGGTTGTTAAGTATACAAAAGCACTTCATCAAAAAACTCATCACAATTGAGTTATTGAAGTGCTCCTTTTCCCTATAGATGACCAATATGTAAACATTTTCACAACTTCTCTAATAGAAGCAATTTTTTCTAAACTTCGATCTATGTTAGGAGTTTAAGAAATTGTCATTATGGGGGATAGGCACTAATGCCTCCTTCCTTCTCCTATTGAGTCACCTTTGTAAATCCTTCAATCCTATCCTAGGTTGGGCTTAAGGGGGGGTTTCAGGAATTTTAGACACATAGGAGTTCGTTAAGTTCAACTTGGTCTAAAGAATGTATTAGGTAAACATGTGTTTCTTAGTGTGTTTCCTTGATATGCATTAGCTGCATTGTAATTTGATAGTCACGATATGTTCTAGGCATGGAGTGATTTGAGGCTCATATACTCCTCTATACTAACGGTTATTGATCAATGACTTAACACCTGATTGGTCCATGATCTCTATTTAAAGAGCATGGAGAGTCATGACTAATGATCAATTGTGAGAGCTCTCCTATGTAAACATTTTTCTTTTGCATTAAACATTTTTCCAAGTGGCCGCGTTGGCTAGGGTTGTGGACTATTTACCTCTTATAGGGTTTTAACCACGTAAAAATATTGGAATTATGAGTTTTGGTATGGTTGTGTGAGTGGTTATTGAAGGTGTTTATTATGTATGGAATGCCTTGTTTTCCCAAACAAGAGGTCCCAAACAAGAGGTCAACTAAATAGTCAACCAAACGAAATTGATGCCCTTGGAAGGAAAAGGATTCAACTAGAAGTTGAGTTACATGTGCTTGAAAAGGAGGAAGTCAAACCTAGTAAAATTCATTTGGTTGAGGTTGTTACTAAGAGATAACTTTATTGCATTTTCTTGGTTGTCTTGACGATAAGGATGTAGGCCTTTTTATTATGATGAGGTTGCTTTGATTTAAATATGTGTGTGTATGTAGGGGTGACGTTCATTGTTGTTTGACAATGTGAAAATCTTTGGTATGTGAGAAGCCTTAATTTCATAAGTTGTAAGAATTTCCATTGTTGTTTAACATTGTGAAAATTGTTGGTTAGTGAAAACCCTTAATTTCATAAGTTGTAGGAAACCTCAATTATTTTTCTCTTCTAATTTGATAGGTTCACAAGAAGCTCAATGATATGAGAGAAAAGTTGCAACCATTGAAAATGAAATATAAAAAAAAAGGAAAAGAGATAGAAGATGAACTCCAATGACTGAAGAAAAAACATGAGGAATTATTATTCCCTACAAGAAGCAAAGAATAGGATGGATTTGGCATGAGCTACTAATATTCAATATGGGGTTGTTCAAGAAATAGAAGTTGTAATTGTTAGACATAAAGTTGAGATGGGAGAAAATATTATGTTAACATAAAGTGTGGGACCTAAGAAAATTGTCGAGGCATATTAAATGTCTTGATTTTAAGTATCTACATACTTTTGATTGAATATGAATTGAAAATTTTATGTTGACCAACAATGATAAATATATTGTTTTATTTTTAGGATATATAATTATGTCATGAATGTATGGTGTGAGTCATTGGATTGGTATTCTTGTTACAAGAGTTGGTTAGAATGAAAAGGAGCAATTAATAGGTCTAACGGATAGGTTACATGAATGAATTCATGGAAAATATGAAGTAGTTCAAGTGGTTGTTCAAGTTGCGTTAATATCATAGGTTGGACTTGGAAGACCTAAACAATTGACTAGATCCTTCCTATTCTTGGGGGCCATTGGAGTTGGAAACATAAAATTTGTAAAGGCTCTTGCAACTCAATTGTTTAAAGATTAAAATTAGTTAGTCTTGATTGAGCACAATTAGATGGCGATAAATCAATGCACCAATGGAATAACTATCAATTATCTTGTGGATACATTGTAGGTTGGCTTGTGACATCGATTTAGTGTATCTTTTTTATGTTTACGGATTGCAGGATAAATTATAATATACTATTAATATTCGAAATATCTAAATATACCTATATACAAAGGTAGATATGTCTAAAAATGATTTTTAAAATGAAAAGTGAGTATTAAGTTAAATTTGGAATTTTGGAATCTCTTTTGCTAAGATATGAACTCTATTTTTTAGTAAAATGTTGCGCAACATTATAATTGTAGGAATTTACAGGGTAAGTTCCTCAGACAGAACACCAAAGGACACCGCTCACAAACAGATCACAGATCAATACACCAATATTTTGACGTGGTTAAAACCCTCAAAGAGGGAAACAGTGCACGGCCTGAGCCAACGCGGCCACTTCAGGCAATTTATTAATAAAAGAATGAAAATTTACATATGCTTCTCTCATAGACGGATTACCCTACAAATGACCCTCCATGCTCTTTAAATAGAGATCATGGACTAATCGAGTGTTAAGCCACGGATCAAGTGTCGGTAATACCGAGAAGAGAATGAACCGTCGGGTCACTACATATCGTGACCGTCGGATTGTAAGTTACAAAATGTACATAGTAAAGAAACACACTTTACCTAACTCTATACCTAACCCTATACTAGACCAAGTTGTACTTAACTATTTCCTATGTGTCGTAATATCCTAACATCCCCCCTTAAGAACAACTTGGGATAGGATTGAAGGATTTACAAATATGACACAATAGGAGAAGGAAGGAGGCACTAGAGCCTATCCCCCCTTAGTGACAACTTCCCGAACTCCAACCATAAATCGAAGTTTAGTGAACTTCGCCTTTGTGAGAGCCTTTGTAAAGATGTCTGCAACTTGATCATCTGTTGAACAATATTGCACTTCAAGAACATGGTCGTGAATGAGCTTTCTGATGAAGTGCATGTGCAGTTCAATGTGTTTGCTGCGCTGATGTTGGACTGGATCTTTGCATAGCTGAATGGCACTTTGATTATCACACCAAAGTGTAGTCGGATGCTGCTGTTGAAAGCTAAACTCTGATAGGATCTGACGAAGCCACAAGGCTTCCTTACTAGATTCTACAGCACCACGATACTCTGCTTCTGCTGAAGAAAGAGAAATGGCACCTTGTTTCTTGCAAGCCCATGTAATAGGTCCTGAACCAAGAGTGAACACATAACCTGCAGTAGACTTCCGATCATCAGGGTCACCAGCCCAATCGGAATCAATGAAACCAACCAATAGAGGAGATGCTTCGGCACTGTAATGAATCCCAAACTGAACTGTGCCTCGAACATAACGAAGTATTCTTTTAGCTGCTTTCCAATGACTTTCACGTGGGTTTTGCATAAACCGAGCAACAAGGCCAATGACAAAGGAAAGGTCAGGACGAGTATGGGTTAGATACAAAAGTTTTCCTACAAGTTGACGGTATAAGGTAGCATCAACTTCAAGAGAAGTACAAGTGACTGAAAGTTTGACTCTAGACTGAAAGGGAGAAGGGGCTGGCTTACAGTCTTCCATGTGAAAATGGCGTAGAATATCACAGGCATACTTGGACTGAGAAAGGGAAATACCTTCCTTGGATTGCAAGACTTGAAGACCGAGAAAATAATGTAAGTGTCCTAAGTCTGTCATTTCAAACTTCCTTTTAAGGCTAGACTTCACATGGTTTATAAGGTTGGGATCACTACCAGTCAGGATAAGATCATCAACATAAAGAACAAGAATGATAAGAGACTTGCCCACTTTCTTGGTGTAGACAATATTGTCAGAATGACACCTAGAGAATCCAAATTCTAAAAGAAAGTTATCCATTTTGGCATACCAAGCTCGAGGAACTTGCTTGAGACCGTAAAGGGATTTCTTAAGGCGACATACAAGGCTGGAGTCTGTTTGTATAAAGCCAATAGGTTGTTCCATATAGATTTCTTCATGCAAGTCCCCATGCAAGAAGATGGATTTAACATCCATCTGATGGACTTCCCATTTGAAAGAAGCAGCAAGGGAAAGAACAAGGCGGATAGAGTTCATTTTGGCAATAGAGGAGAAGGTTTTAGTGTAGTCAATGCCTTCAACTTGTGAAAATTCCTTAGCAACAAGACGAGCTTTATGTTTATCAACTTTCCCATCTGGTCTATACTTGGTTCTGTAAACCCATTTGCATCTAACAAGTTTTCGTCCCTTTGGTAGAGGAACAAGATCCCATGTATCATTTGCCAATAATGAATGATATTCTTCATTCATAGCTGCTTCCCAATCTGGATGGCCTGAAGCTTCTGCAAAGGTGTCAGGATCATAATTCACTGAAGCTTGAGCCAGTAAAGAAGAGGCTCTATCGAACTGAGAACGTGTACGTCGCTGATCTGTAGGATCACCGGCAAGATCACCTGCTGCATCCCGAGTAGCACGGACCCATTTTGGAAGCTGAGGAGCTGAAGGAGGATCTTGAGAAGGTGGGGGAGGAGTTTCATCCTCGCTTTCATCATCTGAAGAAGAAATATTTTCAAAAGTAGAAGAGATAGGGAGAGGTGGCACATCCGCCAAACTAGGCTCGCAGGCCGATATATTTTCATCAAACTTTACATCTCTTCTAATGATAACATTTTTGGACTTAAGTGGAATAAGTCTATATCCTTTGACATCTTCAGAATATCCAACAAAAATACATTTTTCACTCTTAGGTTCTAAAGCTTTATGTTTCTCATCTAGAATATGGGCCCATGCTTCACTTCCAAAAACACGAAAGTGACTTACATCTGGTTTGATTGAGCTCCATGCTTCTTCTGGAGTGATATTCTTTAAAACCTTAGTAGGAGTGCGATTTATTATGTAATTTGCACAGTTAATTGCTTCTGCCCAATAATTAAGACTAAGTCCTTTAGATTGAAGCATACAATTAGCCATTTCCTTTAAGGTGCGATTCTTCCTTTCAGCTACACCATTTTGTTGTGGAGTATATGGAACAGTATGTTGCATTTGAATTCCATTCTCAGTGCAAAAGTTGATGAATGTGTTTTTAACATATTCTCTGCCATTATCAGATCTTAGCTTAAGAATTTGATGTCCAGATTGTTTTTCAACAAAGGCCTTAAAGGCCAAGAACATGTTAAATACTTCACTCTTGAGTTTTAAGAAGTATGTACCCAAGTGCGTCTGGAGAAATCATCAATGAAAGTTAAGAAATACTTGTAGCCAGAGAATGAAGCAACTGGAAGTGGACCACATAAATCACTATGCACGAGCTGTAAAGGGGCTGAGGCGTGCCAAGAGGCACATTTTTCAAAACTGTCTCGATGATGTTTTCCGAGTACACATCCGGAACAAACACCATCTCTGCAAGATACCATTGGAAGACCTGTCACCATATTTTCTTTACATAGATTCTGAAGAGAGCGATAGTTTAAGTGACCAAATCGCTCATGCCAAAGTTTGCTCACTTCATCATTATGAGCAACAAATACTGAGGGAAGATTTGATGACCCAAAGTTGTGAAACTTATACAACCTTGTAGAATCATTAGCAATGTCAGCAGCTAAAATCTGTCTAGGATCTCTTAGGTCCTTAATTACAACATCGTGAGGTGAAAATTCAACGATTTTACCTTCACTTGAATGGGTTATCTGATATACAGATAGAAGGTTGCAGGATAAGGTTGGAACACATAATACATCATTAAACTGACCATTGTCTAGATGAACAGTTCCAGTCCCTACAACACTAAGAGATCTATCATCACCAACATATATATTTTTGGTGTTACAATCATTTAAAGAATAAAACATGGCTTTGTTTTTGGCCATGTGATAAGAAGCTCCAGAACCAATGAGCCACTCATGAGAATGAGAAGAAGAAGATACATTTAGTGCATAGCCAGACCGAGATGCTTGACAACCACATGCAGAAAGTGCCATTCCTGAAGATGAAGTTGAAGTTGAAGAGTGCTCCAAATGGATGTTATGCTTCTTCATTGCTGCTTCCAAGGCTTCCATATTCTTAAAGCATTTGGATTCTAAGTGGCCATCTCGATTACAAAAGTTGCAATGTCTATCAGTGTTCTTCCCTTTGTTTTTATTTGTCTTATCATTTTGTTGAAATGATTTTTCATTTTGAGGCTGAAATTGCTTAGGACCCTTGTTTGGTTTAGGACCATTCTTTTTAGGATACAACTTCTTAGGATTCTTTGGATTTGGTTGCTGTTGGGCGGCTAACGCTTTCTTAGAAGAGTTTCCAAGATGAAGAAGACCAAGGTGTAAGAGTTTTTCTTGATCTATTATTAAAGAATCACAAAAGGAATCAAAGGAAGGGGACTTGTAGGTTTGTCCTTGAGAAATGAAGGCTTCTCTTGTAGAATGGAAGGTGGAAACAAACACAGAATAGGCTAGTCCCAACTTAGTAAGAATGGAGTAGATAAGGCTACTATCTTCTTTCTTAACCTTAACACTTTCCAAGAGAAGTCTAAGGGTCTTGAACTTGGACAAAAAATCTTCAATGCAAGAAAAATTATTGGGGTCCAATGTAAGCAATTCATTTTCAAGTTGATGGGATTTAAGTTCATTTTTAATTCCAAAGACTTTAGTAATATGTTTCATTGCTTCATCAGGAGTATCAAGTTCTACAATATGGAATCTAAGATCTGGAGAAATAGACATCCCTATCAACCCACGTGCTTGGTCTTGCCTATTTTCCCATTTAGCTGCCTTGTCTTCATCTTTTGGTTTGGTCTCTTGGCCTGTGACTATTCTATAAAGACCTTTACTTCTAAGTAAATCCACAATGTAGGACCACCATTAGAAGTAGTTGGTGCTGTCAAGAATAACTTGGCATGGACTTTCCAGTTAAAAAAAAAAAAAAAAAATTGAAGCTATAGATGTTGAAACTAAGTGTTTCAATGGAAAGATCTCGAAAAATTAGGCTATTTCAAAAAAAACGGTTCTGAAAACGGCTTCCGGATGGAGAAGTTATGGCTTTTTGAAGAAAATCTGATGAAGTCGCCGATGAAGTGCGGGAATGTGCGGAAATGAAAAATCTGCCCCCACAAAATGGAGACTTGAACCCAAGACCTCTACTCCCATAAATTAGCTTTGCACCAAGTGAGCTATACAAAAAGTTTGAGAGAGAGAGAGAGAGGGTTGATGCTTTGGGTTGCGTGCTTGCTTTGAGAAAGCTCTTTTTCCCTACAAAACAAAAAACACAAAACCCAACACGGACATACAAAAAAAAATGAACCTTGCAGCTCGAAGTTAGCTTTAGCAGGAAACTAAATATTTTTCTCAATGTTTCTGATTTTCCGAGATCACACAAAGGCGCAGCGGAAAAGAGCATACGCATGAGAAATATCCTTCCTTTCTGTTTCTAATTTGCCCAGATCGCACAGAGTCGCGGGGCAAAGAGCATACGCAGAAATGAAAGGTTTAGATCCGGTAATAAAAAAGGCTAAATAAACCGAAACCGAAATAAACAGAGAGAAAATAACTGTAAACTGCAAATAAACACTGTATACCTCCAGATCTTAAAAATGACGCAGCTAGGGCTACCGGAAACCTTTTCGCGTAAAACGAATGGGGTTCCTCACTGGAACAGATGCTCCCAACACAACAGAGCAGTCCTCTCGGCCCGAAAGCAGTCAGAAACAGTAGATCTAGGAAACGATAGTCGGATGCAGTTCTACCGGCTTCAGATTTGGATTACCAACGGATGCGGCCCTCAAATAGCTCTGATACAATGTAGGAATTTACAGGGTAAGTTCCTCAGACAGAACACCAAATGACACCGCTCACAAACAGATCACAGATCAATACACCTGTATTTTGACGTGGTTAAAACCCTCAAAGAGGGAAACAGTCCACGGCCTGAACCAACGCGGCCACTTCAGGGAATTTATTAATAAAAGAATGAAAATTTATATATGCTTCTCTCATAGACGGATTACCCTACAAATGACCCTCCATGCTCTTTAAATAGAGATCATGAACCAATCGGGTGTTAAGCCACCGTTCAAATGTCGGTAATACCGAGGAGAAAATGAACCGTCGGATCACTACATATCGTGACCGTCGGATTGTAAGTTACAAAATGTACATAGTAAAGAAACACAATTTACCTAACTCTATACCTAACTCTATACTAGACCAAGTTGTACTTAACTATTTCCTATGTGTCGGAATATCCTAACAATAATATAAACTTATGGGATTTGTTGTGAGGCTCTTGTATATATTTGAAGTGACAAGATTTAGGGCTCTTTTTTCTTGGAGATCACTTCAAATAAATTTAAGAAGATTTCTATATGTTATGAAGGTACTATAGAGAGAGTTTGATGCAATTTGAATGAGGTTAGGGGGACTTCATATGTGAAAGATATGGTTTATTGATAGTTGGGAAAAATGGTGAAAAGATAAAGTAGTATGACTAAAATTTAAAGCTTAGACGCTCTTGTATGTTATTTTTATTTGTAATAAGAAACTCATACAAATGTGATAATAATGTAGCATTGGTGCACAATCTATGTAACATTATAGTTTCCTAGTTTCATGGAGACTTGGGATCTTCATGGAAATTTGAGATCTTTATGGAGAGTTGAAATATTTCCTTAAACCGATCCCTTGAATGGTGCCCAAATCCTAATTTAAGGGATCTTGATAGTTATTCTTTCCATAGTATGAAGTAATTCTAAAATGAATTGGCTTGGATTCATGAAATGAATTGACTTAGATTCATTAACCCTTTATAAAGAAGAGTAAGCAAATTTTTGGCTTACTCACGAATTCATTTTCCCTTTGAAAAGGAAAGAGAAAATTGTAGTCTTGCTCATAGATTCATTAATCCTTTGTAAAGAGAAAGCATGTTGTAGGCTTGCTTGTGAATATTCCACTGTTTTTATAAAAAGGAAAAACCCTCTTTAAAAAAAGGACCAATAAAGTTAGTTCATGGATTGAAGCGGATTAAGAGACATACCAATAAAGTTAGTTCAGGGATTGAAGCGGATTAAGAGATATAGACCATGTAAGTGAACTTCTTTATCAATCGATTGTGTTGTCTCCATCTTCAGTCTTGTTAAAAATCTTAAATATTTTCCTTATGTGAATGTGATTCTTTATGGGAATGTGATAAATTGAGATATTGTTTGAATGAATACGAATTATTAATAAAAAGATAGCTTATAGAATATTTTAAGTTGGTGTCAGCCAAGGAAGATGCCTTGATTTAATGCATATCCGAATAAGAAAAAGGAATTGAGCCCCAACATAAGAATGAGATGATCTGACATGGACGCTTGTATAATTTGCATAATTTTTCATAGGAGTTGTTTAATGTGATTTTTTGGAGATTCGAGTGATGAAATCCGGCGGAAGAAATTGAGATTAAATCATGATTTGTTGTAATTAAAATGTTTTTTTATATTCGGATTCAGCACCCTGAAAAATTCTTGGGACGCTTTGATTGTGCAGAAACTAGCTATCAAATTTGTAATTCCAATAAATTGCTACCCGATTTTCACTAGAAAAACCCACCAAAAAAACTTTCAAAAAATCGCGTTATAGACAACTGCCTTTTCATATGCGGTGGGTCGGAAGGGAACGTCTGGAAACGGGTCCCAACTATCTTTCTGGTTGCCCATGAACATCCAATTCCAATATCTTAGCGGCAGTGGCACGCTAACTTTGTTGCTGCTTTTTGGCTGACAGCTAAGCATCATTGGTAATCTGCCCATTCGCGTGTTGCTCCTCCATCCATTCATCACTTACTGTGCAGACTTTGAAATTGGCGCAACCCGTTCAACAATTCAACGCATTTATCTTATATATAGTGCCCTCCACCTTTTTCAGCTTACTTTTCTGCAGCATACATCTTGGAATTGGATGTCATACGGAATCGGCATTTACCTTTGCTTTTCTCACTTCTCCATATTCTTGTTTTCCACCTTTACTTGATCATTTCATTATTCATTTGCATCAATTATTTCCGCATATTCCACATTAATGGCGGTCCATTATGTCCAAAGGATGGTCCATAATTTTCTTCTACTTTTTCTTTTCTGGTCTGTCAGTGGATTCTACAACATCGTTGAACCAAAGAGAAAATATAAGCAACAAATTTTAATATGCCAAATGGTGTTATACTGTCAGTCACTAAGAAAACCAAAAAACCAAAATATATTGAGAGGTACTTTTGACTTATAAAGTGGGTGATAGACTGTGTTGAAATATTATAATCATAATGGCGGTTGAGAAAATCAAAATATCTATGGCTTTTATGAAGTAGGGAAGAATGGTTACCAAATGCGTTGTCATATTATAATCTCAATGACCGTTGAGACAACCAAAATATTTTGACTTTTGTTAAGAGGGGAGAATGGTGTTTGTAATTATTATATTCTCCACGATGAAACCAAATATAATGGATGATTAGTATGGTTATCTGATGTTTTTTAATTTTAAGTATGAAGGTGATTATTCATAGTTTGTTTTAAAATATTATTTTAATGTTTAAAAGTTTGTTTTTTTAATAAATTTAAATAATTTGTTAAATTAAGAAAGTTGATATTAATGAATTTACATAATTAATTTTTATCTGTTATGAAATGTAATAAAGTTTTTTTTTATTTTTTATTTTTTCTCTTAGATTATAAATGATAGTGTTTTTAATATTATCAAAATTATGTATAATAATTTTATTTTTTATTCTTTAAAGATTTATTCAGTATTGAGTATCTTTAAGTATATTTATGATAGCTTATTTTAAATTTCAAGTGACTTAGTTTAGAGTTTGAAGCAATCTTATAACATTTTTTTTTTCACGAGAGTTGTCTTTGTTTGTTGATTAGGTATTTTGCTATAGCGATGTTATCAATGGGAGAAGACCAATTTTTATGAGGAGGATATGATAAGATATATTACTTCTAAAAGATTGCAAAGTAAAGGTGCTGGTAAAATTGCTTCAATATTTTATTTCAGGGGACTTCACATCTATACAAGGTAATAGGAATAACAAGAATTTCAAAAAAATATTTTTTCCCACAATAAAATTTTCATTAATTTATAATTGTTTTCAAAATAAAAATACATTTTTATTTTTCATTTTCTCAATGTTATAATTTCTATTAAACTTAAATTAACAATTTAATTTATAATCATAATTTAATTAAAGAGTAAATGAATAAATAATTTTACTTTCTTTTTTATATATATATATATATATATATATATATATATATATATATTAAAAAAGATTTTATATTAATATAGTTAAACAATTTCTATTTAATATTAATATAAATTTTATTATTTGTTTCTAAGATTCCAAATTATGCTATTATAATAACTCAAGTTATTTTTCATCATCTTTCTAGATCTTTTTCTCTCTGTTATTTTTCTTAATTTTTAATTTTTATAACTTTGTTTCTTTTTTTGATATTTTACCATGGACACAACTTTATTCTATATTTTCACATTTTCTCAATCTTATTTCTCATATTTCATAACTAATGTAATTTAAAGTATAAAGTATATCGATAGTAAGTGCATTTTTGGCACGTCTAAGTTGTGGCTTGAGTAGCGGAAAACCAAGAGCATCTAAGTCATCAAAATCTAGTAAAGATTGCACCCAACTTTGGCCAAGCCAACCCTTAACATGACTAGATTTTTGCCAATTTCAAACTGGTGACTTTTTCACCACTAAATATATTAATAGAACACCCTATCACCATCTATTCTAAACATTATACGCTATTAAATAAATTAATATTAAAATAAATTTAAATGAATATAATATATGTTTTATTAAATATTAAATAATAATATTTAAAACTTTATATTAAATAATGTTAAATCCAATATTAAAGTACATTATTTTATAATTTTTAATCTCAAAATACATTATCGCTCCATTATATTGTAGAATGTATCTTTTGAACGTTAACATGTAATTTTAAAATCTCTTTAGAGGATGACAGAAATTCATTTTCATGTATTTCTTGATAGCTTAATTGCACTAATTTGGAACTTTTATGACCTAATAATAATAAGGTTAAACGATAAACTGTTCACGGTCATTTAAGATTTTGGGTGATCGTCCAGAGGAAGCGATCAGTCCTTTGGACGCAGAAAGTTTTTATTTTATATGATTATATTTGTTGGCATCAATTATTTCTGCATCTTCCATGTTAATGGTGCTCCATTATATTCAGAGGATTGTTCATTAGCTTTTTATTATTTTACTTGTCATTTTCTACAACATTGTTCAACCAAAAGGAAAGCATAAGCAATAACAATCTTAATATGCCAAAAAGAAAGCATAAGCATCAATTTTAATATGCCAAATGTATTATACTGTAGATGTCTTAGGAAACCAAAATATATTGCGAGGTACTTTTGACTTACAAAGTTGGTAAGCGACTGTGTTGTAATACTACAATCATAATGCCTATTGAGAAAATCAAGATATTATAATAATGCCTCTCCAGAAAACCAGGATATTTTGGGTTTTATTAAGTAGGGAAGTATAGTCACCAAATGCGTTGTCATTTTCTAATCGCAATGGCGGTTGAGAAAAGCAAAATATTTTGATTCGGGTAGCTGAAAGTATTGGTCTTTAGAGGTGTATTAGGGCTAGTCTTCATCGTGGAATAAGCAAAAATATGTTCTAACTATTAAGGTGTATTAGGGCTAGTCTTCATCGTGGAATAAGCAAAAATATGTTCTAACTATTAAGGTGCTCATCCCAATCCATCATTTTTGGCATAGGATTGAGTGACATGCTATTGTCTCTCGTTTTAATGGGTTTTGATAATCGACATTTTTTTTTCAGGAATGGGTGAGTTGGACCTTGTACTCAAATATGAAAATTTTTTGTGTTCAAAGGATATTTAAACTAGTAATTGCACCAGATGTTGCAATGGAAACGTCGTAAGGCAATAGCATATAACTTAATTAATGTTTTTTTGACAATTTTTGAAAGACAGAAAAATATCAAGAAAAGGCAAGGACCATGCTACAGTGAAAGCTTACATCTTGCTACCTCCCAGTAGGACCAAGCTCTAATCCTTGAACTCTATTGGAAAAGTTCACTGAGCACAGAGTTTCTCCCATGTCATTTTCATGAGGACTAATTTGTACAAAGAAAGTCTTTTTGCATCCTCCTGAGTGAACATGCATCATATTGGTGTTAGATGTTGTGGAAGGACTCTGAGACAAGACAATATCATACCATCTCTATATGAGCTCATTCCTTCTGCCATCAGCTGCCAAAGCATGGCTCCTCCACTTGCTCTTCTCATGCTAGCAGAAGCATATATTTGTTTATAAACCATATCATGCCAAATCCTGGGTCTTTAGAGGATTTCCCAAAATCTACAAACAGAACTAGTTTCTTCAATATTCTGCTTCCATCTTCTAGATAGTTCTTTATCCAACCTAACCGAAGAGTTAATAAATAAAGGCAAACTGCTCTTTGTATTCAGACTGATGCCCTTCCAAACGAACTTGCTTTGTGTATAGAGATATCCAGTGAATAATTAGGAATATGTTAATAAACCCCAATTTATTTCCCAAAATGATAAGAAAATAAGGGCAAACTCACTTCAAAAATTCTTAATGCTACCATTCCATCTTCACTTAGATTTTGGTGGAAATAGGAAGCTTTCCCGAAGGATTGCAGGAAGAAAATGAGACAGCATTAAGAAATTCAGTTGAATTTGGAGGAGATGAATGTGATGGCAAGGCAAATCTGTTAAACTTCAATGATCAAATATGTCGAATAAATATGCACCATTGGAAGAGGAACATTTAATCCCATGAAGCCACTGATGCGTTGGGCTGAAGGTCTCTCACCAATTTGAAGAATATATGGTTCTCTAATGATATTGCTCAAAGGAAACCAAGAAAACAATGTTCTGACACCACAGGGCATTTATTATTAGCTCCATATTTGCTAAAATTTGCATTTTATGTATTACAAACATTCTGAAGCTAAGTTGTCTTCTTGCATAGATGCAGACGAACAATTTGTAAATGATGAGGAGAATTAGGTATAAATTTGCATGCCTGCTAGTGCCTAAAGAATATCCCAATAACTCTAGCACATATAAAGAGCAAATTCTTTGTAGGAAAAGAAAAGGCAAATCTGTTAAACTTAAATGATCAAATATGTTGCATAAATCTGCCATCAACGACGTTGAAACAGTACACATTTATATTAGTCTCACGAAGAAGCATGAACCTACCAAGTTCCAACACTAAAATATTTTTTAAAACATATATATGAAAATGTGTTCATCTCTTTATTGGAAGGGTTGTGCATTTGATATTCATAATTTCTCTTCCTGGGCGCACTTACTCTTTCTTGGCACGCACTTGTGTTTGATTCTTGGTGACATGCTTGGTTTTTTCAACACATGGATATTTGCTTGTTGGCACTCTCAGTTTGCTGTTGAGATTTGAAAAGTGGAATGACAAAAACCAGAAGTGGAATTGCGTGGGGGTGGTTCCCTGGTGGTGAGCTTCACCAATTCATAATATACACCTATTTGACTTGAAACCCAAATAAACCATACTCCAAATTGACTTGAACAAAATTTCATATTTCTAGCACATTTATGATCCTCTTATGTTAGCCATTTTCTTGGCTATTTTCGAACTTAGTTTTTACTTGTGTCTCTTCTAGTTTTCTCTGCAAACCATTACACAAACTACTACCATTTAATGGCCCCTCCAACAGCAAATTCGATGAATCTTTTACCAAGCGAAACCATACTAATTTCCACAACTAATTCGTGCTAAAATTTAATGTGTTTTGGTTGTTGCTTCCCCAGCGAAATCGTGCCTCTGTCAATGGCATTTCGTGGCCCTTCAATATAGCAATTTGATGGGTGCATTGCCAACTAAAAAAGTGCTCCCTTTTGTTGCGACTTGGTTGGTAAATTCTCAGAAAAATCATGGATCTAATCCTAGTGAATTCGTCCTCTTTTTATACTGCATTTTGGTCACCAAAACACCCAGCAAAAATGAACCTCTTGGCTCTGTCAACCGTGTCTGCAATTGTAAATTTGTGATATTACCTCTCTGACTTTGCATATTACATTTTTTTCAACCTTCACTAATTTCATCTTATTGGACCCTGGTTGTCCACACATCTGCCTCTGCTCACAACTTAGCCATATTTTCATTATTGGTTTGATCAAATATCACCAGTGATGTGTTTCTCCCACTGTCATTGTTCATTGTAAGCAGATTTTTTGCATCTGCATTCAAATATTTCAAGGCAATGTCCTAGTTTATTGTAGAATCCATTGACAGAAAAGAGACACTTGCAGTCACTATAGGAAAAACGTATCATCATTTGATATATTGATTGATCTAGATTCTATAGGAAGGGGAAGCTGGGTAGAATGTACCATATACGTGAGCTCCAGCTTGAATTTCACAGCCCCAATATCTCAATGCAGCATTAACATATATACAATTACTAAGGTACGTGGGTCTGCAGATCTCTTGATCCTTTCTATAACATGTTGTCAAGCTTCTCAAAATTAAGCAAATTGAGACAAACAAATAACAAATGTGTCATCCTTTGATCCTTGCAATGTAACTAAGTTGGTAGTCAGAATCATGATTGGCCTCTAGAAAATGCCCTTTCTACCAGTGAATTCAATACCAAAACTAAGGATTGTAAGAAGATCCATCCTTGAGTTCTCTCCACTAGTGAATGACTAATTAATTAGAAGTATAGAATATCTACTTCTATTTGGCAATAAAACATATTCCTAGGAGATCTTTGATATGACCAATGAGGAAGTTTAATCTAGTTTCCATTGACAATATCACAATCATAAAACGAAGTGCAAATAAACTATTGCTTTCCCATCCATTCATTGTTCCATCTCGTTTCTATGAACATATATGCCTCACATTCATTACAGAACCCTGGCATTGTTAGGACTACAATTCAATGACTTTTGTTGGTGCAATAAAAAACGTTGTGTGATAGATGCAACAAAAGGTAATAATGCCCCTGTCATAGTACTAACACTAAGGTATGCCATTGATAATTGTTGAGTAATACAACCCTATAATATCTTGAATACAGCTCGACTATGATGCAAAGAATATAGTGAAAAAATCTTTGGGCCATGTACCAATTGTTATGAGAATAAGAACACCCAATAAAGCTGGTGGATTTCTGGAAAAGCTCAAAAATTTTAACTGTATCATTTTGCCAAGAAAATGTTACAACATCCCCAATCCAATAAATCATTCATGGGAGTTTAAACACCCTAAGTAGCTAGAAGCTTCCATCTTTGACCTACTTCTCCAATCCATGAATGCCTTGATAAGCATTTCTTCTAGGGCTTCATCTTCCTCAACTTCTTTGGGGAAACTCTATGTTCCACTCCTTATTACTCACATAATGAATATATGTTGCATCACCAATTCCCTACATCCAGAAGCTTCTTTCAATGGTGCATGCAGAATTGCTACCAAAGGACAGGCTAGATATGTGTTCAACAAAATAGCAACAAATTCTTCATTGGCATGTATGCAGAGGATATTTAGTACAGATAATGAGGAAGACGAACCCTTCATTATGGCCTTCTCCTTAAGAATGTGTACGTCCAAGCTGCGTTGTCTTTTGATTTGGAAACCTTTTCAAGCGCATGACATTCTCACAATAAATACCATCCAGAGGATTACTACACATTCAAAATTGTTATAGCCATCCACTCATCCTCCATAACTTATATCTTTATGGGGAGAAGAAAAGATGATACCTCCCAAAAACGAAATCAAGAGTTGTTCCAGCCTTGTACATTAAGAGCAGCTACTGGATCTTCAACATTGTTGCCAAATGCAATAGAATTATTACACTAACCATCATCGACAACGACTTCATGACTTCCCACAACTGCATTCAATCTGAAGAAACAAAGTTGAATATCTCGAACAAGTGCATTAAATCATCAAACTGGGTGTAAAAATGGTTCCATTATGACATAAATTAAATTGTGTAATTTGTAGGGATTCAAGACTAATTTCCAATTAGCATGAGGCCTTATTATGAATGTAAGATCAACACTTTTCAAGTATAAATTTCTATGATAAAATAGTGACTGCCATTCAGGGTACAAATAGATCTGCTAGGAAACTTGACCAGAAATCACTATTAGCAAATTTCACACGAGTGTTGTGCATAAGAAAACTATTAAGTATCTTAACAACACGATTACAAATAGCACAGGAAGGTAAGGAATACATTAGCTGAATAAGATATTTCCCTTGATATCATGCAAACAACATATCCATACTCTGCCATTGCAGAAACAAGTGTTCAATTTTTCTTTCTTTCCTAAAAATGCAGAGAATGTTACCTCATTTTTAAGAGCTAAGTCACATTTTGTAAATACTAGACCTGGGATCGATAACACTCCAGAGAGCTCTGTTGAAAGCAATAATCACAAATGTATCAATGTCATTCCTTTCTTCTGCCTACAAAGATGAGCACCCCCAATCACACATGTATGAAGCCACTGATGCATTGGGTTAAAGGTCCCTCACCAATATACGGCTCTCTAATGCTATTGCTCAAAAGAAACCCAAGAAAACATTGTTCTGACACCACAGGGTGTTTATTATTACCTCCATATTTTCTAAAATTTTCATTTTCTGTCTTACAAATGTTCTGAAGCTAAGTTGTCTTCTCTGAGCATAGATGCAGACGAACAATTTGCAAATGATGAGGAGAATTAGGGATTTAAAAATATAAATTTGCATGCCTGCTAGTTCATAAAGAATATCCCAATAACTCCAACACATATAAAGAGAAAATTCTTTTTAGGAAAAGAAAAGGCAAATCTGTTAAACTTAAATGATCAAATATGTTGCATAAATCTGCCACCAATGACATTGAAATAGTGCATTTATATTGGTCTCGCGAAGAAGCATGAACCTGCCAAGTTCCAACACTAATTGCTACCAAAGGACAGGCTAGATATGTGTTCAACAAAATAGCAACAAATTCTTCATTGGCATGTATGCAGAGGATCTTTAATACAGATAATGAGGAAGATGAACCCTTCATTATGGCCTTCTCCTTAAGAATGTGTATGTCCAAGCTGCGTTGTCTTTTGATTTGGAAACCTTTTCAAGTGCATGACATTCTCACAATAAATACCATCCAGAGGATTACTACACATTCAAAGCCGTTATAGCCATCCACTCATCCTCCATAACTTATATCTTTATGGGGAGAAGAAAATATGATACCTCCCAAAAACGAAATCAAGAGTTGTTCCAGCCTTGTACATTAAGAGCAGCTACTGGATCTTCAACATTGTTGCCAAATACAATAGAATTATTACACTGACCATCATCGACAACGACTTCATGACTTCCCACAACCACATTCAATCTGAAGAAACAGAGTTGAATATCTCGAACAAGTGCATTAAATCATCAAACTGGGTGTAAAAATGGTTCCATTATGACATAAATTAAATTGTGAAATTTGTAGGGATTCAAGCTAAATTCCAATTAGCATGAGGCCTTATTATGAATGTAAGAGCAGCTCTTTTTAGGTATAAATTTCTATGATAAAATAGTGACTGCCATTCAGGGTACAAATCGATCTGTTGGGAAACTTGACCAGAAATCACTATTAGAAAATTTCACACATGAGTGTTGTGCATAAGAAAACTATTAAGTATCTTAACAACACGATTACAAATAGCACGGGAAGGTAAGGAATACATCAGCTGAATAAGATATTTCCCTTGATATCATGCAAACAACATATCCATACTCTGCCATTGCAGAAACAAGTGTTCAATTTTTCTTTCTTTTCTAAAAATGCAGAGAATGTTACCTCATTTTTAAGAGCTGAGTCACATTTTGTAAATGCCAGACCTGGGATCAATAACACTCTAGAGAGCTCTATTGAAAGAAATAATCACAAATGTATCAATGACATTCTTTTCTTCTGCCTACAAAGATGAGCACCCCAAATCACACCTGTATGAAGCCACTGATGCGTTGGGTTAAAGGTCCCTCACCAATATACGGCTCTCTAATGCTATTGCTCAAAAGAAACCCAAGAAAACATTGTTTTGACACCACAGGGCATTTATTATTACCTCCATATTTGCTAAAATTTGCATTTTCTGTCTTACAAACGTTCTAAAGCTAAGTTGTCTTCTCTGAGCATAGATGCAGACGAACAATTTGCAAATGATGAGGAGAATTAGAGATTTAAAAATATAAATTTGCATGCTTGCTAGTTCCTAAATAATATCCCAATAACTCCAACACATATAAAGAGCAAATTCTTTGTAGGAAAAGAAAAGGCAAATCTGTTAAACTTAAATGATCAAATATGTTGCATAAATCTGCCACCAACGACGTTGAAACAGTACATTTATATTGGTCTCACGAAGAAGCATGAACCTGCCAAGTTCCAACACTAAAATATTTCTTAAAACGTATATATGGAAATGTGTTCATCTCTTTATTGGATGTGTTGTGCATTTGATATTCATGAGTTCTCTTCGTGGGCGCACTTCTTCTTTCTTGGCACGCACTTAATGTTTGATTCTTGGTGACATGCTTGGATTTTTCAACACCTGGATATTTGCTTGTTGGCTCTCTCGGTCTGCTGGTTGAGATTCGAAAAGTGGAATGACAAAGACCAAAAGTGGAATTGCGTGGGGGTGGTTCCCTGGCGGTGAGCTTCACCAATGCACAATATACACCTAGTAGACTTGAAACCCAAATAAACCATACGCCAAATTGACTTGAACAAAATTTCATATTTCTGGCACATTTCTGATCCTCTTAGATTAGCCATTTTCTTGGCTATTTTCGAACTTAGTTTTTATTTGTGTCTCTTCCAGTTTTCTCTACAAATCATTGCACAAACGATTTCCATTTAATGGCCCCTCAAACAGTAGATTTGATGAACCTTTTACCAAGCGAAATCATACCAATTTCCACAGCTAATTCGTGCTAAAATTTACTGTGTTTTGGTTGCTGCTTCCCCAACGAAATCGTGCCTCTGTCAATGGCATTTTGTGGCCCTTCAATACAATGATTTGATGGGTGCCTTACCACCTAAAAATGTGCTCCCTTTTGTTGTGACTTGGTAACAGAAAAACTTTAGCGGGCCTGCAAATGCTCTTGATCCTTTCTATAACATGTTGTCAAGCTTCTCAAAATTAAGCAAGTTGAGACAAACAAATAACAAATGCATCATCCTTTGATCCTTGCAATGTAACTAAGTTTGCAGTCGGAATCATGATTGGCCTCTGGAAAATGCCCTTTCGACCAGTGAATTCAATACCAAAACTAAGGATTGTAAGAAGATACATCCTTGAGTTCTCTCCACTGGTGAATGACTAATTAATTAGAAGTATAGAATATCTACTTCTATTTGGCAATAAAACATATTCCTAAGAGATCTTTGATATGACCAATGAGGAAGTTTAATCTAGTTGCCACCGACAATATCACAATCATAAAACGAAGTGCAAATAGAACATTGCTTGCCCATCCATTCACTATTCCATCTCATTGCTATGAACATATATGCCTCACATTCATTACAGAACCCTAGCATTGTTATGACTACAATTCAATGACTTTTGTTGGTGCAATTAAAAACATTGTGCGATAGATGTAGCAAAAGTTGATAATGCCCCTGTCATACTACTAACACTAAGGTATGCCATTGATAATCGTTGAGTAATACAACCCTATAATATCTTGAATACAGCTCGACTATGATGCAAAGAATACAGTGAAAAAATCTTTGGGCCATATACCAATTGTTATGAGAATAAGAACACCCAATAAAGCTGGTGGATTTCTGGAAAAGCTCAAAAAGTTTAACTGTATTATTTTGCCAAGAAAATGTTACAACATCCCCAATCCAATAAATCATTCATGGGAGTTTAAACACCCTAAGTAGCTAGAAGCTTCCATCTTTGACCTGCTTCTCCAATCCATGAATGCCTTGATAAGCATTTCTTCTAGGGCTTCATCTTCCTCAACTTCTTTGGGGAAACTCTATGTCCCGCTCCTTATTACTCACATAATGAATATATGTTACATCACCAATTCCCTACATCCAGAAGCTTCTTTCAATGGTGCATGTAGAATTGCTGCCAAAGGACAGGCTAGATATGTGTTCAAAAAAATAGCAGCAAATTATTCCTTAGCATGTATGCAGAGGATCTTTAGTATAGATAATGAGGAAGACAAACCCTTCATTATGGCCTTCCCCTTAAGAATGTGTACATCCAAGCTGCATTGTCTTTTGATTTGGATTTGGAAACCTTTTCAAGCGCATGACATTCTCACAATAAATACCATCTAGAGGATTACTACACATTCAAAGTTGTTATAGCCATCCACTCATTCCTCCATAGCTTATATCTTTATGGGAAGAAGAAAAGATGATACCTCCCAAGAACGAAATCAAGAGTTGTTCCAGCCTTGTACATCAAGTGCAGCTACTGGATCTTCAACAATGTTTCCAAATACAACATAATTATTACACTGACCATCATCGACAACGACTTCATGACTTCCCACAACCGCATTCAATCTGAAGAAACAGAGTTGAATATCTCGAACAGGTGCATTAAATCATCAAACTGGGTGTAAAAATGGTTCCATTATGACATAAATTAAATTGTGTAATTTGTAGGGATTCAAGACTAATTTCCAATTAGCATGAGGCCTTATTATGAATGTAAGATCAACACTTTTCAAGTATAAATTTCTATGAGAAAACAGTGGCTGCCATTCAGGATACAAATAGATCTGCTGGGAAACTTGACCATAAATCACTATTAGAACATTGCACACATGAGTGTTGTGCATAAGAAAACTGTTAAGTATCTTAACAGCACGATTACAGATAGCATAGGCAGGTAAGGAATACATCAGCCGAATAAGTTATTCCCTTGATATCATGCAGACAACATATCCATATTCTGCCATTGCAGAAACAAGTGTTCAATTTTTCTTTCTTTTCTAAAAATGCAGAGAATGTTACCTCATTTTTAAGAGCTGAGTCACATTTTTAAATGCCAAACCTGGGATCGATAACACTCAAGAGAGCCCTGTTGAAAGAAATAATCACAAATGTATCAATGACATTCCTTTCTTCTTCCTACAAAGATGAGCAACCCCAATCACACCTGTATGAGTGGTGTTCACTTTTTCTTAGTCCAGAAGAAGCTGAAGCTCACAATATGTTCGAATACCTCCCAAGAACGAAATCAAGAGTTGTTCCAGCCTTGTACATTAAGTGCATCTACTGGATCTTCAACAATGTTTCCAAATACAACATAATTATTACACTAACCATCATCGACAACGACTTCATGACTTCCCACAGCCGCATTCAATCTAAAGAAACAGAGTTGAATATCTCGAACAGGTGCATTAAATCATCAAAATGGGTGTAAAAATGGTTCCATTGTGACATAAGTTAAATTGTGTAATTTGTAGGGATTCAAGACTAATTTCCAATTAGCATGAGGCCTTATTATGAATGTAAGATTAGCACTTTCCAAGTATAAATTTCTATGAGAAAACAGTGGCCGCCATTTAGGATACAAATAGATCTGCTGGGAAACTTGACCATAAATCACCATTAGAACATTGCACACATGAGTGTTGTGCATAAAAAAACTGTTAAGTATCTTAACAACACGATTACAGATAGCATAAGCAGGTAAGAAATACATCAGCCGAATAAGTTATTCCCTTGATATCATGCAGACAACATATCCATATTCTGCCATTGCAGAAACAAGTGTTCAATTTTTCTTTCTTTTCTAAAAATGCAGAGAATGTTACCTCATTTTTAAGAGCTGAGTCACATTTTTAAATGCCAAACCTAGGATCGATAACACTCAAGAGAGCTCTGTTGAAAGAAATAATCACAAATGTATCAATGACATTCCTTTCTTCTTCCTACAAAGATGAGCAACCCCAATCACACCTGTATGAGTGGTGTTCACTTTTTCTTAGACCAGAAGAAGCTGAAGCTCACAATATGTTCGGATATCCTCTTGGTGTCAAGTGGTTTGAACACCACAGAGCATCGACTGTAAGCAGGGACAACATAATATTCAGAACTCCAGTATGAAGCAAAGGTAAATTTCTTCTAACGTTGGCATTCCACTGGGGGTTTTGTCCATTGTAATGATCATATAACACATGTGGACTCAGACAGACCCGAGAACTAAAGGCAACAGGGAATGATACCTATTATCCATGGTTGACTAGAGGGAAATGCAATTGGAAGGTGATCAATCTACAACAAAACTGATATGAGTCGCCAAATCAAACAAAGCAGCTTAAATTTATATTTCCTTTGGGAAGGACTCAATAACAGAAATGAGCATCAAGTGCAGAATGGAGAATTACATGGTTTGACAAATATGATAACCTTTTAAAAAATATTAGTCGCAAGGCATTGTAATGCACAAGCAAAGGTATGAAACAGTTCTCAATTTATTGTCTCCCATAAAATGCCTGCCAGACTTAGAATTCAAGAATCCAAATGCTCATGAGAAACATCAGAACTCAAAAACTATTATCATGCATCTATAACAGCATTAAAAATAGGCATTCTGTCACTAGTTCAGTTCTCAAGTGGAAATTATTATTGAGACAATTTGCCAAAAAATGTCAATCGAGGTTGTAGGCAATAAGGCACCTAACAACAAACAAAATCCACTAAGCCACAGACAGAACTGAACTCTCTTGCAGAAGGAATATTTACATGATTGAGGGAGAAGAATGCCTTGAAGGCGCCTCCTCCAAGGCTGTGAGGGGCACATCTACAGTAAAAGTCACTCAAAATTTACACTCAGCATCATCTAACTTAATAGAAGATCAATCACTTTACTACTTGGGCTAGACCATAATCCGGTAGGCACATAGTACAAAAAATTAAGCAAATATGGAACAGAGTACCAAAATTTCCAAATATGGATTCACAATGGTTCCTAACTTTTCTCATTGTGAAAGGATAATTGAACTAGACTAATTTTTCAGTGCTATATAATCATGGTGCATATAATCCCCCTCCTTCCCCCCGCCCCAAAAAAATAGCACCCACACAGTTTCAGAGCAGACATCCAAGCCTTTTTAAGTGAAAGCTTATGCAAGAATCTCTCATCAAATTTACAATACTTTGGATGACTATTTGAATTTGAAATATGCTATACTTCATATTGTAGCACAGGCTTCTCATAGCAAACTATATCATCCACGCCCAATTGGATGCATCAACGAAAACCACATTCACTAATGTCCTCATAGATGAAATCAAACATTCCTGTGAATGTTGCTGAGAAAGGAAACACATACATCAGAATTCTTTGTAGAATATATTGTTGCCTGCATATTCAACAGAAGTTTGATGCCTACCAGTCAGTGATTAGTTTCCATCTCAACAACTTTTAAAACGACACTCCCTTGCAAGAAATAAATGTTTATTTGCAATGTAATAATATAATAAATATTTAGATTTCAGTGACTTTCCTGAATATAATTGATTGGCAACACTCCTCCTGATCCTTAACTTCGATCCAACTGCATGTGGGTTCCTTCTTCAGGGACGTGTTTTTCGTTGTTCTCCTTATTTTTGCTGCATCATTCCATTTTCCAGCCACAACATATGCATTTTAAAGCAAAAAATATGTTGGTCCATCATGTGGCACCAAAGCAAGAATGAATTTTTTTATATGCTTTCCATGTTTTACATCACCTTGGACTCTACAAGTAGGAAGCAGGATTTATCCCCAAAGCACAATTTTATGTAATCTTGAGAAGAGTTACGAAAGTACCTTACTCTGATTGACGTGAAATTTTCTTGAGAGTTGGATTTTCGTATCTGGATCATTCTCCCTTTTTCTAGTAAGTCGTTGATCCATATCATCCTTGAACAGGCCCGAGAGGGACTGAACCCTAGTGAGAGGGAAATTATGTCGAAGGTGTTCAGGCAGGTCGGCGTTCCGGCAGGTCGGCTTGGGGGAGGGGAAGGTCGAGCCAACATCTTCGAGCTGTCTGACATCGACATCGTTGTCAGCCTACGGGCGCTTGAAGCCCCGGCGGAACCAAGAAACCTCCATGACCTGCGGAACGGTGATCCTCATCAGAGGGTTAGAGTCTAGCAGTCGGACAACTAGACGCCGGACTTCAGAGGAAAACCAGGGCGAGCATTTGAAATCCCCTTATTCGCATCGTGGAAAGGCAAGTAGCCCGCCAGGAGCACGAACAATATGACTCCGCAGGACCAGATGTCAGCCTTGGCTCCGTCGTATCCCTTCTTGGTAATCACCTCTAGCTAAATGTATGCTTCCTTCAGTTTCCCCTTTTCAACAACCGCATTGAAAAGCTACCTGCAACGAATTCATAACTATTTTTTGTGATCGAACGGTTCAACTTTTCTCAATCGTCTAACATATAATCTGACGGTGCCTAAGAATGACAGAGGGGCAAGAAGGGGAGTTGATTTCAAAGGGAACGCCTTACGGCGTAAAAATATAGAGAATCATCGAAGGATTTTTTTTATGAAGGACCTTAATAGGGCATGTTGATTTTTTTTTTCAACAATGGTTTCCTAAATTTAACTCCACGATAGTTATGGCCATTTCTATTTGGGTAGGATTTCCTAATACACCCATTCCTTTAATAAACTCAGATATCTTAATTGAGGTGGGTAACACAGTTTGTCGTTTTGTTAAGATAGACAGAGACAAACTTGAAAGGGGTATTATAATCTTTTCTCATATATGTGTTGAAACAAATCTTAGAAAAGGGTTGTTTGACCAAATCCTCATCAATTGGCATGATAGCGTTTATTCGCAATTGGTGGATTACAAAAACACAACTTTTTGATGCAATATCTTTCAATATTTAGGCCATCTCCAAAATGCATGCCCTTATTCCCAAGGGCTTTCTTCACCCTAGAGGCTAAAAAAAAGAATCAAGGATGGAAAGCCTAGGAACCCAAAAGGATCTATAAATTCTTTAATTCACAAGCAAGGCAACAATATGCAGCATCAAAAATTTTCTACTACCAAATCAAGTTCTTTAGCCTCAACTTAGCCACACACAGTGTCGTCTCATCAATGTGTGGGAACAAACGTTTTCATGAATCAAATCACTTGAATAGTGATAAGAATATAACCGATATTACAAACCCTCTAAAAATGGGATTGCCTCGATGAAATATGACCATTGTCTCCCTTCCATTTGTTCCTGAAAAGTCGTCGGAATGGATAGGTGTTCATAAATAAAAAAAGGGAGAATGGACATTCAGAAAATGTTGTCATCATTCTTGACCTCAAAGACTAGGATTTTAGTAAATGTATTTTCATTATCAATCTTAGGTTAGCTTGAATTTTTCTTTTTGATTTGGTTGGATTCCCCCAAGGATGGACCAATCCAAATTTCTCATTTTTCATGTAATTGTAGGGTGGCTTGTCTTTTGATTTTGGATTTGATTGGAATTCCCCAGGGACCGACCAATCCAAATTCTTTGTTTTCATGTAATTTACTAATAAGAAGGTAGTGCAATTTCCGGTTCCACAAAAATATATATATATTTTTCTGAAATATAATAATAATGAATATGACTGTCTATATATACATATGCATATGCATATACATATACATATATGTATATATGTTTATAGATTAAATTATATGTTCTGAAATATTATGGTTATGAATGTGAATCATTATTATTTAAATTTATTTGAATGTGATATGCATATTATATTTTTTTTCTAAATTTTTGTTTATAATTTATTAATAAAAACAAAACTACAATATAACACACTGAATTGTTCAATTTATTATTTTTATTGCTTTTTTAATTAAGTTGATATTATGTTTTATTATTATTATTATTTTGATTTAACGCCTCTTGTTACATGTCACTACAACATTTACCTTGTACTAGGTTGTAGAGTGCCTCTAGGCACAATGATAAATGATAGTGTTTTAATAATATCAATATTATATACAATAAATTCATCCTTTATTCCCTAATGATTTAATCACTTAGTATCTTTATGACATTCTCTCTTAAGTTCCAAGTGGCTTAAACTAGAGTTTTAAGCAATCTTACAAAGACCATATGTCTTTCATGAGAGTTATCTTGTGCTTGTATATTAGGTATCTAAACACAACCATACTATCAATGAGGAAAGACCAACTTCTATGTAAAAAAAAAAAAAAAAAACTATTATCTTTAATTTCAAAATTAGAAACTAAAATACTTATAAATTTATTTGATATCATTTTAGAATTCTCTAAAAATATTACTTTCAAACTCCACATCATATAACATAATAGAAATATCAAAAATTTCAAAAAAAAAAATCCCCGCAACTTAAAATTCATTGATTTACAATGGTTTTAAATCCATTAACTCATTAATCTATTTCTCAATATTATAATTCCAATTAAATTAAAATTAAAATTTTAATTAAAAATGAGATATAAATGAATTTTATTTTCATGTTTGTTGGATAAAAAATATACCTATCATTTTAAGATTTAAAACATATCACATGGAAGATAAATATGCTCATGATCTTTAAATGTATAGTTGTGGGATCAATCCTTTTACATTGAAGAATTCATAAATCAATTTAAATATGAAATAGAATATGTTATAAAAGGTTTTATAGTTATACCAACATAGCTCAACAACCTTTATAACTTAAAGGTGTTTTTGATAATCATTCCAAGCCTCTCTTTCCCTCATTTTCAATATTTATTGTTTGATTTCTTTCTTAGATTGTTTTAGTATGTACATAACCTTATTGCATGCTTCTTTTTTTGCTGAAGCAAGAGTCGTACCTTCTATTTCATTAAATCTAAAAACAACTTACATAAAATACAACAGTCCCAAAGGAACTGTGGGCCAAAGAAAAACATCTGCTTACTGCCGAGGGCACCAAGCTAAAGGCTTAAACACTGAGCCACGGTCCCTAAAAAAAAAAAAAAAACCTACAATATCCACAAAATACAGACAATGCCGAGACCGTTCGATCTCCCCTCAGAGATCGGACGGACGAGGCTCAAATCGGGTCGGAAACATTCACACAATTAAAATTTAGAATCGGACCCGATGAGGAGTTAGGGACCAAACTAAAAGGATTTCAGGTCCGAATGGGGGGATAACCCTCAAGCATGTAGAGCGCGTGAAAGCCACCAATTCCCACCATGACTCGAAACAAGCCCGGAAGATATTCATCCCTAGATCAACCCCATTATCCTTAATCGTCGATCCTCCTCGCTAGATCCAATGGCAGAGGATAATATCGCAATACCTAGTAACCTGGCGATTAACCACACAATAACCATCTTGGACCCACCAACCTGCTCGCTTGTTCCTGACTGTAGATCCGTCTTGCATGATCCGACGGTCGAGGAGCATATTGCACGAGCCTAACGCACCGATAATTACCGCGCGATGAGGGCGGTATTCCTTCCCCTTCCTATGCCACGTGTTGCTTGGTGAGTGGAATCACTCCCAACTCCGCAAAACCACTTCCCACGTGAAGGGCATGCGATGGACGATAAACCACCCCGCGAGCGGTATTTCTACCACAGAAAGGAAAACGGGGGTTTTAAGGCTACCAGGAAAGCTGGACTTTCGGCCCCATGCATCATCCCATCTCCATGGGCGCATGAACCAGTGTAATATGAAAATCCATCTGTTCGGTCGACCATCCGCAGAACAGTGTCTGCTCAGCAAATTCCATCTGAAACTTCTGTGTTCGTACTGTCGAGGGTTGGGGAGGCCGACAGTGACCTGCATCCCCAGAATGTTCTTACTTCGGAAAAAACACTGCATAAAGAATCCAAATCAACTAGACCCCGCCTCTGTGTCTTTGTTTCGAAACACCATTATGTCCTCATCTGCCTGGTCGTGACATTGCACCTTTAATCTATTCAGAGGCACCTCAGGCCAACTCAGCGCGACCCTGCTTTTGGTACAGAGCACTCCTTGATTGGCCAAGATGTCCGCCAATTTATTTTACATGGTTAAAACTCATTGTACATAAGCCTTGGAGATGAAGTTGAATCCTTTGAAAGACCTGGAGCAGCCTCCATTGCTTTGAGACTTTTTCCGGCTCCGTGCCATAGCTGATTCTCTTGACTGAGTTTATGATTAACTCCGAATCAGCTTCGACAATAACATTCTGGAGATTATCCTGCTTCAGGAATTCTAAACATTGCTCAAGAGCCATTAATTCTACCATATTGTTAGTGGCTCTTCCCAAATGACAATGGAAAATGAAAAGGAGACTATCATTTTCATCTCTTACACCCATCCAAAGTCAGCAATACCCGGGTTATCTTTGGAAGCCCCATCAATGTTGTATTTCAAAAAACCCTAAGGGGGAGGATGCCAATAATCCTGCTTAGTATCCAGTTTCAAAACCTTCCTATCCAGGCCCTGTGGAATAAGCCCCTGCATACCCAACTTAAGAAGTATCTATGTTTCAGCTTCTGAAGGTGGATTCTTAGGGGAAGTTCACACAATGGTACTTACCGTCTCCTTAAGTTGTCTTAAGATTTGCTCAAAAAGGCGTTGGGAGGAACTTTTTTCATTCTTAAAGATTATGTTGTTCCTTTCTTTCCAGACAGTCCATATTATGAAGCTTGGCGTTAAAGCCCAGGCTGAGCCTAGAAGTTCATAATCAGAGAAGTTGCGTCTCCAATTGTTTAGGGTATTGATAATGCTTCCTTTGTCTCTGTCTGTCTGCTGGAAAATAGTGGCAAAAGTATCCCACAACCAAGAGGTGAAAATGCAATTATTGAGAAGGTGCTCCATTGTTTCCTCTTGGGCTTCACAAAGCTGGCATCTAGAAGGGCCCAAAACACCCCTCTTTCGAATGTTATCCCAAGTCATAATTTTCTTATGATGAACCAACCACATGAAGAGTTTAATCTTCATCCATCCTTGATGTCTCCATATGTTCTGCCAAACCCTGTCCGGTACATTGGAATCCAGCTCAAGGAGTATGCGTTTTTCCTCCTTAAGATTGAAGGTGCTTGCATTATTGTTGCCCCATCTAAGTTGGTCATGCCCCCCTGTCACTAATATTTTCCTTTGTTCCAACATTGTCAGAAGTGCCTCTGCTTTGGCTTTCAGTGGGTTGTCTTCCCTGTGATCCATATTCTTCCAGGTTCTCCATTTTCCTTCACTATTGGTTTGATCCCAAAAATCTTTTACCTTAAATAACCCTTTGGTATCTATTTCTTTCTTGAGGTCCAGAAGGTCCTCTCTTAATAGTGTAGGTTCTTGTTGCCATTTGTCCTCCCAAAACAATGCAAGATCACCATCTCTGATCTCCCAGAAGCTGTTTTTCTGTACTAATCCTCTATTCCCCTAGGCCTTATTCCAGATGTGTGAGCCCTTTATGATGCCAGACATCCTTATGTGATCATTTTCTTGCCAAGTGCTGGCATATTTTTCTTTCTAGATACTAGCCCACTGCGCCTTTGGGTCTTTTACCCAACGCCACCATAATTTCGCCCCTAAAACTTTACTTAGTGCTTTCGGATCATCCAGTCCAAGACCCCCATGTTTTTTAGGTTTGCAAATCTTCTCCCAGGCTACCAAGGCCCATTTCTTTCTTTCCTCCCCCTTACCCCAAAGAAAGTCTCTTTGAATGGTTCTAAAAAGTTGCAAAACTCCTTTTGGAGCTGGAAGGGCTGATAGCATGAAGACGGGGATTGATTGGAGAATAGCTTTTGTTAGCACTAACCGACCAGCCAAGTTTAAAGATCTAAAGGTCCATTTCCTAATTTTATCCTGCATCTTATTAATCACCGGCTCCCAAATGCTCTTGTGCAAAGGTTTATCAGTAAGAGGAACTCCCAAATATTTGGAGGGAAGGACATCCCTTTGAAAGCCTAGAATTCTAGAGATATTTTTCTGAATAGCAATATTGGTATTAAAGAAAAAAAATCTTAGATTTGGAGAGATTAACTTCCAAACCTATAGCCATGGCAAATTCAGACAGGATATGTTTGTACACTAGAGCTTCTTTGACTGTGGGGATTCCCTGCAGCATAGTATCATCAACAAATTGTTGATGGGTCAAAGCCTGACTAGTCTCTGAAAGTTGGAGGCCTTTGATATTACCAACTTCTTTCGCATGCTTGATAGATTGACCAAGTCCTTCCATCATGAGGATGAAGAGAAAGGGAGAGAGCGGATCACCCTACCTGAGGCTTCTGGAAGGAGTAAAATCTTGGAAGGAGAACCCTTAACCAGAATTGAAAAGCTGGAAGAAGTTACCATGGCCATGACCCATCTTACCCAGTTATGATCAAACCCAAGGACCCTCCTTATATAGGTCCAATTCAACTTATCATAAGCTTTGGCTAGGTCCAATTGCATAATCATACCCGCCTTCCAATTACTTGTCAATGAGTGCACCACCTCATGCGCTTGAATGATGTTATTGAGAATTTGTCTGCCCTCCACATAACCAGATTGCTCCACAGAAACTAGAGTAGGAAGAAGTGGTTTGATTCTGTTAGCAACAACCTTGGATATTATCTTATATATCACATTGCACAAGGCTATGGGTCTAAACCTGTCTGGAGTCTGAGCATTGTCCTGTTTGGGGATCAGGGAGATGAAGGAAGTATTGAGCACCTTCAAAATAGTTCTATTCAACTTGGAATCTTCCACTACATTCAGAATATCTTGTTTAACAATATTCTAGCAAGCTTTAAAGAAATCCACATTGAAACCATCAGGGCCTGGCGCTTTACCATTCTACATTTCTTTGATGACCTCACTAACCTCCTCTTCTGTCACTGGCCTATTGAGATTGAAATTATCCTCTCTAGTAACCAGTCTAGGAATATGCCCTGTTAAATCCCTGATAAAATGCTCTCTGTCTGAAATGGTTTCTTGTGCTATCCCATGAAAGTGCTGAACTAACACATCTTCTATATCTTCATGGGAATTAAGAAGATGACCTCCCTCGTCCTTGATTGAAGAGATCCTATTATGAGATCTGTTCGCTATGGTTGATCTATGGAAAAATCTAGTGTTACGCTCCCCTTCTTTTAGCCATTGAACTCTGGATTTTTGTCTCCAAAATATTTCCTCTTGTTTACATAAATTCTCCCAGTCTTGATGGTGTTTGGTGACTTGATCATTTCTAACTTTATCAAAGCCATCCGTGATAAGGGTTTGATTGAGTTCCCGCATTTTATCTTCAACAGCTTTTTTCGCTGCAAAAATATTGCCAAATTCATTCTTGTTCCAATCTTTAAGTTTGAGCTTGATGTGCTTTAGTCTTTTGTGTAGCTGGAACATTCTTGTACCCTGAATATGCAGATCTTCTGTCCACCATTTTGTAATGTTGTTGATGAAGTCTGGGTGGGTGAGCCAGATATTCTCAAATCTGAAAGGTTTGTTCTTGGGGGTACCAATGCCCTGAACCTCAAGTTGAACAGGCCAATGGTCCGAGCCTCCAAAGGGGAGAATTCTTGCTATCATTTCCTTGTTGGTGAGCATAAGGTCCTCTGAGATTATGAATCTGTCTAACTTTGAGGCTACTTGAGACTCTCCTCCTCTTTTATTGTTCCAAGTAAAGAGACCATTACTCATGTTAGTATCAACAAGCTTCATATTATCTATAAAAGTTTGAAATGTTGAAGAGTCTCTGCTTAAAGTTCTGGTTCCCCCTTTTTTCTCTGAAAGTGATTTGATCATGTTGAAGTCCCCACACAAGATCCATGGTACATCTACATGTCTGTCTCTAAGCTCCATAAGAGAATCTAGAAACCTGAGTTTATCATCCATTCTTTGAGGGCCATAAACATTCGTGACCAGATAGGTCTCCCTATCTCCCACCGGCTGAATAACCACTGATAAATAATTTCTAGATGCCTCAGCATCTATTATGCCAATCTTTTGGGGGTTCCAAAGAGTGAGTATGCCCCCTGCTGTGTTATCTGCTTTGACTTCTAGAAACTCAAATCTATTGAGCCATTTGCTGTGAATTTCTTTTATTTTTTGAATGGAACATTTAGTTTCCTAGATAAAGATCATATCCGGAGCTTCTTGTTTCATTCTATTACTAAGTATTCTTTGTTTTCTTTTACTACCTAGACCTCTGATATTCCAAGATGTGAACTTCATTATTAAAGATTCGTAAAGGAGTAGCTAGTTAGATCTTTCATCTTACCTGAATCTATCATTAGCTTTCCACATTCCATCAATAACTCGTTCTGCTTTTTCCTGCCTCTTTTCTTTCCTGGGTTTCTAGGTGCTAATCCAGGTGTGATTTTCATAGTTTTCACACCTTCGTTGCCCTGCCTTTCATTTTTTCTTTGCCTTTCCAGCCCTTTAGCCTGAGTTTTCCATAGGAACAGCTGTTGTACTCTATTGAACTCTTCTTGCGGTAATGACTCTACCCCACTCATGGTCCCCTGTTTCAAGAACCCTTCCAGATCTAGGTGTTCCTTGTCAAGAATCTCCTGCAGTTCATGATCCTCCATTTCCATCTCACTCTGGGTCATTTCTTGGTCCATCTCCAGTTCTGCATCGCTCAGCATAGTCTCTTTCTGTTTGTTAATATCCTGTGTTTGTACTCTGTCTTCTTCTTTCTCCTTCTCCATTGGGCTTCCTTCCATTACCTGATCTACTTTTGTTATCTCTTCTTCTTCTTCGAGTACTTGGAACCTATTCAGATTAGCCTGATGCCCTTCTGTTTGATGTTGCTTTGGCCCCCTCTTGCCCCCTTTTCCTCTATGTACCACTTTGTGAAAGCCTTCAATATCTTTCATTGTGGTCGCTTTACTTCTATTCTCTATTTTACTGAGAGGGCAATCTCTAAATAGGTGCCCATGCTCATGGCACCTCCAACATCTGAAAGGAATATGTTCATAGTCTACTGTTTGCACCCATTCTTCATCAAATACTTCCAAGATGACCTCATCCGATAGAGCTCCAAAGAGATCCATCTCCACACATATTCGTGCGAAGGAAGTGTACTTTCCCCTTTTGGTGGCCTCAACAACTTTGAAAAAACGCCCTAATTTGTTTCCTATGGTAGATAATGATTCTATTTGCCAGTGATCAAGAGGTAGAGAGTAGAGTCTTACCCAGACCGGGACCGAAGTGAAAGTTTCTCGCTCCAGGACAAAATTCATCATCCACGGTTGCATGTAGAGGCCTGCTGCTGCATAGAAGTAGGGCCCTCCTTCAAACACCCTGTCTTTATCCTCAATATTTGTAAAAACCACAGTGAAGAAACCCTTTGATCCAAGATGTAGGTCAATGCTTCCTTTTGGTTTCCAGTTGTATTTAATCCATGTTTGTAAAGCCTTTTCAGTGGGCCATAATCCCATGAATTTGCAAATGATAGCATATGTCCGCATGTGGTCCCTGTGCGCCTGCAGAGCAGGATCATTTAAAACTACCCTAGGTGTGACCTCAGCTTTGGGTTTACATGGCCCCTTTTGTGCTTTGTTTTTCGCTCCCTGTTCCTTGTCTTCTTCCTCATTTTCTTTATTGTTGTTATTCTCCCTTGACTTGTTTAATTCTTGCTCCTCTTCTGTGTTCCTTATCCCTTCACCTGAAGGACCTCTAACACTCTCTATTGGTTTCTTACCTCGACTAGCCACTGCCTGCCTGTAGGAGGGAGTGGAGCTCCCTCCTTTGCGCCCTTCCATGGAGTTCAACACCTGCAGACGCCTGAAAAACCTAGCTCTTCGATCATAGACAAAAGTGTCGCATCAAATCGCTTTCTCCAAAGCCAACCTTATTGCATACTTCACTCATGTACATTTTTTCAATATTATTTTATGTGATTCAAAATTATTTAAATTTAACATTTAAGTTAAATTGATAATAAATATAACTTTAAAATTATATTAATTTGGATTTATTAAGTATTCAACATAAATAAATTTATGAACATATATATATTTTTTTAAATAAATTATTAGAATATTAAAAAATTATAAATTAATATAATATATATTTTATTAATATTTTTAATTTTAAATAATAATAATTAAAATTTTATAATGTTAAATAATATTAAATTGATTAAGTAATATTTATTTAAAATATGTTAATTAAATTTAATACTCCCTTTCCAAAATAAATCAGTACACTAAGCACCACACTTGAATTTATTATATTTGTTTCTAAAATATTGGTATTTGATCCAAAACCCCCAGCGGAAGGCCAATAACTCAAGGAAATGAAAGGATTAATTACATTTTTCTGAGGCTGATCTTGAGCCGCCATCCAAGCACGAATACCTTCGTTCAGGAGAATATTTTTTGTGTAGAAAGTCTCAAATTCAGGATCTTCTGCTACACGGATCTCCTGGGAAACAAAATCATAGGCACGTAAGTTTAGAGCTAGACCAACTACTCCAATGGCGCTCATCCATAAACCGGTCACTGGCACAAAGACCATGAAGAAATGTAACCAACGTTTATTGGAAAAAGCAACCCCAAAAATCTGGGACCAGAAGCGGTTAGCAGTGACCATGGAATAAGTCTCTTCGGCTTGAGTCGGGTTAAAAGCACGGAACGTATTTGCACCATTACCATCTTCAAATAAAGTATTTTCCACAGTAGCACCATGAATTAAATTTATTCAGAGTAATTGAGAGAAATGATTAAAATTTTTATCATCATATTCAATTTGATATAATGAACATAATATATTAATATAATAAAGATAATATGTTTATTCTCATGTGAAATATATAATTTTTTTTATAAAAATATTTATTTAAAATATATTATTTTATAATTTTTAATATCAAAAATCACATCTAACATCTACTTTTAACTCACTCTTTAGACTATAAAACAACAATTTTTTTTTACATGTATTTAAGTTTATTACACTAAATTATCAGGTTAAACTATAAAATTTTCATTATAATCTAAAATTTTGATTAATTAAAAAAAATTCATTGGCAACGTAACCACATCCTCCATGAGTAACCGTCATAATGTGCATAGTTTTGATAATATTAAATTCAATTAGTTGGGGAAACCTTTCCATTCAATTTTGTTATTTTCTTTAATACAAATGGGAACATGTAGTATGATTGAAATTTCCTTTTTTCCTTAGGCAAGGTTTGAAACTTCTTTAGACAAAATTTAAAAACTTACTAGTTAACCTTCTTACCAATATCTATTCATTGAAAACTTTTTGCAAGATCAATTTCGTCTTGCATAATTAATTTTATTTAAAACATTTTGAAGCGTAATTTTATCTCCTACGTTTTATCAAGCTACTCTAAAATAGGTAAAGTTAGACTTTTGATATTTGTAATTGGTTGATTTTTTCTCGAGAGTGTTTTTTGTTATAGAGAAACACGGTTTATTTTTGGAAAACTAAAGGTTTAAGGTCAAGGATTAAAGTGCATTAAAGAGAAGATAGATAAGTGTTGTAACACTTTTTTTTAAATTCTGAGTTTTTTAATTTGTAATTAAAATTTATAATATTGGCAATAATCAATCGGTGATAAATTTTATATGATGTAATAGGTATGTTTTTATATATATTTTTAAAAGTTTAAGAAGAGAGTAACTAGTATGGATCTTAATTTATAATTTTTAAGAGGAAACTGTAAAGGTGAATTGGGAAGTTTCTTATTTATTCTTAATTTAATGTCAAATTTCTTTATTTCTTAGATTTCATATTTGGTAGTTGAACCGCAGAACTATTAGTATTTATGGTCATCTTTATTTCAATTTTAGATTATGAAATATTTTGTAAATCTGATAAACATGAGTGGAGTCAATTGTTTGACTTTGCTTGTGTCCATTATATTTCGAGAATATTTTGTAATATACAATCGAATTATGCTCAGGTAGTAGTTATGAGAAATAATGGGAGTGATATTGAACTACCCTAGAGGTATGGGCAATGTACCAATTCTGAAGACTTTAGAGTTAACCACTCAGTGCAAGAATGAGATCTCAAATTTTCATGCAATAGGTTGTCATGTAGTGCAAGGGAGTGATAGTGGGGAGGGGATCTCAAAGAGTGTGTGAGTGTGGTTTGGAATAGAGAGACCAAGAAAGGAAGTGCATATGAACTTGAGACAAGTTGTGGAAAGAGAAGAGAAACAGAACTACATGTGGGTGTTAATAAAGTGACTCCAAACAGAAGGTGACATGAAACCTTATGAGTCACCACAACTTATGTGGAGTTATGATTTGTACCAGAATGGGTAAAGAAGTCAATGTTGAAGCCTTCATCCTAAGTTGGATGGCTAGGAGAATTTCTAATTCATTTTTCCAAATCAAGCATGAAAGGTATTGAGAAAAAGGAAAGTATCGAGGAATTGTTGGATTAGAGAAGAACTCCCTTTTGTGTTGTGCATGTTCATTGTGGAAAAATTGTGAGCATTAATAGGCCTTAGCTTAGTGATTGAAAGGTAATAGAGTGATTTCTATGTGTGAAGGAGAGAAACCTTCATGTCCTCTAACATAATTTGAGTCATGCTAATCCTTGATTAATCTTCCTCTTAAGGCATCAAACTTGGATCGGGGTTGGCCAATTGCAAGGAAAATGTAATTTAGTTGAGCCTATGGATGAGTGGAAGTTGTATCTCCCTTATTTTAGTTTCCAACAAAGCTTAAAGTGACAAAGATAAGTGCATTTATTTCCTTTTTAAATTAAGGATCCTATTTGTTCGAGCTTCATGACTGTTGTCATGTTGGGTTATGGAATACATATGAATGGTGAGCTAAAAGTATTATTTAAATATGTTTTTCTATAATAATTTTGAAGTATATTGTCTTGTGGAAAAAAAAAAAAAAGGTTGAAATCAACTCTAAGGCTCCTTATGTATATGTAAGGTGAATGGATTTTACCAAGACAATTGTGGGATGGGACAATTGTGTTGTATCCCTATGATGAGGAACTTTATTTCCTTTAGAGATAGGCCAAAATGATGGTCTCTCTATTTGTAACAATTTGGAGTTGGAGGTGTGAGGTTTGTTGTCCAAAAGGACTAAGCAGTGTCTTATTCAACTAGGTGAAGTTATGGATTTGGCCATGGGACATATCTTTTTCTTTTTTTGGACAGTAGCTTGGGTGTGGGTGGGTTTTAGAATGCCTTATATGCTATTGAATATTTCTAAGCCTTCAGAAGTCTTTGGGAAAGTTTCTACCTTTTTGGATTCAATTTTAGTCCTTTGATATAGGATTAAAATATTAGTGGAAGTCCTATAAATATGGGGATTGATTAGCAAAAAATTTGAGTGTTTTTCCCATGAACATACTTACCCATCAAACGAGAAAATGACCTAGTACACGTTTTTTTGAGGTAGCAAAAAATCACATGATTTTGAAAAATGGTGATTCATAATACACCTTTTTTTTTTGGAGCATATTTTTGCCACTTTAAATTTTTTTTATGTATCAAGTATGAACAATTTTTTAATTAGTGATTTTCATGCTGATTTTGAAAAGTGTTGATGTAGCGTCAACACATTTTTCTAGAGGGCTTATTTTTGACACTTTAAATTTTTTTATGTATCAAGTGTGAACATTTCTTTTTGTTAGTGATTTTCATTTTGATTTTGAAGAGTGTTGATGAGCAGCAACCCTTTTTGTTTAGAGGGCTTAGTTTTTACACTTTAAATTTTCTAATCAATTAAGTGTGGATGATCTTTTTTAAGTGTTGTTGATTTTCATGTTAGTAAAAAAAAAAACATGACAAAAAAATCAAATAAAAAAAATAAAAAGATTACAAAAAAACCTATAAAAATGTAAAAAAAAAAAACCAAAATTAACTCGTAAAAAAATACTAAAAAATTAACAGAAAATAAATATATATATATAAATAAAAAATAAATAAATAAATAAATAAATAAAAATAAAAATAAAAATAAATAAATAAATAAATAATAATAAATAAATGATTTCATTTTTTCATTTTATATATATAATTTAAAGAAAAACAAATTAAACCAAGAAAAAAATCCTAGAAGCATTTTTTTAAGTAAAAATAAAAAATAAAAAATAAAAAATAAAAAATAAAATAAAACCTCACTAGAAAAAAATACTTAAAATAATTACAAAAGAAATAAAAAATAAAAAATAAAATTATGGGAAAAAAATTAATATATATATATATAATTAATTAATTTAAATAAACAAAATTAAAAATAAAATAAAAAATTAAGAATGGTTTTTTTTAAATTAAAATTATAAAAATAAAGAAATAACATAAAAGAAAGTAACAAAAATTAAAACATTAAATTATAAAAATAAAAAATAAAAATAAAAACAATTAAAAAAAAAACAATTAAAAAAAAAACCAATTTAAAAAATAAAAATTAATATATATATATATATGTATATTAAAAAAAAACAATTAAAAAAATATTAAAAAAAAAACTAAACAAAATATTAACCCCCCTCTACCCTCTTTCCGCCCCACCCACCACCTCGCTCCCCCTCCCCCTAGCCCCCCTCCTCCCCTCTCCCCTCCCCACCCATCCCTCCCTGCTTGCCCAAGCCCCCAGCCTGCGGCCAAGAGGCCGCAAACCGATTCCAGTAATCAGCGTGCGGCCTCTTGGTCCGCTAGCTAGGGGCCTATGCAGGTGGGAGGGGGGCTAAGTTAAATGGTAGACCTGAGAGAAGGTGGAGGAAAAGTTTCCTCACCTCATTAATTAGAAGCTTTTGAAGACCAAAAACCTCCCAAAAAGGGGAGGTTTGATATAGATTGGATCATTCTATTTTTTTTCATCCATCTTGATGATTTTAGAGTGGAAAAAGTGGAAGAATAAGCTAATAGGACCATTTTTATTGGCGGGACCTAATTTGGCAAATTGGGGTCTAAAACCCTCTAAGAGCATTTGAGGCATCAAATGACGTTTTTTGGGGGTAAAACTGTGTCACTCTATAGTGCACCTTTTTTCATATTCTACACATAGAGACCTTTCCAACAACATAATAATCACGACTATCATAGTCCATATGCAAAAGTTATGCCTCTCAAAAGTTAACCTTCCTATTTTCAACACTATAATTCGAGAAGATGCCACATCAGCCCCCATTATATATGGAAAAGGACCTAGCCAAATGATTATGATGAAGAATAATCTAGAATATTCCATAGTGTAACTCTGTATAATATTTGAGGTAGTCAAACATAACCACTAGTAGGCTATTGAGTTGTGTTATAACCGAGACACTAGGAGGAAAAGGGGTTCCATTCTTTCGAGTGCATTTGTTCCATAGATGAGAAAAAATCGCTGAAATGGATAGGAGATAGAGAAAATTAAGAGGATTTGTGCATTGTAGTATCTCACAGGCCACTAGACATACCTCTTTTTACTTGCATTTATTTTCTATTTAGAGAAAGAGAGTAGAGCGGCCTCACCTTCTAGCTAGATTTTCTCTAGAAAGGGTTTTTCAGGTCATATCTTGTGCCAAATCGTGGCTTGTGAGTTTTTATTTAACTATTCTCTATTTTCCACACAATTTAAATTTGCATGCATGTGAAATTAATAGTAATATACTTATCCATAAGTCTAAAGAGAAATAAAACTGTAATAGTGTAGATTTCAGATTTTTAAATATAGCTTTATCATATTTGTTGTGACGAACTATTTCATGGAATATCTATGGCAGTTTTTGGATCAGTAAATCCTATTATCTCACAAGAGTAAGCTCCTAACAAATATGCCATATTTTCCTTTCATAACTTCTAGGGTTTCATCATGAACCCTAGTAGCTCACTCCAAGAAGACTACAACAAATAGAAGAGTACATTGATGATCAATGCTAGGATTCTCTCCTTCCTCCATATGTATGAGATGTAAGGGAGGACAACAATATATATTCATCCAATTATATCATCATATTATTCATAGTCTATCTTAATACTTTCTGGGCAGAAAATTTGGAGGAATTGACTTGTAGGCCCCAATTTAATGGCAAGTCCCAATTTGGAAATCTGGGTTGTGGAACCTTCCAAATCCATTTTGAGTCATCAAATGATGCTTTTTTGGATTTCAATGTTTATAACATGTGTACACACCCTCAACATTGATATACACTTCAATTTCTTTCCAACAATCCAAATATCGCCTCAGTCAAAGCTTTTATGTGGAAGTTATACCTCCCATAGTTGTACTTCCTAGTTGACCACCATTGTATGAGTGGATGTCGTGTCAACCCACATTACTCACAAATGTGGGGATAGTCATGCGAGGAATTTTGACAAGATTCTAAAATGTGCAAAACTTTTATCACATTAAGAGTTGAGGATGTCAAATCCATAACTAGAGATGACTATTATGTTACATTAAATATCGAGCCAGGGGGAGGAGAAGGGGTTTTATTATTTAGCATTGTATCTTGTTCCATAGATTAGAAAAACATTTGAGGTTTGTATTTTGTGAACATAATGGAGAAGGAGGATCATTTTATAGCATCCATTTAGGCCAGAGTGTCAAAAGGTAACTCTATAGTAAGTTCCCATTCTTTGTATGTGCACTTTAATGACTGAAGCGAAGAGAGAAGAGGATATGTCGCACCTTCTAGCTAGGTTTTCCCTTGTATTGGTTTCCCAAGATAAATTTGGTTTTCATTTATGTGGATGGAATATTTATGTGCGTGTTCCTTATATTTTTTTATTTCATTTTTAAATGTAGCAAGAAAAGTCTTCATTTGTCTTGTGCCTTAGTCAAATGGAGAAATTTGATTTTCCACATCAGCGGGATGACTTGGATTGCAGTTAGCTGGAGTGACAGGGATTTTTCTCCTTGTTAAGTCAGTAAATTCGAGTTATAGGCTGGAAGTAGAGTTGTTCATGCGTTGGTTGTTAAAATTTAACAATCTAGTGGAGTTATTATTAGTTAAACTTAGTTAACTGAGATCTAGTCTTTAGTGGAGTCAGTAGGAGTTTAGTTGAGTAGTTATAACAATTTTTAACTCACTGATCTCTTAGTTAACTAATCAATTTACTAAAAGTAAACCCATTCATATAGGGAATTCGAATTGCCTAGTTGGAATGGAGGAAAAGGCACGTTGTAATTATCAATTGTATACTAGTTGAGTGTACAATATTTTTGCATTGAGAAGGTGGTCAATTCCTTTAGGATTTGCACAAGGAAATAGGGAATTCTCCTATTTTTTACATGCTAAGTTCCTCAAGGATTGTGCAAGGAAATAGGTGGAATGTTGAGGCTTGAATTGGCTAAGTTTTGGTCAGATCAGGAGTAGGAGATCAGAATTGCAGTGCAGGTGCTTTAGGATTGAAGCAAGACATCGTAATTGATCCATATTCTCATCTGAATTAATGCAAAGTAGTGGAGGGTTTTTTCCTAATTGGGTTCCCCTGTAAAATCATTATGTTCCTTCTATTTTGATGGTTTCATGTTATTGCATGTGTTTCTATCGTGTGTTTTCCTTTTTGCAGAATAGTAGAAGAAATTTTTGTCTCTTGATTTTAGTTTGATTTCATTAGAAGTAGCAAATTTCTTGCAATTTGTACATTTTAATTATTCCATGAATTCGATTAAGCTAATAGTAAATTACTAAAGTATATAAGGAAAATTAATTTGCATAGTCTAAGATTTCAAAATTTTATAATATTTATTATGATCAATTGTTCCAATGGAATATCCATGGTAGTTTATCAATCATATTGGTATTATAACTTGTTTTTCTTTAGAGTATTTATGGGAAATTGTAGTGCAGGAATTAGATTAAGATAAAGTCACAAAATCATAGCCATGATAAATGAGTTTATTCAAAACAACCCTTGAGATCTAGAAAAAGAGATATTTGTGAGGCTGGAAGAGAAAATCATTGATATATCTCAATATGGCCCTCCTCGTGGTGACTCTTGTAACAAAAATTAGTTCATTTGGGGATGATATAGGCTCTAAATTAGATACTAATCATAAGGGAAGCTAGAAGAAAATGAAGACCTAGAAAAGGAGTCGAGGAAAGAGCTTGAGGAAGAGAAGCCAAGTTCCAATGCCATTATCCCTTCATAAACCTTGTTTAATAGGGAAGAAAAAATGGATATCAAGCCATATTGTGGTGATATTGATGTAGTAAATTTGAATCATTAGTTGCAACAATTAGATTTCTATTTCAATGTCCACCATATAGAAGAAGTGCAAAATATTTCATTTTCCATAATGAAATTAGAGCGTCATGCATTGACCTACTATTGAAGTCACATGGAGACACTTAGGCTGTGCAGTGCTCCACTAGATATTAAGTGGAAGTATTGTAAAACTCTCATTAAGTCTTAGTTATACCTTATTGGGTATGTGGAGGACCAATGGATCCATTGGCATTACTTCAACAAAGGAAAGGGTAGAGTGTGTAAGAGTCCACCACTAAATTCAAGAAGATGGCTCTCATGATGTTTATTTCTCCTAATCACCTAGATGTACACCTCAAGTATTTGAGGGGTCTACATAGTCATTTGTGGAATCAAGTCTAAGGAAGTTGATGAGGCATGTGTGCAAGAATAACATCTAGAAAATATAGGCCACAAAAAAGGACAACCAAGTGGTTCCAAATAGAAAGATCACCAAGATGATTCCAAGAAAGGAAAGAGGAAGTGGAAAAGGAAATACAAGAAGACAATAGCCACTACACATTAGTGCAAGGATCCAAGTAACCACTGCAGGAATTGCAATATTAATGGTCGCACTAAGGAAAATCATTGGAAATTACATCAAGAGTTTAACCCTAAGAACTATAAGAATGATGTCTAGAAAAAGAACCTTCTACCCATGCATTCAAATGATTAGGTAGAGAGCAGATCAAATGTGTATGAAATTTCCTACACTTCACTATAGAAGGAGGTGAATGTGAGTAGCCTTCATAATAAGAGAACAAGTTGAGAAGACTCTTACATATCAAGAACGAAGTTAAGAAGACCAAAGTAGACACTATTTGATATTGGTTCACGGTACAATCTCATAGTAGTCGATCTAGTTAGCAATATTGGGTTGGAATTACACTATCATATAAGCCCATACCCATTAGGATGGGTGATCACACATTCATAAATCAAGGTCATGAAAAAATGCAAGATCAAATTTACTATAAGTGTAGAGTTTATTGATGAGTTGTGTAGTGTTGACAAGCCCCTACATGTATATGAGGGATGCAATCTTCTTAAGAAAGACAAGTACCATCAGATCAAGGATGGCAAGTCTTATATCATCATTGCACATAAAGGTAAATCAAAGATCTCACTAGTAAGTGCCAACCAAGCTAAGAAGTTGATTACTTCCAACAAGAAATGTGTGTTACTTTTATTAATAGAGAATCAATTGGGTGATGAATTAGTAAGGGCAAAGGCATACTTGGAGGGATGTACTAAAGAGAAGAAAACAATAGTTGTAGTAGTTGCTACATGCATACAAAGGAGTGTTCTAGGATCCTAAATGGCTACAACCTAAGAGGGAAGTGGAGCATGAGATACAATTATTTCCTAAATCTCCATTTCTAAACATTTGGGTGTACTGATAGTCTATTTTGGAAGCAAATGAAGTAACGAAGTAGTTCCAACAACTATTTAAGTAGGGAGTGGTTTTTCCAAGCACCTTGTAATGATCCTAAATAGAAAATACAAGTGACACAAAGCAAAAATATGTGCAACAATTTATAAAAACTAAATACTCATTAAACATTCACAAAAAGTTGTAAATATGGAACTATTGAGCCATTTTATTAATTTTCTGAAGGCCAAATACAATAGATGACAATATAGTGCACCTGGGCTTGTCGCAATGGCTAAGCATGACCAAACCCATGTGATAAAATGGTTGAAATGAAGGTTGTCTAATTGTTGCACCAATCTGCACTGCCTTGCCCCAGAAAACTACCTTTCCGCTGAAGTTCGAATGGCTGGAAGGTGCACTTTTACTAGCTAGAAAATTATGTTCTTTTAACCCTGGATTCCTTGGCCTAAACCCAAAAAAACCCATGAAGGATTTTGGCTGGTTTAGACTTCTGAAATTCGACCCCCATGGAGCCAAACTTCAGCTACAACTGCAAAAATTGGCTTGCTAGAAACTGATTGTAAATCTTCCTGGAAATGTCCTCAAAGTGTTGGATTGACCCTTTCTATCCAATTCCTGACTTCTCGGATTAGCTCTTGGCCTAAGACACCTGCTCCGAATCTCCACGAAAAACTATTGAGTGGCCTCTACGTTGTCGCCTAGCCCAACAATTTGAACTGCTGGAATGCTGGCTCTACTGGCTATAAAAATCAGCAAGAATGTTGTTCTATTGCTGTTACCTCAGTTGTCTGACTCTCTAGAAAACATCTTATCTCTTATGGCCTCTGTCTCCCTTGCGTATTCTCTGGCTTCCCAAAAATATGCACTCCCTGCTCTGTGTTGTATGGTAATGCTATGTCATTGCCCCAGAACTCTTGAAATCCTTGTGGAACTGCCTCTCTAGGGTAGGCACAAATGGTTCCCCGAAGTAGAGGTTGAATCTCTTGCTTGGAAGACTCGTGGCTAAACAACCAATTGACTTAGCTAAACGGCAGAGCAAACAATCAAGTGATTTTGTTTGCAAGATGTATGAATGCCTCCAAAATGAGAGTTGCTCCCTCCTTATAACTTCTTGGGCCTCCATTGCCTCATGTGGACCCCTCCATCCACCCATTCAACTTTCCCTCCACTCTATTCGAATGGGCCAATTCGAATTCCCATGTGGGTGGCCCCCACATTCCACTAGCCATCAAATTAAGTCGAATTGCCTCCTAAGTCCCTAAGTCGAAATTGGTGGGTCCTCATCCTTAGCCAAAATTGTCCAAAATTGTGTAGCAGCACCCTGTTACAAATGTGTTTGAGAAGGGACATGACACACCTAACCATATGGGTCACCTATCATTATCGTGCCCAAGAAGGATGGGACTTGGTGGATTTTTATCAACTACAAATATTTGAATAATACTATAATTAAAAATTGGTACCCTCTTCCTAGTATTAATGATTTATTCGACTAGTTGCAGCATGCCAAGTACTTCACCAAGTTAGGTCTGAAATCAGGATACCACTAGGTATATGCCAAAGAAAAAGACACCAAGAAAACTTCCTTCAAGGCAAGGCAAGTTTTGTATGAATGCTTGGTTATGTCATTTGGTTTATGTAATGCACTAGCTACATTTATGAGATTAATGAATGATGTATTGCACTTATATTTATATTCATTTTTTTTAGTGTATTTGCATGATATATTGGTTTATATCTCTACCTAGGAGGAGCACATATCATGTCCCATGTAGGTGTTAGAGACTCAAAGGAAGCATCAGCTACTAGCTAACCTCAAGAAATGTGAGTTTTCTTAATAGCCATTGGTGTAATTATGGTATGTGATCGGTGGAGGGGAACTCAAGATAGGTCCTACAAAGGTGGAAGCCACCATGATAGATCTCAAAAAGATGAAGGTCATCATGAAATGTCTAGTTCCTACTATATTCACAAAATTTAGGAGGTTTTTTGGGGTAGCACATTATGTATGGAAGTTCATAGCATTGTTTTCAGTGGTAGTTGTAGCACCCTATGCCATAAAAATGAGAAATAAGAGTTTACAGTGGGGAGTGAATTAAGAGAAGGATTTCGACAAAATGAAACGAAAAATTAGTTAAGCATCAATTACCACATTACCAAACTTTCGAAATTATTTTGAAGTGTGCAAAGATGCAACTCGATATACCATGGAAGTAGTCTTGATGTAAGGAGGTAAGCCATTAGGTTATCATTTAGAAATGTTGCATGGGGGATTCTTAAACTACCCTACCAATCATAAGAATCTCAATTCCCTGGTGCAATTTGTTAAGAAGTGGAAGTACTATTTGATGGATAAAGAGATCATTATCCACATAGATCAGCAACCAATATAATATTTGTAGGCCCAGAGTAAGCTTCAATGAACTATACATTACAATGGATGGGGTTTTTACAACAATTTCATCTAGTCATCACACACAATAAGGGAAACACTAATAAGTTGGTAGAGATCCTTTCAAGTCCACCAACATCGAAATTATAGCTTTGGGAACTCTTATGTACAAGGATCATTTTACCCATGATGCATATAAATATGCATACACAAAATATGAGGAATTTAAGGAGGTATTTCAATAGCTATAGGGACAAACTCATGTAAATGAAGGTGACATAAAGTTTATTATCATCTCTAGAATGGGTTACTATTTTGAGGGGAACAATTGATGAAGGAAAGTACCAGGATGTAGGTGATAGTTTTGCAATATGGATGATTCTTCTCTCGAGGATTTCCAATCCTAATCCGTCCAAGTCTATGCTGTAATGTGTTCTCGAATATTCCTTTGGATAAGGAGACAAATATTTTCTTGAGGAAGGGAAATGTTTCGAAAGATTTAGTATTGGTCCCTTTCCTTCTAGATATCCCAAAGAAGTAGGATAGGAAGTAGGTGTTAAACACACACATGGAATAGACAAGATATGAAATATAAATCATTGAATTCACTTGAAACACACGGGTGTTTTGAAGTGAATTTCAAGCAAGTCACTCAATTTTTTAAGCATGTAGTGGGACTGCCATACGACACGTGGGATTCCAACGTTATTGCATGGGAGAATTCGTAGAGTGCAGGTCTAACAATCATACTAGAATGGTATCAGTCCATGGAGGCACGACTAATAGTAGAACTGGCCACAAAACTAGTGGCTCAAATTGGAGCAGGGCCAGAATCCTTGACAAAGTCAGCCAATTTGAAGATAATGAGAAATTACGATATGTGTTGATTGGTAGTAGCTCACCAAGGTGATATTGTGACAGGGACAACACCACCATCTTCCATTGTTTCTATTTTTTGAAATAAAGGATGCACATTGCAACCATAACCAAGTTTTTTGTGAGGAACGAGACGGGACCTCCTATCCCATATGTGAGTATGTGAAAATATTTCCAATTGATATTTCTACCTATGTGGATGTTGAGCTAGTTTGAATCAACCTTGTGTGAATTCTAAGTGTAGTTATGTGTAAGTTAGCCAAGCATGTAGAGCAAGAAGCAAGTCGAGCTATACGTTCTACCATTGGAATCATATGAATCGAGCATTAAGCTACCAAAGTTGTGGGAATCTGACTTGTAAAACTTGGTCCATTTAAGGCAAATTTTCTCATTTTTTTGATGGCATCCACATTGTTATACTCTGCTAAGATATATCTTTGAATGCATACATAATACTCAAATTCAGGGTTTGAATAGTGGAGAAATATTTACAGTTCTAAGTTGATGCTATTTAGAATAAATTATAATACATGTGATGATTCCCATCATGTACCCATTTCAGGAGCATATTTGAACGCGGAAGCGGAAATTCATCCTGCACTTCCCAAGTGAATCATCAGATCTTAGGAAGAGCTTGTCAAAAATAAGCACAAAATCGGTCTTGGATATGACAAGGATGTGTCCTTTCATATTCCAGACTACTCAAAGCCCATCAAATTTTAGAGTGTTGGATTTCTTAAGGAAAACTCATATTCACCTGCTCCTCTTCCACAACTACCACAGATTGTGAAATCCCAAAACTGTGATCAATTTTTCCATGTGAAAGATCATTGTTTTGATCATCACCCTTGTAAGCATTGTGGTCAGAACACTTACCATTCAAACAAATGCTTCAGAAAAAATCCTCATTCAAGAAAAAAGATTCACCTTGGATGGATTACTTCTTGGAAATGGGCTTCAACAACGAAGAAGATATTTCACTCATACCACAAAATTTTTTCTCGAGTATTGAAAAGTCTTGCAGTTGATATTTACTTCATATTCTCACCTTGTATCTGACAGGGGGGGATTTATGGTCGTTTACAAGCCTCAAAGCCACATCAAACAAGCTTGAGCCATATCCAAAACCTATTTCCTGAGCCTACAACTAGAGACAACAATACTCAAATTCAGAGTTGTAGCCAGAGACACAAAAGCCCTTGAGCATGCCTGTGGTTGGTGGCCTTCCTTAAACCACTATAGGTTGAGACCTCTCTTTCCAGGTTGAGGTTCTCCCTTTTATTTCCGCGGGTTGAGACCTCCCTTTTCCAAGTTGATGGTCTCCCTCTTCAAAGCATTAGGGACACTTCCTCTAGTAGAAGACTAACAATTTCTTGCCAGATTTGGAACTGTTTCAGGAACTGCACTAAGTGTTCCAGGTTGAGACCCCAATGTTCTCCCTTTCCAAAACAATAGGGAGCAATTCCTCTGGAAAAATACTTCAGCTTCTTTCTCGATTTGGAAGAGTTCCAGGAACTGTACTAAGTGTTCTAGTGTTGGTGGTCATCCTTAAACCACCACCGATTAAGACCTCAAGTTCTCCCACCTATATTATCATTTTATATAGCACAAACAACCAATTGTTTCCATGCATTTTTTTCATATTTGTATTAGAGCTCTCTTCGTGGAATCACATATACCCTTTCGAATTAAGGGGGGGAATGTTGGACACCTAATCTGCTAAAGGTTGGTGTGGTGGGATGTGAAATACCATTGGAGTCCAAGAGACCTTGGAAGATGAATCCAACAGTCATGGAAAGTGAATTAATATGTCTATCATTATGAATAGAAAGCAATTCAATTATTTATATTTCATATCTCTTGTCTATCATGTGTGTGTTTAATAGTAAGATCCAAATCCTATTTAAGATTGGATTGTTAAAGACTTGTGATCTCCAATTTTTGATGGTTTGAGGGATCACAATCTGAGAATTTCATACTAATCTCCAAAGATTTCTAAAGGTGGTTAATATAAGAGAAACTATTGAATAGGTGCTCCAAGTTTTCATATTCATGGAAGCAAAATAAATCATAGAGGGTCTCAAATATTTATGCTTTCGTACATTATCCAAAGTTAGTGTTTTCCCTTGTATTAGGAGCCATATAAATACTTATGGCCATAATTTCCTCTTCCAGTTATTGCTCCAGATGGAATATTTTAGGAGTTCATTGTACCTTGCCTCAAGGCTGTAGGATTTTGTGATGGATAATGTTCTGCTTGTTCCATATCCCCATCTTAGTTTACCCGCCTGAGAGGAAGGTAGGATGCATCTTTCTTAGAGTTTCTGCCGAAGTTGTTTCCATATTTCCTCATCGAGTTTGGGATGCCAATCCTCCAATTTCATCCATTGTCTCCATGAAGAGATGGTATTGGGGTCAACCCAGTAATCTCTGACTTTATACAGGCCCTGGATTAGCATATTGAGTCAAAGTGTTTGAGTCATTCTGATTTTTGGGATTAGGTAGTTGTTGCCATGAGTTATCCCAGAATAGGGTTGATTGACTGACTTGAACTCTTAGAAGCATTGTTGTTGGATTATGTGCATGCCCCTTTTTTGCTAAATTCCATATAGAGGATCTCACTTGTATAAAAGGAGTTCTAAAGAGCTACTATATTGGGAATTGTTTTACGTATTTCTAGAGCCATATGTGCTTCCATAAGTCTTCCCCCCTGCATACATCAACACCAAATCTTAGATCAGGTAAAATTATGGTTAGGGTTAATGGAACACTTAAACCTAGCCCTCCTTTGTGCTTATGTCTACAAAGTTTTTCCCATGCCACTAGGGACCATTTTTTCTCCATTTTGGCCCCACCCCACTAAAAGGAATGTTACAAACTTCGTATAGAGTTGAGGATGGAAGAGGGCCCCATGAGGGCATCAAAGAGACAGATTGGAAGAGCTTTGACGACTAATTTAGGAAGAACCAATCTTCCTACTATGTTGAGGGATTGAAATGTCCAGCTTTCCAAATTATTATTAAGTTTACTGATGAGATTTGCCCAAAAGTTGTGCTTGAAGGAGTTGTCCACTAGTGGAGCTCCTATATATTTTGAGGACATTTTGATTATCTAGAAGCCTATTGTCTTGGCAATGTGGTTTTGTATAGCGATTGGGGTGTATGAAGATTTAGCTTTATTGATTTCCATACCTGATGCGAAGGAGAAGTCCTCCAAAACTTGAGATAAACCTTTGGCTTCTTAGATCATTGGGACTCCCATGCACATGGTTTTGTACACAAATTGTTGGTGTGATGATGGAAGATCCTCCAAATAGACATAGGCCCTTTATCTTTTTGTTTGAGATCATCTGCACAATCCTTTCGCAACAAGTATGTAGAGGAAATGAGAGAGAGGGTCTCCTTGATGAATACCACAAGATGCATGGAGGGGTTTAGTGGGAGATCCATTCAGAAGAATAGAAATGAAGGTTGAGGAAATGAGAGATTTGATTAAGAAAATACATTCATTGGAAAAATTAAAGGCGTGAATGGATTTGAAAAAGATAGGCCCAATTGAGTTTTCCAAAGGCCTTGGAGAGGTCCAATTTAAGCAACATGCCCATATTTTTAGATATATTTAAGGAATGAATGGTTTCAAGAGAAATCATGATGTCATCTAGGATTTGTCGCCCTTCATCATAACCCATGTGATCAGCAGAGATGAGATGAGGGAGGAGGAGTTTGAGGCGATTAGTTTCAATATCACTTTATAGACAACGTTGCAAAAGGAAATAGGATGGCAGTCGTTGGGGTCCTCCACCTTGTCTTTCTTAGTGATCCCTCCTTTGAGGGATCTGCACAATCCTTTCGCAACAAGTATGAAGAGGAAAGGGAGAGAGGGTCTCCTTGATGAATACCACGAGATGCATGGAGGGGTTTAGTGGGAGATCCATTCAAAAGAATAGAAAAGAAGGCTAAGGAAATGAGAGTTTTGATTAAGCAAATCCATTCATTAGCAAAACTAAAGGCATGAAGGATTTGAAAAAGATAGGCCCAATTGAGTTTATCAAAGGCATTGGAGAGGTCCAATTTAAGCAGCATGCCCATCTTTTTAGATATATTTAAGGAATGAATGGTTTTAAGAAAAATCATGATATTATCTAGGATTTATCGTCCTTCATCATAACCCATATGCTCAGCAGAGATGAGATGAGGGAGGAGGAGTTTGAGGCAATTGGCTTCAAGATCACTTTATAGACAACATTGCAAAAGGAAATAGGATGGAATTCGTTGGGGTCCTCTAGTTTGTCTTTCTTAATGGCAAGGGTGAAGAAGGTGGCATTGAGAGCTCTCAATATAGATTGAGAGGGTCCTCCAGTTTGTCTTTTTTAATGGCAAGGGTGAAGAAAGTGACATTGAAAGCTCTCAATATAAATCAAGGCCTTTGTGATTTTTCTACAACTTACCAAAAATCATGACCGATTATTGTGCAACATTTTTTTTAAATTATAAATTACATTTTTCACCTATTCTAAAATTTTATATATAATTTTCAAAAAAAACTTTATTTATCAAAAATATATATCCTTTTCTTATTAAAAATACAACTTTACTTTTTTAAAATACAATGAATAAAATAATCACATAATCCCAGTTTCATTTTTTATTTAAAAATGAAAAAACAAAAACACCATGAACAATTAAACATGAATATCCCTGGCTTCCAATGTAATTCATGAAAAAGAGAGTGAATATGAAAAATGTAAGCTGCTAAAAAGACGACTTTATTTAAGTTGGCATGCTTTGAACATTCATAACTCAAATGCATTTGTAGTTTATTGAGATGTTACGTGTATCAAACGCAAAGGCCAAATATACATGAAGCATGCTTTTAGTCAATAATATAATTAATTTTCTAATGTAGTTGAAAATATATTATTTTTAATATATAATTAGTTAATAAAAAAATATCGTATTTCTAATCTTTAATAAAAAATCTTTAAACAAAATTACTTGTGTTAATCTTTTTATCTAATAATAAAATAAAATAAAAAAAATTTAAAAAAATTCAATTATACATAAATATTATTTTAAATTTATTCTAACATTTTTTAAAATACTTAATTGAAAGTCAAACAAGTTTAATACCAAAGTGATTCCAATATACGCTGTCGCGCGCGAATATAATAAAATATCATTTAAAAATGTGGTGTATTTTAGATATCACGCAACAGCATCCTTTCTTTTTTCCAGACTATTTAACTTTGAACATCTCACCTCATTCTACCATTGTCTTTCTTTTCCTCCTCTGCAGTATTGGTGGTGGAACTCTTTCTATTCCTCCTCCGGACTGTTGGTGGTGGTGGAATTCTTCATCTGCTGGTGCTCTTTTCTTGTGTTTGGGTGGTGGAATTCTTCATCTGCTGGTGCTCTTTTCTGGTGTTTAGATCTTTTTGTTGATTGTTTAGGGGTTGTTTGTTGTTTTTTTATGTTTATTTGAATGTTAAGGGAATTGAACCAGAGAATTCGTGCGAGCAAAAGTGCTTTAAAGATAAGGACTGATCAATTGAAGTAACCCTTAGAGCTCTGTTTGTCGAGCAGCACAGTCAATTTATTATTCCACATGGCGAAATACATGAAAATGGTGGATGCAGGCATAAGGATCGTTACCAGATTTCAATCTCATTGCCCTCAGACTTCGCGCATGTACTATCATCCAACTTCTAACTGTAGCACTTACAGGTCCAGAAATGAGGGTGAGGCCGCCTCATCTGGAGGAGTGATGGCTACCTTTCTTGCCCTGCAACTACCTGCATCTCACACCGATCCAACATTTGAGATCCTCTGCATCGCTGTTTAGCCTGCAATTTCTTCATCTTATTATGCAAGGAAAACAATGGGATGGGGACTGTCCCCTCACCCAATTCCTTCATTTCTTTTTCTCTCCGTCTCTTTGCATTTAATCATATCATAATATCCATGGCATATGAGAGCATAATATGTTCTTTGTGGTTTAAAGGTATTCTTCTGTGATTTCTGTCGTTTATTTCATGGATTTATATCGCTTGAATACTGGAAAATGTTGAGCGGCTGCAACATTCAAGCCGCAAATTACCATACTTGCAGTAATTTCGGATCGTCTACTTCTTTCTAAGTTAGTTTTTTTACCTATTTATTCTTTTTTTTCTCATGGAAAAGAAAAGGGAGGGAGAGGGTTTATAACAAAACAAATATGTTTATATGGCATCAAATGGCTAAACTGTTCGCATTGACTGCATGTTTTTCTTACAACTCTGTACCCTGTATCTCCGAAATATTTCCTCTACATTTAAAATATACAAAAGGACTAACCAAGGGAGGAAAAAAAAACCCACAAAAGGCAAGTACATAGCGAGCAATAGACAGAGCTTCAAACAGCAATACAGCAACACAAACATTACAGCTCAAAGTTACTGTACTTCCACTCAATTTTTCTGTTGATTACCATCAAAATGATAACAAAAAACACGGACCTCCAGGATGCATATAGCGACATACACATATTCATGTGGAGAGAGCCCTATCGGCAGATAAAAATTCCACCACCAATAAGTCTTGACAATGGACTGGGTTGGTAAATTTCAACAATAAATCTGGCATTTGTAGATCTTCTTTATTAGTAAATAACTATAAGCCCAACGACAGAAGTTTGAGAACTGCATTTCGGCCAATATGAAAGCAGCATACGCAGTGAGGTCCGTCAAATTGCAACCTGAGGATCAAAATCAAAAGAAGAGCAGCAGACCTTTAACTTCTTGACATGATATTCTAACTTCTTCACATGATATTCTTGATGACTTATCTACTATTAAGAAAAATTTAAGCTCTGCCCCTTCATCATTCTCAAGTCTTGACAATGGACCCTGTCGATGGCTCTCAAAAGTGGATAATAAATCTGACATCTGTGGATTTTTCTTTGTTAACGAATAATTCCAACCACACAAGCTTGAGAACTGCAATTTCAGCCCAGCATGGAAGGGGAAGGGGCAGCATGGAAGGGGAAGGGGCATATGCAGTGAGGTTCGTTTACTTTAAACCCTGAGGATCAAAATCAAAAGAAGAGCAACAGAACTTGACTTCTTGACATGATATTCTTGATTCTGAAACTTCTTGACATGATATTCTTGATTCCAAAAGTCTTGGCAATAGACTCGTGGCTCCGAAACGTAGACAATAAATCTGACATCTAAGAGTTTTCCTTTATTAATAAATAACTCCAACCACAGAAGCTTGAGAACTGCAAGATATTGTATCTTTATCAAAGAAAACTACGGATTACAGAGCTCTCCGTTCTCAAATTCACAGAGGGTACTCCCTTCGGAGAACATTCAGCTACGGCCTCAGATGTTTGAGAGTCTCTTGCAGCCTATTGCTGCAATTCCCCCTCTATTTTTTTCTCCCCTTGCTGGATGAAGATTTGATCTCCTTACTCTCTGTTTAGTGTACTTTTCTAATGTTTTTCAACTATTTACAGATTGATTCGGTCTCACGGAAGTTCAATTGAGTCCGCTTGCCATTGCATTCCAAGCTTCATCTTTCTTTCTTGCACGCTGCTATTTTAAGACTCTGATTCAAGGACCTCAATTTCTCAATTGCCAATTTCTAACTTGCATTGATTCTTTTCGCATAAAGGAAATCTTCAGCGTCCCTTCACAAGCATGGCTCAATATGAGAATTGGGAAAATCTTGAACTTCGTTAGACGAGTATTGTTCAGGCCTGGCTTTCATATAATTTTTTGTCGCTCTTCAACAGAAAAAGAGCCATCTTTGATCCACAATCAGGGACTACTAAAAATTACTTTGCAAATATCAAAAGCACTACATGAGAAATTACCCTGATCAATCGGTGTTGCACAAACAGGAACGACTAAAAACTGCTTTACAAACATCAAAGGCACTGCCACCAGCTAAATGGGCATGGCTTAGGATGTTCATAACTCGAGCACTGGACAATGTTAAATGGCTGTGGAATCAAGCCACGGATTTTCATCGTTTCAATAATTTTCGGTGGATTTGTTAAGTGTCTTAAATGGGTGTAGAATTCAAAATCAGAGTTGTAGAATTCAAATCGCTGAATTTGATAGGCTTCAATGAATTAGGAAGAATTTGTTTTTTTTTAAGCTGGGAAAACTTATTATAGCTCAGTTGTCAAACCAACAGTGAGGACAGCTGTCTCTAGCTGCAGGCTGACTTGTCACTGTTATTCAAGGAAAACCACACGGACAGCTATCTCTAGCGACAGGCTGACTCTTCACTGTTATTCAAGGAAAACCACACCAATAATCACGCCACCTGGGCTGACTCTTCACTGTTATTCAAGGAAAACCACACCAATAATCACGCCACCTGGAATAACTTGATGGTGATCCATAAGGGGTAGACCTCTTGCCAAATACCTCTAGATTTTGGGTTGTGCTGTTAACTAAACAAAAACATATTTAAAGCATACTCCACACCCTATTTAAAAAAAAAAATGTTATTTATGGTTTATCCTAAATTTTAATTATATATATAAATAATTATTTTAATGTAAATTTATTTTAATTTTAAATTTATTAAAAATTTAAAAAAATATAATTGATTAATGGAAAAAGATTCACAGATTTAAAGTTACAGTCTATGCATGTAATTTGAGAGTATGTCAAAATCAATAGCCAAAAATGTTAATTAAATATCTTGAACGGATAAATTAAAAAATAAAAAATAAAAAATTCTTGGTGAATTTGATCATTCCAATATATACAAATTTTATACCTCCTAATATATGACAACTACTACAGACTTATTGGTAATAGAAGTTGAATTGAAATCATCTAGGAATTGTCTAGCTTCACTCTTTGGCCAGCCTCCACTGCATCGTCAGACAAATAAATGGTTGAAAGCAACAACTGGGTTCTCGGCATCACTGATATATTGGGGACTTAGAACTTGAGAACACGTCAGTAAAGTCACAAAATGAGTTATAAGTTAAAAGTTCGATGGGGTTTAATGATTATTCAAGTTTAACATCAAACTACGAAGATTAAAAGGGAGGATAATACCTACATGCAAGTTTATCATTAAATTAATGCAAGTTTATCCTTAAATTACGAAAGAGGACAATGACTGAATGCATTTTTATTCTTCAATTTAGAAGTTTTCTTATATATATTTTATTTGAAATGGATATCTAAATAGTTTATATATAATAAATATTAAAATATTTTATTTATAATGAATATTGAAAAAAATTATTATTTTTAATTACATATCAATCACTGCAATTTGTTGTAATATATTTAATTAAAATTTAACAACTTAATATATATATATATATATATATATATTTGAAATGGATATCTAAATATTATATATATAAAAAATATTAAAATATTTTATTTATAATGAATATCGAAAAAAAATATTATTTTTAATTACATATCAATCACTGCAATTTGTTGTAATATATTTAATTAAAATCTAACAACTTAATTATTTTTTTTAAGAATTTAGAAATTTAATGATTTTTTTTTTAGATTTTAATAATAATTTAAGAAATGTGAAGTAAAGTTAGATTTATCTTAACATAAATAAAGATTAAATAATTTATAAGTAACTTGGTATGAGAATAACCTTATAATAATAATAAATAAATAAGTATAAATTTTAAAGTTTTTATTTTATTTTAAAATTTAAAAACGAAAAATACATTTTTGAGGGATATTTTAATTTTGTTGTTCTATTATATCAAAAAATAATAATAATATTAACTCTCTTGATTGTGGGGTTTTTGGGGAATTGGATATTTCCTCGTCGTTTTTTCCGCTTTTCTTTTGGATTGCATTCGAAGTGGCCTTTTGGCTCTGTCGTTTTCTCCTCTTTGTGCATACAGTGAGCCTCAGTTTCATATGGTGCTCCATCGTTCGATCCTGGTTCATTGAGGGTGTCTTCTCCCTGCTTGGAAGGTTTGGTAGTGGCGAATATTCGTGTTTCGGTTGATTCTAGCTCCTTTCCTATAACGTCAACTTCTTTGCGGTTTAATTGTCCTCTTTCAAGCTCTGGGGTGGATGGAGATGGTTGGGGGTATTTAGGTGGGTTTGATGGTGCGGGGCCAATGATTTAGGTTTTCAAGGCTCTATTTCTTCAGTCGTGGTCTATAACACGTATTCTCAACCTTCAAGAGCACAATCCTTTGATCTATTTCGTCTTATTTATCTTTGCAACCTAGTGTGTTATATAGAATCTATGACTACGGACAAAAGTATCTTCCCTAGACTGGCTGGCCTAGCCTAAAACAATAGAAAGACAAAGTAGCTAATGTTTCCCTTGAAGTAAATATATAATGGGATGAAGCCTACCTGTGATATATCGTATGCTTCACTCCTCTCTTAGATTGAAAGCTCCAATCCTAGCTCTGATCGCTATAATTAGAACCTGCACAATCAAGCAACACAAGCCAACTATCTATGACATCTATGTAGCATCATCTAATCACTTCACTCAATGGATCAAAATGGAATTGAAATATTAATAGAAAATAGAGAGAGCAGAGATGATTAAACACACAATACCAAACACAGTATGATATTATTGATCTGAGAGACATTACATATTTATAGTATCTAGATCACTGAAAACGACACATCTAGATAGCTATTACAACTCACACATTACATGGAAGCATTACTTCCAACACCCTCCCTTAATGCTTACATGTAAAAATATAAAAAACCCACATTCCAACAATAAATACATCTTTTTTCAGATTTGTTTGACATGGTCATCATCAGCACCCACATCCACTCTAGAATCTCGCAAACACCTCTTTTTCACCACCACATCTTTGAGTTGTCACTTGACCTCCATTTAAAACGTAACCGCCTTTGACCATCGTTGATGAACTTTGCAGAATTGACGCTTCTCAACCTCCCGGAGCGCAACGGGTCAGTGTCGATACTGGACCATCCTATGGAACTGCCACTATCTGTGAATCCACGACCCTCCGCAGCCTTCATCAGTGATCTAGGATAGCATTCTAGATATAGAATGTCTTCAGTAGACAATTCTACAACTTGACCTTATAAAATAACACATACTGACGCTCTTGAAGCACAAAGAGTCACACCATCTTGACCTTATTAAGAACTAACTGTGATCAATACTCCCAAAGCACAACCGGTCACATTATAGCCTATTCAATAATTGACATGTTCTTTGTGGTTCTGCGTTTTTTCTTCTTTTTTCACACCAAAATAATTTTACAGCCCACCTCACATAATCTACCTTGATAAAATTAGAATACCAATAATACTACCATAAACATTAAAAAGATTTCATGCAGTAGCTGTCTATTTGTTTTCTTTTAATTACAATATCGAGACCCGAAAACTCCTGCTCTGCCTCTTTATAATATACCAAAAGTCCTTCTAATATACCAAACAACCTACACTAAGCTCACCATGCCAACACATTTTAACTTATGATTCAAGCGATTTGTCCATTTCATCAGCCAGTCCGACACGTCGTCAAGAAGGGCGTTGTGGCTTCGTTGACCTCGGTGTTAGAGTCACCATATTGTCCGTTGAGGACAGAGAGATCATACTTGCGGTGACCGTTACTGCTTGTTTTGGAGAGCAGGATAGAGCAGAGGCAACGAAAGTAGTGAATCTCGCTCATCACAACACACATATGGCGGAATATGTGACTCTTAAGTCCCAGCAAAGCGATATTGTGAATTTTTCTGTACAAGTGACCCTGATTGATGCCCACAATCTGTCCTTTTGGGCCACGGGCCAGATTTACCAATCCAGGATGGAGCAGAGGCAGACAGGATCGATGGAGAATTTGTGGATGACGTTGCAGCAGCCGGTTGAGACAGGAGAATTTTCGTTATAGCTTCCTCCATGCACGGTGCCATATTTTGTTCAAACTTTCCAATTGCAAAGTGTGCATGCTGACTAGGATCTCCATTACCAATCACACCCCTATCCTTCCTCTATAGATCAATGTGACTCGAGCAGTTAACAGTGGGACTCACGGACTCTGAGGTGGATATTCATCAGACAGATGGATCTGGTGCATAGGAAAAACTATTCATTTGTTTTTAAAAGAAGTGGCATAGATCTAAACACCAGCAAGTCGGAAAATTGTGGCATAGTCACGCTGGAGGAGATTTCGAAGAAAACACCAGAGAATTTGATGTAGGAAGTAGGCAGGATATGACAACGCTTGATGGAGCTACAAACAACAATTAGATCTACACATAGGATCACAAAAAGAAAGTCAGGCACTAAACTACACTAATAATAAATTATTCTCACAACTCTTACATCTTCCTGGCCTTCCCGTAAGGGAATCAAGCCATATTTGGCTATGGTCCTGGCCTTCCCGTAAGGGAATCAAGCCATATTTGGCTTTGATACCATCATAAAAATAGAGAGAGCAGAGAGTGATTAAACACACAATACCAAACACAATATGATATTATTGATATGAGAGACATTACATACTTATAGTATCTAGATCACTAACAATGACACATCTAGATAGCTATTACAACTCACACATAGGAAATTGAGTACTTCTAGATTGACACCTAGGGACTAACAATGACAACTCACACATTACATGGAAACATTACTTCCAACAAATATATGAAATCACAACATCATATATAGGAAAACAGTGAAATCTTTGCATTAATAAAAATGGAGTGAGTTACAACCAAATATAGGAGTTGATCTTGTAGAAGAGCTCCTCTAAGTTGACTTGTTCCTTTTTTGCCACAACGTGCACCTCTAACCACCCTAATGCATGGAATAATGACTCTTCACAGCGACAACATGAGGGTAGAATCTATCTCCAAAAGTCAACCCCTAGCTTGTGGATGGCCACAAATATATAGAAGAGGATGGTAAGTTAGGAGTTCTTATCCATTTACCAATCTAGGCTTGAGATCCACTCTTGATGGGAGGATGGAATCAAAGGATAAGGGATGGAAACTCCAAAGTAGGATAGGATAAGATTCAAGAGTTTTATCTTAGGTAAATAGTTGTAACAATGCTTGGCAGCTTCAGAAATCTTTTTATTTTTCCTGAATTTCTAGAATCAACACACCCCAACACATGACAACCTACTGGTGATCAACCCTGCCCAGCATGGAGCAACCTGCTGGTGAACGTAGGACCACAGGCTTATAGATTGCGTTGGTGCTTAAAATCACTAGTTTGAGGCAGTTTCCGGGAGAAACTTTGGGATTAAGGAGAGTCATGCTTAGGGCTTTGTGCAATGATGATGTCAAGGGGTGAAAGAATTTTCATTGATCCAATTTGTAGGACGATTGACTACATGTGACAAAATGGCCTCTAACATGGTGTATAAGTTAATTTCCAAAATTATTGCTGTTAGGCCAGGCAATAACTCTTCAAAGAAAAATTGGTTCGTGTGTTTTATTCCTTTAGGTAGGTCTTCATTATATACATGAGGGATAGACTATTCACTTCATCTCCCGATGACTGTTCATATTACTTATTTATCTATTTACATTATATTCACCCAATCCTAAGGATTAGGTATCAACATTCTCCCCCTTAATCTGAAGGGATGTTGGTGAGTCCAAGCATCATTCTGAATCGTTCAAGCTTTTCTCTTCCAAGCGCTTTGGTGAAGATGTTTGCAATTTGCTCATTAGTGGAACAATGACAGAGATGGATTGTTTTGGCCTCAACATGATGTCGAATCAGATGATATTTAATGTTGATGTGCTTCATTTGATCATGGAACTTTGGGTTCTTGGCCAACATTATTGCAGAGGTATTGTCAATCATGAGTGGAGTTGATTGTACTTGTTTTACCTGCAAATCTTCAAGAATTTTCCTTAGCCACACAATTTCTTTTGTTGCTTCAGCTGCTGCCACGTATTCTGCTTCTGTTGTGGAATCTGCTAGAACTGATTGTTCGCGTGATCTCCAGAAGATAGCTCCTGATCCAAGACACATAGCATATCCTGAAGTAGATACCCCAGTTTATTTGTCTCCATCGAAGTCTGAATTAGAGTATCCAATCAAGCTGAAGTCGTCCACTTGTGTATACTTGATTCCAAAGTCTTGAGTTCCCTTCAAGTACCTTAGAACTCTTTTTGCAGCAGACCAATGTCCCTCACAAGGCTTTTGCATAAACCTGGAGAGGATTCCAACAGCAAACGAAATGTCTGGTCTGGTAGTAGTTAGGTAGTTGAGACTTCCTACAAGTTGTCTATACTTTGTTGCATCCTCAAATTCTTTTCCTTCAATAGATGTGAGCTTTAAGTTTTGTTCCATTGGAGTAGTAAGAGGATTGCATTTTGTCATGCCAAACCTGTTCAACAGATCTCCAATGTATTTCTTTTGAGAAAGAAATATGGACTTCGGATGTTGGGTTACTTCAATGCCAAGATAGTAATGAACATAGCCCAAATCATTCATTTCAAAACTTTTCCCCAATTCCTTCTTTATGGATGCAATGTATCTTTCATTGTTCCCTGTCATCAAAAGATCATCTACATATACCACAAGATATACAACTATTTTGCCAACTTTCTTGACAAATAAAGTTGCATCATCAAAATCATAATGTTTGAAATTGAGTTTCAGAAGATGCTCAGTTAGTTTTTCATACCAGGCTCGCGGTGCTTGTTTGAGGCCATACAAGGACTTGACAAGTTTGCATACTTTATGTTCATGTCCTTTCACAGCAAATCTTTCAGGCTGACACATAAAAACATTCTCTTTTAGATCTCCATTTAAGAAGGCAGTTTTTACATCCATTTGATGGACTTTCCAACAGTTCTGAGCTGCTAGGGCAAAGAGTGTCCAGATGGTAGCCCATTTTGCTGTGGGGGCAAAAGTCTCCTCATAATCGACCCCTTCCTTCTGTGCAAAACTTTTTGCCACAAGCCTAGCTTTGTGCTTGTCAAGTGAGCCATCAGCTTTATACTTGTTCTTGTAGACCCACTTGCAGCCAATTGGTTTGGCTCCAGATGGAGGATCAACCAGCTTCCAAGTGTCGTTCTTTATGAGGGCATCATACTCCTTTTGCATCACTTCTTTCCATTCATCATGAGAAGCAACTTCTTTGAAGGAAGTTGGTTCAAAATCTGTAGACAAGTTCAATTCACAATCATAAGAAACATCCATATCAACATGGGAATTAGAGTCATCCACATCACCTCCATTTTTCCGGTTTGAATTTCTAGTTCCTGTCTTTCCAACCTCATCAAGATGAACACTTTCAAGTGTCTTTGTCAGCCACTTTGGGGTACCTTTATCAGATGGTCCAGGCTACTCCGTTGATTGAGTTGGGACTGAATCAAGATTGAGTCTCCCAATTCTATTAATCACATCACTTAAAGCATCATCTGTTGTTGGAGTTTCATGCGGGGGAGAGTGTTCTTTAGAAGAAGATTCCACATGTTGATTTAGTATAGGAATCCCCCCTTCAAGATGTGGAATCTGATTATCAAATTCTTGAAATGATTTTGCTTTTGCAAATCTGTCCAAGCGATCAAGTTGCCGCTCAACAACATTGTCAGTTTTGGATGATTCAAGAAAAATTACATCTCTAGATACAACAAACTTTTTATTTACTTCATCATAGAGACAATATGCTTTGGAGGTGTTTGAATACCCCAGGAAGATACACTTACGACTTCTAGCACCAAGTTTGTTTCTATGTACCTTTGGTATCAAGGCATAACAGGTGGAACCAAAGACCCTGAGATGCTTTACCGAAGGAACATGTCCATACCACATTTCATAAGGAGTCATGTTTCTAATAGCATTAGATGGACATCTATTGTTTATACATGCAGCGCATAGAACAACATCAGCCCAAAACATTATCTTTACATTTTTTTAACAAGAGCATGGATCGTACCATATTTAAGATTGTCCTATTCATTCTTTCAGCTACACCATTCTGTTGGGGATTATAAGGCACAATTGTTTTATGTTTGATCCCATGTTGGCGAAGATAGTTTTCAAATTCATTTGATGTTTATAGACCCAATATGAGATTGTGCATCATTTTCAATCCATTTATGAAAATTCTTGAATGTTTGAAAAGCATCAGATTTGTTCTTCAATAAATAAACCCAACACATTCTGGTGTAGTCATCAATAAATGTCATCATGTATTTATTTCCATTTGCAGAAGGAACATGCATTGGACCACATAAATCTAAATGAATGAGTTTAAGTTTTCTATGTGCTCTTGAATGTGAATCATGAAAAGACTGTTTGCTATGCTTTCCTAGAATACAAGCATCACATTGCTTAAATTTCCTAGGAATTGTAGGCAAACCAGCGACACCATTTTTCTTCAACAAGCGGAGGCTGTCATAGTTCAAATGTCCAAATCTAGCATGCCATAATAAACTTGATGGAAGTGTACCTTCTTCATGATGAGAATTGTATGAGAAATGTTGTGCACGAGCAGAGGTTCCTTGCAGCTTGAGAAGCCTTTCTTCTTCTATTCCCCTCATGACAAGTGAGTGGTCAAATGTTTTTCTTACCTCAAGCTTTCCATCAAATATGTGAATGGAGTGACCTTGCTGGCGGATGTGGACCAAGGACAACAAGTTTCTCTTGAGCTATGGGAGATATAGAACATGATGCAGAAGAAAATCTGGAAGACCAGGCAGTTTAAGCCTGATTGTGCCAAGCTCTGATGGCTTGATTTTTGATTGGTCTGCAAAGTATACTGCTCCATCAACATTGTCAGTGAAATCTTCAAAAAAATCTTTTCAATGAGTCATGTGGCAGATTGCTCCTGAATCAAGCAACCAATCATTTTTCCAAGAAGCAAGTGAAGCATTAAATAAATCTTCATTTACTCCAATGTTACATTGTGCCACAAATAGTGAGTGGATTCAAGTGCTTTACCTTTGTCTGTATCATCAGTTTTACCTTTCTGTTGGTTTCTTTGCTGCTCAATCTTGTCCCATGGTAGTTTGCATGTAGAGGCATCATGTGATCCATTTCTTTTGCAACGTATGCAATGCAAATCTGCCTTTTCTCCTTGAGAGTATCTGCCCTCGCTGCCTCTGAAATATCTTCGTCTTCCTCTTCGACCACCTCTTCCTCTTGAAGAATCTTGAGCAAGATGCTTTTCTTTATGAGCAAGACACACAGCCTCTTCAGAAGATTTAGGGGCTGTCTTATTTCCAAAAGTTTTCTCTCTTTCAGCAAAATTTTTCACAAGAGAGACAAAGGTGATATCTTTCAGATTTCCATTTGCTTGCAATGACTCAAGATAATTGGAGTAAGTAGGATAGAGTGCCTTGAGAAAAGCGATAAGAGGAATATCCAATTCAACCTTAGTGGATTTGATATCATGCATTATAGACTTTAATACAGATGCAAGAGCAAGAGGATCATTATTTTGCAGTTCAAGAGTGAAGAGTTTAATCATGAGTTGAACAACTTCAAGTGCAGAATGTGAGTCATAGAGTTCTTTCAGCTTTTGTAAGGCTTCAAAGGCAGTTGAAAATGACAGAATATGGTGACTCACCTCTTCATTTATAGATGCTGCGATTAATGTATAAGCTTTGTTGTTCTTGTTTTCCCAAATGACGAGCTCTTTGCCTAAGGTAGGATTTTCTGGTTCATTGTCTCCGTCTCCGACACACACTCCTTTCCACAACTCATTGAAAATGAGGGTGTGTTTTATCATCTGAGACCACTCAGGATAGTTCTCCTTGCCAGTGAGAACTATTCCCACAATAGATATGATTGAATGCATACTGTAAAAAGAAACTTCTGCTGGCAAAAATGTGCTTCAAAATACTACAACCTTATTCTTCCTTCTTAATTTAATATACAAATATCAAGACTATATTCTATGCATATAGACTATCACAATTTTTTTTTTTGTATTACAATATGGTTGCAATTCAAGAGAAATAATATATAAGTTATTATATAAGTCTTCAAACTCAGCTTTTGGACTTTTGAGCGAGAATTCAAACTCAGCTTCTGGACTGCGTATATATGTGAACAGCTTCTAGACTATGTATATGGAGCAGTGTTCATATACCTTAATCAGAGCAACATTCAACTCTTCCACTGCGTCACTCTATTGTAAAGTTAGATGGGAGGAAGTGGCAAGACAACGTTGTTGCATCAAAGTGGAAAGACAACGCTGTTGCATCGCCTTATTGCTCACACAAAGACATCAGAAATACGAGGATATGTTTTGAATCTTGACCCTGCAGTGATGACTCTGCCTTTTGCTGCTAATATTGACATTCGAGACACTGTCAAGTACAAGGAAGTAATGAAAGAGTTTAACCTCACATGAAGCATCGTGAAGATGCCATTTCCATTCACATTCCTGGAAAATGCTCCCAATGATGACTCCTTGTCTGATGTTGCACTCTCAGCATCATATTATATTCCAGAAAAGCTTATCATCACCGTATGTTAAAAAATCAAAACTTTCAGCTTCAATGTTTCAATACAAAAAAACCCAATGAAAAGCTCTAAACAACCTTACTCCACACCATTACAAAGCCTTACCAATGCAGCAGAGGTTCACCATTACAAAGCTTTACCAACACAGCAGAGGTTCATCATTACAACGTAGCAGAGGTTCACCATTACAACGCTTTACCAACGCAGTAGAGGTTCACCATTACAACGCTTTACCAACGGTTCAATGGACCAGCATTCAAAACATACCAGCGTTAATAAACCAGTGAACAGTCTCACAATGCAGCTACGCAATAAACTCTCTAGCGTGGTTCAGCGGCAAGGCTCTACCAGAAATTATGGCAGGTCAGAGGATTCAGAATTAATTATGGCAGACAAGCGCACAGGGGCAGTGGACAGAGAGCAGTAGGTAGAAGGGAGTTACACCTATTTTGGGAGCTGGCTCTGATACCATGTCAGGCCAGGTAGTAACTCTTCAAAGAAAAATTGATTCGTGTGTTTTATTCCTTCAGGTAGGTCTTCATTATATACATGAGGGAGAGACTATTCACTTCATCTCCCGACGACTGTTCATATTACTTATTTATATATTTACATTATATTCACCCAATCCTGAGGATTAGGTGTCAATAATTGCTAACAAATTAAAATAAAAGTTGGCCTCATTGATTTCTTATAAAGAGCAGTTTGGTTTTCTTCCGGGACGACATATTCACGAGGCCATTGGGATAGCTCAGGTATGTTTGCATTCCATCAAACCTAAAAATATTAAGGCTCTGGTATTTTAGTTGGATTTGCTGAAAGCTTACGATGAGATCAAGTGGGACTTTTTAAAAATGCTTCTTATCCACATTGGATTGGGGTCTCAAAGTGGATCATGGCTTGCATCTCCTTAGCTAAATTCACAGTTCTAGTCAATGGTTCTTCGTCAAAGTTTTTTAACAACTCAAAAGGGCTTAAGCAGGGTTGTTCATTATCTCCCCCACTCCTTTTGTTGATTATCGAGATTTCGGGCCATTTGATTTAGCTAGAAAGAAGAGAAAGTTGTATTAAAGGTATTAAGATTTCTACAACTCAGATCATCTCATATATATTTTTTTGATGGCGTTCTTATTCTGGGAGAAGGTTCAGTGTCTGAATGGAATGTATATAAAAATATTTTCTCTACCTTCTGCTTGGCCACATGAATGGAAGAAAAATTTTCCAAATCTTGTTTTTTCTATCATGAGGTTGAATCCCAAGTGTTGGCAGACATTAAGAACTTCTAGCCTTGTTCGATGATTAAAATGGAAAAAGGTTTGAAATATATTTCCTGCTGGTTGAAACCAAACAATTATAGGAAATAAGATTAGAACTAGTTGATTAGAAAGGTGGAATGAAAAATTCGTTGTTGGTGCTTCAAATGGTTGTCTCTTGGTGGAAGTTTGGTTCTTGTTAAGTCAGTCCTTGAGAGCACTCATGTTTACTAGTTGAGTCTGGTAAGAGTTCCATCTGTTTTCCTTAATAAAAATAGACAAAGAATGTTCATGTTTTTGTGGTCCGGAAAAAATGAGAAAGAAAAATTGTATTTGGCCAGTTGGGATTCAATATTCAAACCCAAAGCTATGGATAGTTAGGGATTAAAAAATCTTTTCTGGTTTTGAAATCCCTTATCTTTAAAAATTATTTGGGGGGTCCTTGCTAGAAATGGTTTGTGGAGTCGAATACTCATATATAAGTATCTCATAAATGTTCTCTTATTGATTGGATTCAAAACTTTGTTGTTGGTTCTCTTTCGATTACTGGTTCTCTTGTCTGGAGAGGTTGGATGTCATCCTTTCCATGGTTATTTAAGTGGTTAGCTTGGAGGGTAGGAAATGGTCATCATATTCGTTTAGGTAAGGATTTGTTTCTAGGTGGTGATGCTTGCTTCTTTCTATCTGCTCCCCTATTACATATTCTCAATTTTAAGGGGTTGTTCATTCTAGCCAAAGTATTTAGTTCCTTCCCCTTTGATGTGTCAAGGGGCCATTGGCTTTCTTCGACTAAGCTTTAGCTTCAAGGTCTCTCACTTCTGAGTGGGACAAATTTTTAAACATGATGTTCCATAGTGGTATTGGTCTTTCCAATGCTACAGATTAATTGTTGTGGACATGGGACAATAAATATAGTAAGGTTGAAGCTAAAATGGTGTATATGGCTATCTTTGCATCGTCCTGTGTTGAAGGTGCGCACTGGTGGTCCTCAGTAATCTAGCATTAGGTGCTTCCAACCAAGCTTAAAACTTTTTCCTATCTAGCGTTGGAAAATAATTTATTGACATGGGAGAATCTACATAAAAGAGGTTTTCAAGGACCTAGCTTGTGTGTTTTATGTGGGGAAGAAGTTGAAAGTTCACTCCATCTGTTCCTCAAATGCAGTTTTGCTAGAGATGGCATGTGGATAAGTGTCCTTGACATTTTTGGTGTTAATGTTTCTTTTTCCTTTGGTTCCTTTGAGGAATCTCTTTGGTACTATTATAATAGTTGCAGGAGGCTTCATACTCTTCTCATATATATATTGTGGTTCTTATGGGGCCTTAGGAACAAAAATATCTTTGAAAACTCATATGAAATTCTGTCTTTAGCTACTGCCAAGGTGGTTTCTTACTTCCGGGAATTCCCTCCCAAAGTCAAAATCCATGGAACTAGAAAAGTAATCTATCCACACCTGAAAGAGGATTTCCCAACAGTTTTTTCGACGGAGCTTGTTAGTTGAGTAATTGTGGGGGAGGTTTTATTCTTATGTTAAATCATAATCATTTTCTAAAAGATGGTTTGGGTGTTGGACAAGGCTCAAATACAAAAGAAGAGTTGTTGGTTGTGTGGGCTCTTCTTCTTGTGGCAAGGACTCTAAATATCTCGAATTTGGTGGTAGGTTGGGATTCCAAGTGTGTTATTGATTGGCTTCACAAAAAGGTAGATTTACAGGTTTTGAATTTAAGTTATTGGAAGGCTAAGGTTGAGGGTTTTCTCAAGGAATTCCAATCCCTCTCCTTCTCTCATGTGCACAGGGAATTTAACCATCAAGTGAATGTCATGTCTAAAAAAGGTTTATTGTTACTTGCAGGTTCTCTTCAGCTTCAAGAATGGAAACAGGGTCACTGCCTATGTTCAGGTGTTGTCCATGTTTTCTGAGCTTCTAAAGAAGTTGCTCGGAGTTTTTTTTGGGTCCTTTCAGCTTAGTTATCATGGTTGTTTTGAAGTTTATGTATCCTAAGTCCATCTGTTGTTTTTCTATTTTTCTCCTCAGCCATGTCGATAATAGGTAAAAGACTGGTCCTTTGAGGGTATGACTTTGTATTTCATGTATCCAATTAGACTAAGTCTCTCCACTCTCAGATTGTCCAGATGTGGTTTTAAATCCTTTGTTTTTTGGTGTCTATTGTAAATCTAGACTTTGTAAGTATCTTTGATTTCAATTTGGAATAACAAGATATTGTTTTGAAAAAAAAAATACATAAAAATATATTTATAAAAAGGTATTTATTAATTTAAATATAATATAAATTATGTAGTCATAATGGTTAGCTCAATTGGTTTAGTTTCAATTGTTAAAGCACCTTGCTAATAGAAGGTCATGGGGTCAATTTTCCTCGATGTTCTTGAGGTTATCTTCTGCTAATGAACCAATGGGAAGTGATCCTTTCAAATGAATATGTCCAAATGGTTTCCATGGACATAACAATCATCGACCTTTAATATCCATGAACCACATATTAAGAAAAAATAATATAAAATATTTTTAAAATGCATTCATAAAATAATTTATAGTCTTCTAAGGAAAGCCCAACATATTTTAAAATACTACCAACAAACTAACTATTGTATAAGTGTATATTTATTAAAAATATATTATAATTTTTGTATTCAGTTTTCTGTGATCCATAACAAACTAAGAAAAGTATTTCGGTAGAAATCACATAATAGAATTTTTTGGCCAAATAGACGTGTTTCGAACCTTCTTAATATATTATAATTATTTTGTTTTATAAAAATCATTTATATTATATTAATTTTATAAGTATTATTAAACTTAAGTATGGTTGAATATATTTTATTAACTTTAATTATTTTTAATAAAAAAAATATTTTTATTTTATATAAAAAAATTATACATTTTTTTTGGATTAAATTTGTATTACTTTAAAATTTCAAAATACATCATCAAGAGCATTATAGTTCTATTAGTGTTTAGAGTATTTGGTCTCAGTTTGCCACAAGGGAAACCACATATGTAGATCATTTACTAAAAAACAAGTATGCCCAAAATAAACAACAATTATTGATTACAATCAAAACGACCATCTAATGAACTACATGTAAAATAAAAACACCCTTTTGAAAGCTATAACATAATATCAAGAGTTTAAGGAGGTCACTCGTGTTGGATCCGGGGCACTAGCCCTATCGGAGCATAATGCTTAATTTCACACTAGAGGTGACTTTCCAGGTGGGTTAGTGGGGCATCTAAACTAGCCAAGCAAGAACATTGATATCTCTAGACCCGCTTAATTTCATTCAAGGCAACAATTATACCATTCTATTCCTCATGCTTCTCTTTCAAGACCCTGCCCAGGAGGGTTTCATCTGACAATGGAGGGTGATGGAGTTCAAGTATTGGCTTCGTCTTCCCATGGTATGACCAAGGTCAAGAACACAATGAGATAGCTCCTCCAAAATTTCAGAATTAGAGAAAGCTTGATGTTCATTGGTGGTGAGGACCTGGAGTTGGTGGATCTCTCCGCGAATTTTGGGAGGGGTAGAAAAATGAAAGATAGCGATAGCTTACTAAACCTAGGCTTGGGCCTCCTTTGCCTCATGTGGATCCCTCCATCCACCCATTCAACTTTCCCTCCACTCTATTCGAATGGGCCAATTCGAATTCCCATGTGGGTGGCCCCTACATTCCACTAGCCATCAAATTAAGTCGAATTGCCTCCTAAGTCCCTAAGTCGAAATTGGTGGGTCTCATCCTTAGCCAAAATTGTCCAAATTTGTGTAGCAGCACCCTGTTACAAATGTCTTTGAGAAGGTACATGACACACCTAACCATATGGGTCACCTATCATTATCGTGCCCAAGAAGGATGGGACTTGGTGGATTTTTATCAACTACAAAGATTTGAATAATACTATAATTAAAAATTGGTACCCTCTTCCTAGTATTAATGATTTATTCGACTAGCTGCAACATGCCAAGTACTTCACCAAGTTAGGTCTGAAATCAGGATACCACTAGGTATATGCCAAAGAAAAAGACACCTAGAAAACTTCCTTCAAGGCAAGGAAAGTTTTGTATGAACGCTTGGTTATGTCATTTGGTTTATGTAATGCACTAGCTACATTTATGAGATTAATGAATGATGTATTGCACTTATATTTATATTCATTTTTTTTAGTGTATTTGCATGATATATTGGTTTATATCTCTACCTAGGAGGAGCACATATCATGTCCCATGTAGGTGTTAGAGACTCAAAGGAAGCATCAGCTACTAGCTAACCTCAAGAAATGTGAGTTTTCTTAATAGTCATTGGTGTAATTATGGTATGTGATTGGTGGAGGGGAACTCAAGATAGGTCCTACAAAGGTGGAAGCCACCATGATAGATCTCAAAAAGATGAAGGTCGTCATGAAATGTCTAGTTCCTACTATATTCACAAAAGTTAGGAGGTTTTTTGGGGTAGCACATTATGTATGGAAGTTCATAGAATTGTTTTTAGTGGTAGTTGTAGCACCCTATGCCATAAAAATGAGCAATAAGAGTTTACAGTGGGGAGTGAATTAGAAGAAGGATTTCGACAAAATGAAACGAAAAATTAGTTAAGAATCAATTACCACATTACCAAACTTTCGAAATTATTTTGAAGTGTGCAAAGATGCAATTGGATATGCCATGGAAGTAGTCTTGATGTAAGGAGGTAAGCCAGTAGGTTATCATTTAGAAATGTTGCATGGGGGATTCTTAAACTACCCTACCAATCATAAGAATCTCAATTCCCTGGTGCAATTTGTTAAGAAGTGGAAGTACCATTTGATGGATAAAGAGATCATTATCCACTTAGATCACCAACCAATATAATATTTGTAGGCCCAGAGTAAGCTTCAATGAACTATACATTACAAGTGGATGGGGTTTTTACAACAATTTCATCTAGTCATCACACACAATAAGGGAAACACTAATAAGTTGGTAGAGATCCTTTCAAGTCCACCAACATCGAAATTATAGGTTTGGGAACTCTTATGTACAAGGATCATTTTACCCATGATGCATATAAATATGCATACACAAAATATGAGGAATTTAAGGAGGTATTTCAATAGCTATAGGGCCAAACTCATGTAGATGAAGGTGACATAAAGTTGATCATCATGTCTAGAATGGGTTACTACTCTGAGGGGAACAATTGATGAAGGAAAGTACCTGGATGTAGGTGATAGTTTTGCAATATGGATGATTCTTCTCTCGAGGATTTCCAATCCTAATCCGTCCAAGTCTATGTTGTAATGTGTTCTCGAATATTCCTTTGGATAAGGAGACAAATATTTTCTTGAGGAAGGGAAATGTTTTGAAAGATTTAGTATTGGTCCCTTTCTTTCTAGATAGCCCAAAGAAGTAGGATAGGAAGTAGGTGCTAAACACACACATGGAATAGACAAGATATGAAATATAAATCATTGAATTCACTTGAAATACACGGGTGTTTTGAAGTGAATTTCAAGCAAGTCACTCAATTTTATAAGCATGTAGTGAGACTGCCACACGACACGCGGGATTCCAACGTTATTGCATGGGAGAATGCACAGAGTGCAGGTCTAACAATCGTACTAGAATGGTATCAGTCCATGGAGGCAGGACTAATAGTAGAACTGGCCACAAACTAGTGGCTCAAATTGGAGCAGGGCCAGAATCCTTGACAAAGTCAGCCAATTTGAAGATAATGAGAAATTAAGATATGTGTTGATTGGTAGTAGCTCACCAAGGTGATATTGTGACAGGGACAACACCACCATCTTCCATTGTTTCTATTTTTTGAAATAAAGGATGCACATTGCAACCATAACCAAGTTTTTTGTGAGGAACGAGACGGGACCTCCTATCTCATATGTGAGTATGTGAAAATATTTCCAATTGACATTTCTAGCTATGTGGATGTTGAGCTAGTTTGAATCAACCTTGTGTGAATTCTAAGTGTAGTTATGTGTAAGTCAGCCAAGCGTGTAGCGCAAGAAGAAAGTCGAGCTATATGTTCTACCATTGGAATCATATGAATCGAGCATTAAGCTACCAAAGTTGTGGGAAGCCGACTTGTAAAACTTGGTCCATTTAAGGCAAATTTTCTCATTTTTTTTATGGCATCCACATTGTTATACTCTGCTAAGATATATCTTTGAATGCATACATAATACTCAAATTCAGGGTTTGAATAGTGGAGAAATATTTACAGTTCTAAGTTGATGCTTTTTAGAATAAATTATAATACATGTGACGATTCCCATCATGTACCCATTTCAGGAGCACATTTGAACGCGGAAGTGGAAACTCATCCTGCACTTCCCAAGTGAATCATCAGACCTTGGGAAGAGCTTGTCAAAAATAAGCACGAAAACGGTCTTGGATATGACAAGGATGTGTCCTTTCATATTCTAGAATACTCAAAGCCCATCAAATTTCAAAGTGTTGGATTTCTTAAGGAAAACTCATATTCACCTGCTCCTCTTCCACAACTACCACAAATTGTGAAATCCCAAAACTGTGATCAATTTTTCCATGTGAAAGATCATTGTTTTGATCATCACCCTTGTAAGCATTGTGGTCAGAACACTTACCATTCAAACAAATGCTTCAGAAAAAAGCCTCATGCAAGAAAAAATATTCACCTTGGATGGATCGCTTCTTGGAAATGGGCTTCAACAACGAAGAAGATATTTCACTCATACCACAAAATTTTTTCTCGAGTATTGAAAAGTCTTGCAGTTGATATTTACTTCATATTCTCACCTTGTATATGACAGGGGGAATTTATGGTCGTTTACAAGCCTCAAAGCCACATCAAACAAGCTTGAGCCATATCCGGAACCTATTTCCTGAGCCTACAACTAGAGACAACAATACTCAAATTCAGAGTTGTAGCCAGAGACACAAAAGCCCTTGAGCATGCCTGTGGTTGGTGGCCTTCCTTAAACCACTATAGGTTGAGACCTCTCTTTCCAGGTTGAGGTTCTCCCTTTTATTTCCGCGGGTTGAGACCTCCCTTTTCCAAGTTGATGGTCTCCCTCTTCAAAGCATTATGGACACTTCCTCTAGTAGAAGACTACTAACTTCTTGCCAGATTTGGAACTGTTTCAGGAACTGCACTAAGTGTTCCAGGTTGAGACTCCAATGTTCTCCCTTTCCAAAACAATAGGGAGCAATTCCTCTAGAAAAATAATTCAGCTTCTTTCTCGATTTGGAAGAGTTCCAGGAACTGCACTAAGTGTTCTAGTGTTGGTGGTCATCCTTAAACCACCACCGGTTAAGACCTCGAGTTCTCCCACCTATATTATCATTTTATATAGCACAAACAAGCAATTGTTTCCATGCATTTTTTTCATATTTGTATTAGAGCTCTCTTCGTGGACTCACATATACCCTTTCAGATTAAGGGGGGGAATGTTGGACACCTAATCTGCTAAAGGTTGGTGTGGTGGGATGTGAAATACCATTGGAGTCCAAGAGACCTTGGAAGATGAATCCAACAGTCATGGAAAGTGAATTAATATGTATATCATTATGAATAGAAAGCAATTCAATTATTTATATTTCATATCTCTTGTCTATCATGTGTGTGTTTAATAGTAAGATCCAAATCCTATTTAAGATTGGATTGTTAAAGACTTGTGATCTCCAATTTTTTATGGTTTGAGGGATCACGATCTGAGAATTTCATACTAATATCCAAAGATTTCTAAAGGTGGTTAGTATAAGAGAAACTATTGAATAGGTGCTCCAAGTTTTCATATTCATGGAAGCAAAGATAAATCATAGAGGGTCTCAAATATTTATGCTTTCGTACATTATCCAAAGTTAGTGTTTTCCCTTGTATTAGGAGCCATATAAATACTTATGGCCATAATTTCCTCTTCCAGTTATTGCTCCAGATGGAATATTTTAGGAGTTCATTGTACCTTGCCTCAAGGCTGTAGGATTTTGTGATGGATAATGTTCTGCTTGTTCCATATCCCCATCTTAGTTTACCCGCTTGAGAGGAAGGTAGGATGCATCTTTCTTGGAGTTTCTGCCAAAGTTGTTTCCATATTTCCTCATCGATTTTTGGATGCCAATCCTCCAATTTCATCCATTGTCTCCATGAAGAGATGGTATTGGGGTCAACCCAGTAATCTCTGACTTTATACAGGCCCTGGATTAGCATATTGAGTCAAAGTGTTTGAGTCATTCTGATTTTGGGGATTAGGTAGTTGTTGCCATGAGTTATCCCAGAATAGGGTTGATTGACTGACTTGAACTCTTAGAAGCATTGTTGTTGGATTATGTGCGTGCCCCCTTTTTGCTAAATTCCATATAGAGGATCTCACTTGTATAAAAGGAGTTCTAAAGAGCTACTATATTGGGAATTGTTTTACGTATTTCTAGAGCCATATGTGCTTCCATAAGTCTTTCCCCCTGCATACATCAACACCAAATCTTAGCTCAGGTAAAATTATGGTTAGGGTTAATGGAACACTTAAACCTAGCCCTCCTTTGTGCTTATGTCTACAAAGTTTTTCCCATGCCACTAGGGACCATTTTTTCTCCATTTTGGCCCCACCCCACTAAAAGGAATGTTACAAACTTCGTATAGAGTTGAGGATGGAAGAGGGCACCATGAGGGCATCTAAGAGACAGATTGGAAGAGCTTTGACGACTAATTTAGGAAGAACCAATCTTCCTACTATGTTGAGGGATTGAAATGTCCAGCTTTCCAAATTATTATTAAGTTTACTGATGAGATTTTCCCAAAAGTTGTGCTTGAAGGAGTTGTGCACTAGTGGAGCTCCTATATATTTTGAGGACATTTTGATTATCTAGAAGCCTATTGTCTTGGCAATGTGGTTTTGTATAGCGATTGGGGTGTATGAAGATTTAGCTTTATTGATTTCCATACCTGATGCGAAGGAGAAGTCCTCCAAAACTTGAGATAAACCTTTGGCTTCTTAAATCATTGGGACTCCCATGCACATGGTTTTGTCCACAAATTGTTGGTGTGATGATGGAAGATCCTCCAAATAGACAAAGGCCCTTTATCTTTTTGTTTGAGATCATCTGCGCAATCCTTTTGTAACAAGTATGTAGAGGAAATGAGAGAGAAGGTCTCCTTGACGAATACCACAAGATGCATGGAGGGGTTTAGTGGGAGATCCATTCAGAAGAATAGAAATGAAGGTTGAGGAAATGAGAGATTTGATTAAGAAGATACATTCATTAGAAAAACTAAAGGCGTGAATGGATTTGAAAAAGATAGGCCCAATTGAGTTTTCCAAAGGCTTTGGAGAGGTCCAATTTAAGCAACATGCCCATATTTTTAGATATATTTAAGGAATGAATGGTTTCAAGAAAAATCATGATGTTATGTAGGATTAGTATGAATCCAGAGGCTACCTAGCCCGATTACAGACTCTGCCTGAAGAAATAAAATGTAAACACTTTTTGAATAATAGATCTCATGATCAACTTCGCTCCAATACTCATCATAACCCATGTGATCAGCAGAGATGAGATGAGGGAGAAGGAGTTTGAGGCGATCAGTTTCAATATCACTTTATAGACAACATTGCAAAAGGAAATAGGATGGTAGTCGTTGGGGTCCTCCACTTTGTCTTTCTTAGTGATCCCTGCTTTGAGAGATCTGCACAATCCTTTCGCAACAAGTATGAAGAGGAAAGGCAGAGAGGGTCTCCTTGATGAATACCACGAGATGCATGGAGGGGTTTAGTGGGAGATCCATTCAAAAGAATAGAAAAGAAGGCTAAGGAAATGAGAGCTTTGATTAAGCAAATCCATTCATTGGCAAAACTAAAGGCATGAAGGATTTGAAAAAGATAGGCCCAATTGAGTTTATCAAAGGCACTGGAGAGGTCCAATTTAAGCAACATGCCCATCTTTTTAGATATATTTAAGGAATGAATGGTTTTAAGAAAAATCATGATGTTATCTAGGATTTATCGTCCTTCATCATAACCCATATGCTCAACAGAGATGAGATGAGGGAGGAGGAGTTTGAGGCAATTGGCTTCAAGATCACTTTATAGACAAGGTTGCAAAAGGAAATAGGATGGAATTCATTGGGGTCCTCTAGTTTGTCTTTCTTAATGGCAAGGGTGAAGAAGGTGGCATTGAGAGCTCTCTATATGGATCGAGGGGTCCTCTAGTTTGTCTTTCTTAATGGCAAGGGTGAAGAAGTGGTATTGAGAGCTCTCAATATAGATTAAGGCCTTTGTGATTTTTCCACAACTTCCCAAAAATCATGACCAATTATTGTCCAACATTTTTGAAAAATTATAAAATTACTTTTTTCACATATACTAAAATTATATATATAATTTCCAGAAAAAACTTTATTTATCAAAAATATATATCCTTTTCTTATTAAAAATATAACTTTACTTGGGCCTGGAGTATGCCCTAAAACTGCTTCTGCTTGGCTAAGAGCTCGTCTTCCTCGGACGTAAGGAAACAGGTTAACGGCCCAAGACCCAGAGGCATCTGGCAGGAGTGAAAGCCTGCTCCCTTACGGACCACCAGCGGGTTATTTCAGGTGGCGTGGTTTTCCTTGATAACAGTGATGTGTCAACTGACATTCGCGGATAGCAGCCAGAGATGGCTGTCCTCACTGTTGGTTTGACAAACTAAGTTTGATAGGTTTTTCCACCTTTTGAAAAATATATATATATATATAACTTTATTTTTTAAAATACAATAAATAAAATAATCACATTTTTATTTTTATTTTAAAAATGAAAAGCAAAAACAAAACAAAAACACCATGAACAATTAAACATAATATCTCTTGCTTCCAATGTAATTCATGAAAAAGAGGATGAATATGAAAAATGTAAGCGGCTAAAAAGACACTTTATTTAAGTTGGCATGCTTTGAACACTCATAACTCAAATGCATTTGTGAGATGTTACGTGTATCAAACGCAAAGGGCAAATATACATGAAGCATGTTTTTAGTCAATAATATAATTAATTTTCTAATGTAATTGAAAATATACATTAAAATTTATATTTTCATTTTGATAGAGTTATTTTTAATATATCTATATATATATAATTAATTAATTAATTAATTAATAAAAAATGATCGTATCTCTAACCTTTAATAAAAAATATTTAAACAAAATTACTTATGTTAATCCTTTTTATCTAATAATAAAATAAAATATAAATATTTTAAAAATAATTTAATTATACATAAATATTATTTTAAAATTATTCTAAACATTTTTAAAATACTTAATTGAAAGTCAAACAAGTTTAATACCAAAGTGATTCCAATGTACGCTATCGCGCGCGAATATAATAAAATATCATTTAAAAATGTGGTGTATTTATATGTCACGCAAGAGCATCCCTTCTTTTTTCCAGACTATTTAACATTGAACATCTCACCTCATTCTACCACCGTCTTTCGTTTCCTCCTTCTCTGCAGTATTGGTGGTGGAACTCTTTCTATTCCTCCTCCGGACTGTTGGTGGTGGTGGAATTCTTCATCTGCTGGTGCTCTTTTCTTGTGTTTAGGTGGTGGAATTCTTCATCTGCTGGTGCTTTTTTCTTGTGTTATAGATCTTTTTGTTGATTGTTTAGGGGTTGTTTGTTGTTTTTTTATGTTTATTTGAATGTTAAGGGAATTGAACCAGTGAATTCGTGCCAGCAAAAGTGCTTTAAAGATAAGGGCTGATCAATTGAAGTAACCCTTAGAGCTCTGTTTGTCGAGCAGCACAGTCAATTTATTATTCCACATGGCGAAATACATGAAAATGGTGGATGCAGGCATAAGGATCGTTACCAGATTTCAATCTCATTGCCCTCAGACTTCGCGCATGTACTATCATCCAACTTCTAACTGTAGCACTTACAGGTCCAGAAATGAGGGTGAGGCCGCCTCATCTGGAGGAGTGATGGCTACCTTTCTTGCCCTGCAACTACCTGCATCTCACACCGATCCAACATTTGAGATCCTCTGCATCGCTGTTTAGCCTGCAATTTCTTCATCTTATTATGCAAGGAAAACAATGGATGGGGACTGTCCCCTCACCCAATTCCTTCATTTCTCTTTCTCTCCGTCTCTTTGCATTTAATCATATCATAATATCCATGGCATATGAGAACATAATATGTTCTTTGTGGTTTAAAGGTATTCTTCTGTGATTTCTGTCCTTTATTTCATGGATTTATATCGCTTGAATACTGGAAAATGTTGAGCGGCTGCAACATTCAAGCTGCAAATTACCATACCTGCAGTAATTTCGGATCGTCTACTTCTTTCTAAGTTAGTTTTTTTACCTATTTATTCTTTTTTTTTTTTTTCTCATGGAAAAGAAAAGGGAGGCAGAGGGTTTAGACAAAACAAATATGTTTATATGGCATCAAATGGCTAAACTGTTCGCATTGACTGCATGTTTTTCTTACAACTCTGTACCCTGTATCTCCGAAATATTTCCTCTACATTTAAAATATACAAAAGGACTAACCAAGGGAGGAAAAAAAACACTCAAAAAAGCCAAGTACATAGCGAGCAATAGACAGAGCTTCAAACAGCGATACAGCAACACAAACATTACAGCTCAAAGTTACTGTACTTCCACTCAATATTTTCTGTTGATTACCATCAAAATGATAACAAAAAACACGGACCTACAGGATGCATATAGCGACATACACATATTCATGTGGAGAGAGCCCTATCGGCAGATAAAAATTCCACCACCAATAAGTCTTGACAATGGACTGGGTTGGTAAATTTCAACAATAATCTGGCATTTGTAGATCTTCTTTATTAGTAAATAATTATAAGCCCAACCACAGAAGTTTGAGAACTGCATTTCGGCCAATATGAAAGCAGCATACGCAGTGAGGTCCGTCAAATTGCAAACTGAGGATCAAAATCAAAAGAAGAGCAGCAGACCTTTAACTTCTTGACATGATATTCTTGATGACTTATCTACTATTAAGAAAAATTTAAGCTCTGCCCCTTCATCATTCTCAAGTCTTGACAATGGACCCTGTCGATGGCTCTCAAAAGTGGATAATAAATCTGACATCTGTGGATTCTTCTTTGTTAACGAATAATTCCAACCACACAAGCTTGAGAACTGCAATTTCAGTCCAGCATGGAAGGGGAAGGGGTAGCATGGAAGGGGAAGGGGCATATGCAGTGAGGTTCGTTTACTTTAAACCCTGAGGATCAAAATCAAAAGAAGAGCAACAGAACTTGACTTCTTGACATGATATTCTTGATTCTGAAACTTCTTGACATGATATTCTTGATTCCGAAAGTCTTGGCAATAGACTCGTGGCTCCGAAACGTAGACAATAAATCTGACATCTATGAGTTTTCCTTTATTAATAAATAACTCCAACCACAGAAGCTTGAGAACTGCAAGATATTGTATCTTTATCAAAGAAAACTACGGATTACAGAGCTCTCCATTCTCAAATTCACAGAGGGTACTCCCTTCGGAGAACATTCAGCTACGTTCTCAGATGTTTGAGAGTCTCCTGCAGCCTATTGCTGCAATTCCCCCTCTATTTTTTCTCCCCTTGCTGGATGAAGATTTGATCTCCTTACTCTCTGTTTAGTGTACTTTTCTAATGTTTTTCAATTATTTACAGATTGGTTCGGTCTCACGGAAGTTCAATTGAGTCCGCTTGCAATTGCATTCCAAGCTTCATCTTTCTTTCTTGCACGCTGCTATTTTAAGACTCTGATTCAAGGACCTCAATTTCTCAATTGCCAATTTCTAACTTGCATTGATTCTTTTCGCATAAAGGAAATCTTCAGCGTCCCTTCACAAGCATGGCTCAATATGAGAATTGGGAAAATCTTGAACTTCGTTAGACGAGTATTGTTCAGGCCTGGCTTTCATATAATTTTTTGTCCTCTTCAACGAAAAAAGAGCCATCTTTGATCCACAATCAGGGACTACTAAAAATTACTTTGCAAATATCAAAAGCACTACATGAGAAATTACCCTGATCAATCGGTGTTGCACAAACAGGGACGACTAAAAACTGCTTTACAAACATCAAAGGCACTGCCACCAGCTAAATGGGCATGGCTTAGGATGTTCATAACTCGAGCACTGGACAATGTTAAATGGCTGTGGAATCAAGCCACGGATTTTCATCGTTTCAATAATTTGCGGTGGATTTGTTAAGTGTCTTAAATGGGTGTAGAATTCAAAATCAGAGTTGTAGAATTCAAATCGCTGAATTTGATAGGGTTCAATAAATTAAGAAGAATTTGTCTTTTTTAAAGGTGAGAAAATTTATTATAGTTGAGTTGTCATACCAAGGGTGAGGACAGTTATCTGCAGGCTGACTCGTCACTGTTATTCAAGGAAAACCACACCAATAATCACGCCATATACTCCACACCCTATTTAAAAAAAATTGTTATTTATAGTTTGTCGTTTATCTAAATTTTAATTATATATAATTATTTTAATGTAAATTTATTTTAATTTTAAATTTATTAAAAATTTAAAAAAATATAATTAATTAATGGAAAAAGATTTACAGATTTAAAGTTACAGTCTATACATGTAATTTGAGAGTGTGTCAAAATCACTAGCCAAAAATGTTAATTAAATATCTTGAATGGTTTTAAATAAAAATAAAAATAAAACAAATTCTTGATGAATTTGATCATTCCAATATATACAAATTTTATACATCCTAATATATGACAACTACTACAGACTTATTGGTAATAGAAGTTAAATTGAATTCATCCTAGGGATGCATAATAAAGCCTCTAGGAATTGTCTAGCTTCACTCTTTGGCCAAGCTCCACTGCATCGTCAGACAAATGAATGGTTGAAAGCAACAACTGGGTTCTCGGCATCACTGACATATTGGGGACTTGAACTTGAGAACACGTCGGTAAAGTCACAAAATGAGTTATAAGTTAAAAGTTCGATTGGGTTTAATCCCTATTCAAGTTTAACATCAAACTACGAAGATTGAAAGGGAGGATAATGCCTAAATGCAAGTTTATCATTAAATTAATGCAAGTTTATCTTTAATTACAAAAGAGGATCATGGCTGAATGCATTTTTATTCTTCAATTTAGAAGTTTTCATATATATATATATTTGAAATGGATATCTAAATATTTTATATATAATAAATATTAAAATATTTTATTTATAATTAATATTGAAAAAATAATTATTATTTTAATTACATATCAATCACTGCAATTTGTTGTAATATATTTAATTAAAATCTAACAACTTAATTAATTTTTTTAAGAATTTAGAAATTTAAAGATTTTTTTTTTGAGATTTTAATAATACTTTAAGAAATGTGAAGTAAAGTTAGATTTATATTAATTGAAATAAAGTTAGATTTATCTTAATATAAATAAAGAATAAATAATTTATAAATAACTTGGTATGAGATTAACCTTATAATAATAATAAATAAATAAGTATAAATTTTAAAGTTTTTATTTTATTTTAAAATTTAAAAATGAAAAATCATTTTTGAGTGATATTTTAATTTTGTTGTTCTGTTATATCAAAAAATAATAATAATATTAACTCTCGTGATTATGGGGTTTTTGGGGAATTGGATATTTCCTCGTCATTTTTTTCGTTTTTCTTTTGGATTGCATTTGAAGTGGCCTTTTGGCTTTGTCGTTTTCTGCTCTTTGTGTATACAGTGAGCCTCAGTTTCATATGGTGCTCCATCTTTCGACCCTGGTTCATTGAGGGTGTCTTCTCCCTGCTTGGAAGGTTTGGTAGTGGGGAATATTCGTGTTTCGGTTGATTCTAGCTCCTTTCCTATAACGTCAACTTCTTTGCGGTTTAATTGTCCTCTTTCAAGCTCTGGGGTGGATGGAGATGGTTGGGGGTATTTAGGTGGGTTTGATGGTGCGGGGCCAATGATTTAGGTTTTCAAGGCTCTATTTCTTCAGTCGTGGTCTATAACACGCATTCTCAACCTTCAAGAGCACAATCCTTTGATCTATTTCGTCTTATTTATCTTTGCAACCTAGTGTGTTATACAGAATCTACGACTACGGACAAAAGTATCTTCCCTAGACTGGGTGGCCTAGCCTAAAACAATAGAAAGACAAAGTAGCTAATGTTTCCCTTGAAGTAAATAGATAATGGGATGAAGCCTACCTGTGATATACCATATGCTTCACTCCTCTCTTAGATTGAAAGCTCCAATCCTAGCTCTGATCGCTATAATTAGAACCTGCACAATCAAGCAACACAAGCCAACTATCTATGACATCTATGTAGCATCATCTAATCACTTCACTCAATGGATCAAAATGAAATTGAAATATTAATAGAAAATAGAGAGAGCAGAGATGATTAAACACACAATACCAAACACGGTATGATATTATTGATCTGAGAGACATTACATATTTATAGTATCTAGATCACTGAAAACGACACATCTAGATAGCTATTACAACTCACACATTACATGGAAGCATTACTTCCAACACCCTCCCTTCATGCTTACATGTAGAAAATATAAAAAACCCACATTCCAACAATAAATACATCTTTTTCATATTTGTTTGACATGGTCATCATCAGCACCCACATCCACTCTAGAATCTCGCAAACACCGCTCTTTCACCACCACATCTTTGAGTTGTCACTTGACCTCCATTTAAAACATAACCACCTCTGACCATCGTTGATGAACTTTGCAGAATTGACGCTTCTCAACCTCCCGGAGCGCAACGGGTCAGTGTCGATACTGAACCATCCTATGGAACTGCCACCATCTGTGAATCCACGACCCTCCGCAGCCTTCATCAGTTATCTAGGATAGCATTCTAGATATAAAATGTCTTCAGTAGACAATTCTACAACTTGACCTTATAAAATAACATGTACTGACGCTCTTGAAGCACAAAGAGTCACACCTTCTTGACCTTATTAAGAACTACCTGTAATCAATGCTCCCAAAGCACAACAGTCACATTATAACCTATTCAATAATTGGCATATTCTTTGTGGTTCTAATTTTTTCTTTTTTTCTACACCAAAATAATTTTACAGCCAACCTCACATAATCTACCTTGATAAAATTAGAATACCAATAATACTACCATAAACATTAAAAATATTTCATGCAGTAGCTGTCTATTTATTTTTTTTTAATTACAATATCGAGACCCGAAAACTCCTGCTCTGCCTCTTTATAATATACCAAAAATCCTTCTAATATACCAAACAACCTACACTAAGCTCACCATCCCAACACATTTTAACTTATGATTCAAGCGATTTGTGCGTTTCATCAGCCAGTCCTACACGTCGTCAAGAAGGGCGTTGTGGCTTGGTTGACCTCGGTGTTAGAGTCACCATATTGTCCGTTGAGGACAGAGAGATCATACTTGCGGTGACCGTTACTTCTTGTTTTGGAGAGCAGGATAGAGCAGAGGCAACGAAAGTAGTGAATCTCGCTCATCACAACACACATATGGCGGAATATGTGACTCTTAAGTCCAAACAAAGCGATATTGTGAATTTTTCTGTACAAGTGACCCTGATTGATGCCCACAATCTGTCCTTTTGGGCCACGGGCCAGATTTACCAATCCAGGATGGAGCAGAGGCAGACAGGATCGATGGAGAATTTGTGGATGACGTTGCAGCAGCCGGTTGAGACAGGAGAATTTTCGTTCTAGCTTCCTCCATGCACGGTGCCATATTTTGTTCAAACTTTCCAATTGCAAAGTGTGCATGCTGACTAGGATCTCCATTACCAATCACACCCCTATCCTTCCTCTATAGATCAATGTGACTCGAGCAGTTAACAGTGGGACTCACGGACTCTGAGGTGCATATTCATCAGACAGATGGATCTGGTGCATAGGAAAAACTATTCATTTGTTTTTAAAAGAAGTGGCATAGATCTAAACACTAGCAAGTCGGAAAATTGTGGCATAGTCACGCTGGAGGAGATTTCGAAGAAAACACCAGAGAATTTGATGTAGGAAGTAGGCAGGATATGACAACGCTTGATGGAGCTACAAACAACAATTAGATCTACACATAGGATCAAAAGAAAAAAAAAAAAAGTCAGGCACTAAACTACACTAATAATAAATTATTTTCACAACTCTTACATCTTCCTAGCCTTCCCGTAAGGGAATCAAGCCATATTTGGCTTTGATACCATCATATAAAATAGAGAGAGCAGAGAGTGATTAAACACACAATACCAAACACAGTATGATGTTATTGATCTAAGAGACATTACATACTTATAGTATCTAGATCACTGACAATGACACATCTAGATAGCTATTACAACTCACACATAGGAAACTGAGTACTTCTAGATTGACACCTAGGGACTAACAATGACAACTCACACATTACATGGAAACATTACTTCCAACAAATATATGAAATCACAACATCATATATAGGAAAACAGTGAAATCTTTGCATTAATAAAAATGGAGTGAGTTACAACCAAATATAGGAGTTGATCTTGTAGAAGAGCTCCTCTAAGTTGACTTGTTCCTTCTTTGCCACAATGTGCACCTCTAACCACCGTAATGCATGGAATAATGACTCTTCACAGCAACAACATGAGGGTAGAATCTATCTCCAAAAGTCAACCCCTAGCTTGTGGATGGCCACAAATATATAGAAGAGGATGGTAAGTTAGGAGTTCTTATCCATTTACCAATCTAGGCTTGAGATCCACTCTTGATGGGAGGATGGAATCAAAGGATAAGGGATGGAAACTCCAAAGTATGATAGGATAAGATTCAAGAGTCTTATCTTAGGTAAATAGTTGTAACAATGCTTGGCAGATTCAGAAATCTTTTTATTTTTCCTGAATTTCTAGAATCAACACACCCCAACACATGACAACCTACTGGTGATCAACCCTGCCCAACATGGAGCAACCTGCTGGTGAACGTAGGACCACAGGCTTATAGATTGTGTTGGTGCTTAAAATCACTGGTTTGGGGCAGTTTCCGGTAGAAACTTTGGGATTAAGGAGAGTCATGCTTAGGGCTTTGTGCAATGATGATGTCAAGGGGTGAAAGAATTTTCATTGATCCAATTTGTAGGACGATTGACTACATGTGACAAAATGGCCTCTAACATGATGTATAAGTTAATTTCCAAAATTATTGATGTTAGGCCAGGCAGTAACTCTTCAAAGAAAAATTGGTTCGTGTGTTTTATTCCTTCAGGTAGGTCTTCATTATATACATGAGGGATAGACTGTTCACTTCATCTCCCGATGACTGTTCATATTACTTATTTATCTATTTACATTATATTCACCCAATCCTGAGGATTAGGTATCAACATTCTCCCCCTTAATCTGAAGGGATGTTGGTGAGTCCAAGCATCATTCTGAATCGTTCAAGCTTTTCTCTTCCAAGCGCTTTGGTGAAGATGTTTGCAATTTGCTCATTAGTGGAACAATGACAGAGATGGATTGTTTTGGCCTCAACATGATGTTGAATAAGATGATATTTAGTGTTGATGTGCTTCACTCGATCATGGAACTTTGGGTTCTTGGCCAACTTTATTGCAGAGGTATTGTCAATCATGAGAGGAGTTGATTGTACTTGTTTTACCTGCAAATCTTCAAGAATTTTCCTTAGCCACACAATTTCTTTTGTTGCTTCAGCTGCTGCCACGTATTCTGCTTCTGTTGTGGAATCTGCTGGAACTGGTTGTTTGCGTGATCTCCAGAAGACAGCTCATGATCCAAGACTCATAGCATATCCTGAAGTAGATACCCCAGTTTATTTGTCTCCATTGAAGTCTAAATTAGAGTATCCAATCAAGCTGAAGTTGTCCACTTGTGTATACTTGATTCCAAAGTCTTGAGTTCCCTTCAAGTACCTTAGAACTCTTTTTGCAGCAGACCAATGTCCCTCACAAGGCTTTTGCATAAACCTGGAGAGGATTCCAACAGCAAACGAAATGTCTGGTCTAGTAGTAGTTAGGTAGTTGAGACTTCCTACAAGTTGTCTATACTTTGTTGCATCCTCAAATTCTTTTCCTTCAATAGATGTGAGCTTTAAGTTTTGTTCCATTGGAGTAGTAAGAGAATTGCATTTTGTCATGCCAAACCTGTTCAACAGATCTCCAATGTATTTCTTTTGAGAAAGAAATATGGACTTCGAATGTTGGGTTACTTCAATGCCAAGATAGTAATGAACATAGCCCAAATCATTCATTTCAAAACTTTTCCCCAATTCCTTCTTTATGGATGCAATGTATCTTTCATTGTTCCCTGTCATCAAAAGATCATCTACATATACCACAAGATATACAACTATTTTGCCAACTTTCTTGACAAATAAAGTTGCATCATCAAAATCATAATGTTTGAAATTGAGTTTCAGAAGATGCTCAGTTAGTTTTTCATACCAGGCTCGCAGTGCTTGTTTGAGGCCATACAAGGACTTCACAAGTTTGCATACTTTATGTTCATGTCCTTTCACAACAAATCTTTCAGGCTGACACATAAAAACATTCTCTTTTAGATCTCCATTTAAGAAGGCAGTTTTTACATCTATTTGATGGACTTTCCAACCGTTTTGAGCTGCTTGGGCAAAGAGTGTCCAGATGGTAGCCCATTTTGCTGTGGGGGCAAAAGTCTCCTCATAATCGACCCCTTCCTTCTGTGCAAAACTTTTTGCCACAAGCCTAGCTTTGTGCTTGTCAAGTGAGCCATCAGCTTTATACTTGTTCTTGTAGACCCACTTGCAGCCAATTGGTTTGGCTCCAGATGGAGGATCAACCAGCTTCCAAGTGTCGTTCTTTATGAGGGCATCATACTCCTTTTGCATCACTTCTTTCCATTCATCATGAGAAGCAACTTCTTTGAAGGAAGTTGGTTCAAAATCTGTAGACAAGTTCAATTCACAATCATAAGAAACATCCATATCAACAGGGGAATTAGAGTCATCCACATCACCTCCATTTTTCCGGTTTGAATTTCTAGTTCCTGTCTTTCCAACCTCATCAGGATGAACACTTTCAAGTGTCTTTGTCAGCCACTTTGGGGGGCCTTTATCAGATGGTCCAGGCTACTCCGTTGATTGAGTTGGGACTAAATCAAGATTGAATCTCCCAATTCTATTAATCACATCACTTAAAGCATCATCTGTTGTTGGAGTTTCATGCGGGGGAGAGTGTTCTTTAGAAGAAGATTCCACATGTTGATTTAGTATAGGAATCCACCCTTCAAGATGTGGAATCTGATTATCAAATTTTTGAAATGATTTTGCTTTTGCAAATCTATCCAAGCGATCAAGTTGCCACTCAACAACATTGTCAGTTTTGGATGATTAAAGAAAAATTACATCTCTAGATACAACAAACTTTTTATTTACTTCATCATAGAGACAGTATGCTTTGGAGGTGTTTGAATACCCCAGGAAGATACACTTACGACTTCTAGCACCAAGTTTGTTTCTATGTACCTTTGGTATCAAGGCATAACAGGTGGAACCAAAGACCCTGAGATGCTTTACCGAAGGAACATGTCCATACCACATTTCATAAGGAGTCCTGTTTCTAATAGCATTAGATGGACATCTATTCTTTATATATGCAGCGCATAGAACAACATCAGCCCAAAACATTATCTTTACATTTTTTAACAAGAGCATGGATTGTACCATATTTAAGATTGTCCTATTCATTCTTTCAGCTACACCATTCTGTTGGGGATTATAAGGCACAGTTGTTTTATGTTTGATCCCATGTTGGCGAAGATAGTTTTCAAATTCATTTGATGTTTATAGACCCAATATGAGATTGTGCATCATTTTCAATCCATTTATGAAAATTCTTGAATGTTTGAAAAGCATCAGATTTGTTCTTCAATAAATAAACCCAACACATTCTGGTGTAGTCATCAATAAATGTCATCATATATTTATTTCCATTTGCAGAAGGAACAGGCATTGGACCACATAAATCTAAATGAATGAGTTTAAGTTTTCTATGTGCTCTTGAATGTGAATCATGAAAAGACTGTTTGCTATGCTTTCCTAGAATACAAGCATCACATTGCTTAAATTTCCTAGGAATTGTAGGCAAACCAGCGACACCATTTTTCTTCAACAAGCGGAGGCTGTCATAGTTCAAATGTCCAAATCTAGCATGCCATAATAAACTTGATGGAAGTGTACCTTCTTCATGATGAGAATTGTATGAGAAATGTTGTGCACGAGCAGAGGTTCCTTGCAGCTTAAGAAGCCTTTCTTCTTCTATTCCCCTCATGACAAGTGAGTGGTCAGATGCTTTTCTTACCTCAAGCTTTCCATCAAATATGTGAATGGAGTGACCTTGCTGGCGGATGTGGACCAAGGACAACAAGTTTCTCTTGAGTTATGGGAGATATAGAACATGATGCAGAAGAAACTCTGGAAGACCAGGCAGTTTAAGCCTGATTGTGCCAAGCTCTGATGGCTTGATTTTTGATTGGTCTGCAAAGTATACTGCTCCATCAACATTGTCAGTGAAATCTTCAAAAAAATCTTTTCAATGAGTCATGTGGCAGATTTCTCCTGAATCAAGCAACCAATCATTTTTCCAAGAAGCAAGTGAAGCATTAAATAAATCTTCATTTACTCCAATGTTACATTGTGCCACAAATAGTGAGTGGATTCAAATGCTTTACCTTTGTCTGTATCATCAGTTTTACCTTTCCGTTGGTTTCTTTGCTGCTCAATTTTGTCCCATGGTAGCTTGCATGTAGAGGCATCATGTGATCCATTTCTTTTGCAGCGTTTGCAATGCAAATCTGCCTTTTCTCCTTGAGAGTATCTGCCCCCACTACCTCTGAAATATCTTCGTCTTCCTCTTCGACCACCTCTTCCTCTTGAAGAATCTTGAGCAAGATGCTTTTCTTTATGAGCAAGGCACACAGCCTCTTCAGAAGATTTAGGGGCTGTCCTATTTCCAAAAGTTTTCTCTCTTTCAGCAAACTTTTTCACAAGAGAGACAAAGGTGATATCTTTGAGATTTCCATTTGCTTGCAATGACTCAAGATAATTGGAGTAAGTAGGATAAAGTGCCTTGAGAAAAGCGATAAGAGGAATATCCAATTCAACCTTAGTGGATTTGATATCATGCATTATAGACTTTAATACAGATGCAAGAGCAAGAGGATCGTTATTTTGCAGTTCAAGAGTGAAGAGTTTAATCATGAGTTGAACAACTTCAAGTGCAGAATCTGAGTCATAGAGTTCTTTCAGCTTTTGTAAGGCTTCAAAGGCAGTTGAAAATGACAGAATATGGTGACTCACCTCTTCATTTATAGATGTTGCGATTAATGCATAAGCTTTGTTCTTCTTGTTTTCCCAAATGACGAGCTCTTTGTCTAAGGTAGGATTTTCTGGTTCATTGTCTCCGTCTCCGACACACACTCCTTTCCACAACTCATTGAAAATGAGGGTGTGTTTTATCATCTGAGACCACTCAGGATAGTTCTCCTTGCCAGTGAGAACTATTCCCACAATAGATATGATTGAATGCATACTGTAAAAAAAAACTTCTGCTGGCAAAAATGTGCTTCAAAATACTACAACCTTATTCTTCCTTCTTCATTTAATATACAAAGATCAAGACTATATTCTATGCATATAGACTATCACAATTTTTTTTTTTGTATTACAATATGGTTGCAATTCAAGAGAAATAATATATAAGTTATTATATAAGTCTTCAAACTCAGCTTCTGGACTTTTGAGCGAGTCTTCAAACTCAGCTTCTGGACTGCGTATATATGTGAACAGCTTCTGGACTGCGTATATGGATCAGTGTTCATATACCTTAATCAGAGCAGCATTCAACTCTTCCACTGCGTCACTCTATTGTAAAGTTAGATGGGAGGAAGTGGCAAGACAACGTTGTTGCATCAAAGTGGAAAGACAATGTTGTTGCATCGACTTATTGCTCACACAAAGACATCAGAAATACGAGGATATGTTTTGAATCTTGACCCAGCAGTGATGACTCTGCCTTTTGCTGCTAATATTGACATTCGAGACACTGTCAAGTACAAGGAAGTAATGAAAGAGTTTAACCTCACATGAAGCATCGTGAAGATGCCATTTCCATTCACATTCCTGGAAAATGCTCCCAATGATGACTCCTTGTCTGATGTTGCACTCTCAACATCATATTATATTCCAGAAAAGCTTATCATCACCGTACGTTAAAAAATCAAAACTTTCAGCTTCAATGTTTCAATACAAAAAACCCCAATGAAAAGCTCTAAACAACCTTACTCCACACCATTACAAAGCCTTACCAATGCAGCAAAGGTTCACCATTATAACGCAACAGAGGTTCACCATTACAAAGCTTTACCAACACAGCAGAGGTTCATCATTACAACGTAGCAGAGGTTCACCATCACAACGCTTTACCAACGTAGTAGAGGTTCATCATTACAACGCTTTACCAACGGTTCAAAGGACCATCATTCGAAACAGACCAGCGTTCATAAACCAGTGAACAGTCTCACAATGCAGCTACGCAATAAACTCTCTAGCGTGGTCCAGCGGCAAGGCTCTACCAGAAATTATGGCAAGTCAGAGGATTCAGAATTAATTATGGCAGACAAGCGCACAGGGGCAGTGGACAGAGAGAAGTAGGTAGAAGGGAGTTACACCTATTTTGGGAGCTGGCTCTGATACCATGTCAGGCCAAGTAGTAACTCTTCAAAGAAAAATTGATTCGTGTGTTTTATTCCTTCAGGTAGGTCTTCATTATATACATGAGGGAGAGACTATTCACTTCATCTCCCGACGACTGTTCATATTACTTATTTATATATTTACATTATATTCACCCAATCCTGAGGATTAGGTGTCAATAATTGCTAACAAATTAAAATAAAAGTTGGCCTCATTGATTTCTTATAAAGAGCAGTTTGGTTTTCTTCCGTGACGACATATTCACGAGGCCATTGGGATAGCTCAGGTATGTTTGCATTCCATCAAACCTAAAAATATTAAGGCTCTGGTATTTTAGTTGGATTTGCTGAAAGCTTACGATGAGATCAAGTGGGACTTTTTAAAAATGCTTCTTATCCACATTGGATTGGGGTCTCAAAGTGGATCATGGCTTGCATCTCCTCAGCTAAATTCATAGTTCTAGTCAATGGTTCTTCGTCAAAGTTTTGTAACAACTCAAAAGGGCTTAAGTAGGGTTGTTCATTATCTCCCCTACTCCTTTTGTTGATTATCGAGATTTCGAGCCATTTGATTTAGCTAGAAAGAAGAGAAAGTTGTATTAAAGGTATTAAGATTTCTACAACTCAGATCATCTCATATATATTTTATTGATGGCGTTCTTATTCTGGGAGAAGGTTCAGTGTCTGAATGGAATGTATATAAAAATATTTTCTCTACCTTCTGCTTGGCCACATGAATGGAAGCAAAATTTTCCAAATCTTGTTTTTTCTATCATGAGGTTGAATCCCAAGTGTTGGCAGACATTAAGAACTTCTAGCCTTGTTCGATGATTAAAATGGAAAAAGGTTTGAAATGTATTTCCTGCTGGCTGAAACCAAACAATTATAGGAAATAAGATTAGAACTAGTTGATTAGAAAGGTGGAATGAAAAATTCGTTGTTGGTGCTTCAAATGGTTGTCTCTTGGTGGAAGTTTGGTTCTTGTTAAGTCAGTCCTTGAGAGCACTCATGTTTACTAGTTGAGTCTGGTAAGAGTTCCATCTGTTTTCCTTAATAAAAATAGACAAAGAATGTTCATGTTTTTGTGGTCCGGAAAAAATGAGAAAGAAAAATTGTATTTGGCCAGTTGGGATTCAATATCCAGACCCAAAGCTATGGGTAGTTGGGGATTAAAAAATCTTTTCTAGTTTTGAAATCCCTTATCTTTAAAAATTATTTGGGGGGTCCTTGCTAGAAATGGTTTGTGGAGTCGAATACTCATATATAAGTATCTCATAAATGTTCTCTTATTGATTGGATTCAAAACTTTGTTGTTGGTTCTCTTTCGATTACTGGTTCTCTTGTCTGGAGAGGTGGATGTCATCCTTTCCATGGTTATTTAAGTGGTTAGCTTGGAGGGTAGGAAATGGTCATCATATTCGTTTAGGTAAGGATTTGTTTCTAGGTGGTGATGCTTGCTTCTTTCTATCTGCTCCCCTATTACATATTCTCAACTTTAAGGGGTTGTTCATTCTAGCCCAAGTATTTGATTCCTTCCCCTTTGATGTGTCAAGGGGCCATTGGCTTTCTTCGACTAAGCTTTAGCTTCAAGGTCTCTCACTTCTGAGTGGGACAAATTTTTAAACATGATGTTCCATAGTGGTATTGGTCTTTCCAATGCTACAAATTAATTGTTGTGGACATGGGACAATAAATATAGTAAGGTTGAAGCTAAAATGGTGTATATGGCTATCTTTGCATCGTCCTGTGTTGAAGGTGCACACTGGTGGTCCTCAGTAATCTAGCATTAGGTGCTTCCAACCAAGCTTAAAACTTTTTCCTATCTAGCGTTGGAAAATAATTTATTGACATGGGAGAATCTACATAAAAGAGGTTTTCAAGGACCTAGCTTGTGTGTTTTATGTGGGGAAGAAGTTGAAAGTTCACTCCATCTGTTCCTCAAATGCAGTTTTGCTAGAGATGGCATGTGGATAAATGTCCTTGACATTTTTGGTGTTAATGTTTCTTTTTCCTTTGGTTCCTTTGAGGAATCTCTTTGGTACTATTACAATAGTTGCAGGAGGCTTCATACTCTTCTCATGTATATATTGTGGTTCTTATGGGGCCTTAGGAACAAAAATATCTTTGAAAACTCATATGAAATTCTGTCTTGAGCTACTGCCAAGGTGGTTTCTTACTTCTGGGAATTCCCTCCCAAAGTCAAAATCCATGGAACTAGAAAAGTAATCTATCCACACCTGATAGAGGATTTCCCAATAGTTTTTTCGATGGAGCTTGTTAGTTGAGTAATTGTGGGGGAGGTTTTATTCTTATGTTAAATCATAATCATTTTCTAAAAGATGGTTTGGGTGTTGGACAAGGCTCAAATACAAAAGAAGAGTTGTTGGTTGTGTGGGCTCTTCTTCTTGTTGCAAGGACTCTAAATATCTCGAATTTGGTGGTAGGTTGGGATTCCAAGTGTGTTATTGATTGGCTTCACAAAAAGGTAGATTTACAAGTTTTGAATTTAAGTTATTGGAAGGCTAAGGTTGAGGGTTTTCTCAAGGAATTCCAGTCCCTCTCCTTCTCTCATGTGCACAGGGAATTTAACCATCAAGTGAATGTCATGTCTAAAAAATGTTTATTGTTACTTGCAGGTTCTCTTCATCTTCAAGAACGGAAACAGGGTCACTACCTATGTTCGGGTGTTGTCCATGTTTTCTGAGCTTCTAAAGGAGTTGCTCGGAGTTTTTTTTGGGTCCTTTCAGCTTAGTTATCATGGTTGTTTTGAAGTTTATGTATCCTAAGTCCATCTGTTGTTTTTCTATTTTTCTCCTCAGCCATGTCGATAATAGGTAAAAGACTGCTCCTTTGAGGGTATGACTTTGTATTTCATGTATCCAATTAGACTAAGTCTCTCCACTCTCAGATTGTCCAGATGTGGTTTTAAATCCTTTGTTTTTTGGTGTCTATTGTAAATCTAGACTTTGTAAGTATCTTTGATTTCAATTTGGAATAACAAGATATTGTTTTGAAAAAAAAATATATAAAAATATGTTATGCTCTTAACCTGCAAAGCAATACCCAAACATAGAATTTGCGAAGAAAAGATACCGAGAACACAGAATATGCGAAGAAAATATACCCAGAGCACAGAATAGCAATGATTTTATTATTCAGAGAGAAATGTTCACAGGCCTCTTCGAGGGGGCAACCTCCAATAGAGCAGAGCTCGATTACAAAACAAGACACGATGCTCCTCACAGGGAGTCTCTATCCTTTATATATGACTCATACATGCAATACCATGGGCCAATATCGTGGGTTTTATTAATACCATCTATCTAATACTACCGCCCATTTACCATCTATCTAATACTACCGCCCATTTGCAACTAACTGTGGTCCCGTCATTAATTGCGGGTTAACCACTTACAAATATTAATATGGGCTTTATTGACTCTTGACTATGACGTGATCCCATGACATAAATAAGGGGGTTAGGGTGGGACCCTAACATGCCCTCCCCCTTAAGACTAGCCTTGTCCTCAAGGCTGAAGCTGCGGAAACTGCTGAAGAATAGTGGCTGGTTCCCAAGTTGTATCTTCCGGAGAGGTGTCTTTCCATTTGACGAGGACCTCCTTAAGCATGCGGCCGCGCAGGTGCTTGTCTCGTGTGTCTAGAACCTGTTCAGGTTGAAGCCAGATTGACCCTTCTTCGTCCAATTCAGGTAGACTGGTTTGAACTCGGCAATTGTTCCCAATCACTTTCTTGAGGCACGATACATGGAAAACTGGGTGGATTTTTGCTGTAGGTGGTAAAGCCAACTTGTAAGCCACTTCTCCAATGCGCTAAAGTACTTGGTATGGTCTGTAGAATTTTGGAGAGAGCTTTTGACAACCCTTTTCTTTGAGTGATGTTTGCTTATATGGTTGCAGCCTCAAAAAGACCTGATCCCCTTCTTGAAATTGGCGCTCTGAGCGATGTTGGTCAGCCTGTTGCTTCATACGGTTCTGAGCTTGATGAAGATTCTCGCGCAGATGGGCAAGCATGGTTGCGCGGTGTTGTAGGAGTTGATCCACGGCTTGTACTTTGGAGCACCCCGTGAGATAAGAAGTAGGGGAAGGCGGAAGTTGTCCATTGACTGCTTCATAGGGAGTCATTTTGGTGGTGGCATGATAGTTGGTGTTATACCACCATTCCGCCAGAGGTAACCACTGTACCCAAAGGTGTTGTTTTTCTGAAGTGAAACACCTAAGGTAGGTTTCTAGACATTTGTTGACGGCTTCGGTTTGACCATCTGTTTGCGGATGATATGAAGTACTGAGTTTGAGTTGAGTGCCTTGTATTCTGAAGAGCTCCTGCCAAAAATTACTGGTGAAGATTGGGTCGCGGTTGGACACAATAGAAGTGGGCATGCCATGCAATTTGAAGATCTGATCCATGAAAGTTTGAGCAACCAAAGTGGGTGTGAATGGTTGGGGTAGGGCGCAGAAATGAGCATACTTCGACAGTCAGTCCACAACCACCATGATGACTGACTTGTTCCCAGACTTTGGAAGACCTGTAATGAAATCCATGGAGACCTCCGTCCAAATTGACGCCGGAATGGGCAATGGTTGTAATGTGCCTGGTGTGTTGACGGTTTCCCCTTTGTGGCGTTGACAGACGTCACATTCTGCTACGAAAGTAAGGATGTCCTGTTTCATGCCGGCCCAAAAAAATGATCTTCTGGTGCGAGCATATGTCTTCTGAAAGCCCGAATGTCCTGCAATGGGAGATGAGTGCAATTCTGCCAAAATGCGACTTTTGAGGGTGGATGTTGGTGATATTACGACTCTGTCCTTGTAGTGAAGAATATCATTCTGCCACGAGTAGCCCTTGCTGGAATTAGGATCTACCTGCAATTGAGAAATGAGTTGGGAGAGCCCGGGATGTGAAAACCATTCCTTGCGAGCCTCTTCAATCCAGTCTGGAATGGGGAGGGAAATTGTGAGCATAGTACTTTCCTCCTCAAATTGGCGCGACAATGCATCTGCTACCCTGTTGTCTTTCCCTTTCTTGTAAATGATCTCATAATCATATCCCAGCATTTTGGCTAACCATTTATTTTGTTGTGGGGAAGATAGGCATTGCTCCAAAAAATATTTAAGACTGTGATGATCTGTGCGGATTTGGAAACGTCGCCCCAACAAGTAAGGTCGCCAGGTCTCGACTGCATGTAAGATGGCCATCATTTCCTTCTTGTAGGTAGATTGGCCCAGATTCCTCCCACTTAGTTGTTGGCTGGTGAAGGCCAATGGTCGCCCTTCCTGCATTAAGACCGCTCCAATACCTGTTCCCGAAGCATCACATTCAATGACAAATGATTTGGTGAAGTCCGGTAGTGCTAAGACAGGAGTGGAACACATGGCGGTTTTGAGAGCGGTAAATGCCTGTTGTGCTTCTTCGTTCCAGAAGAAGGAATTTTTCTTTAGGAGTTGCGTTAGGGGCTTCGCTATGCGGCCATAGTTGCGGACAAATTTACGATAATAGCCTGTGAGACCCAAAAATCCTCTCAAGCTTTTTAAGGTCTTAGGTTGAGGCCATTCTTGCATTGCCTGGATCTTTTTTGGGTCCACCTTGACACCTTCACGCCCCACAATGTGGCCCAAATACTCAACTTCTTCCATTCCAAACGAACACTTAGACATCTTGACAAATAATTTATGCGTGCGGAGCAGTTGCAAGAGTAGATCTACATGCTGAAGATGTGCCGCCCAAGTGCCACTATAGATGAGGATGTCATCGAAGAAGACCAGGACAAATTTTCTGAGATATGGTTTGAGGAGGTGATTCATAAGGCTCTGAAAAGTAGAGGGGGCATTACAGAGACCAAATGGCATGACCAGGAACTCATAATGGCCTTCATGAGTTCTGAAAGCTGTCTTGGGAATGTCGACTTCCTTCATGCGAATTTGGTGGTAGCCTGAGCGAAGATCCAACTTAGTGAAGAATTGAGCCCCATTGAGTTCGTCCAGCAAATCGTCAACCACTGGGATGGGAAATTTATCTTTGACTGTTAACTTATTGAGGGCCCTGAAGTCGGGACACATCCGCCACTCCCCATCTTTCTTGAGGACCATGACCACTGGAGATGAATAAGGACTAATGCTGGGACGAATGACACCTGCTTCCAACAATTCCTTGATGATTTTTTTCTATTTCATTCTTTTGGGTGAACGGATATCTGTATGGCCGCACATTTGGGGGTTGGGCCCCTGGAACCAATGTGATGCTATGATCATGTTCCCCTCGCGAGGGTGGAAGCTCATGAGGCTTGTCAAAGACCGTCCGATGTTTATTTAAAATCTGTTGCATTTCAGGATGAATTGGCGGAGATATGGTGTCTACTACCTGGATGGCATTAAATTGAGCTACCGCTCCATGATGGCCCTTTTTTAACAATTTTTCCATCCTATGCGAGCTGATGATAGAGGGGGCTCCCGCCTGTAGTCCACAGAGGGTATGTGTGGAGTTGTTCTGCTTAAAACTCATATATAACTCCTGGAAATCCATTGTGATTGGCCCAAGAGTGCGGAGCCATTCCGCGCCTAGGACAATGTCGCAACCCCCCATGTGTATTGCAAACATGTGGGTTTTCAATTGATAATCCCCCATTTGAATTTTGACATTTTCACAGCGACCTTCACATTTCATTGTGCCCCCATCTGCAATCTGGACTTGGAAGTTAGAAACTGCCCGGACGAAACAATGTGCTGCTTCAGCGATCTTTTGGTGGATGAAATTATGGGTACTTCCACTATCAATCAAGACTACTACTGGGCGATGTTTAAGAAAACCCCTGATTTTGAGAGTTTGAGGGGAAGAAATTCTTGCCAATGCATTTAGCGAAATAATTGGTTCATCAGATACAATCTCCTGTTGGTTATCTTCTTCGATCGCCTCTGGTTCCTCAAGTGGTGGATCTTCCTCGGTGGAGCTGTAGTCGGTGGCATCTATTTGAAAAAACTTGTGTTCTTTGCATTTATGACCCGGGGAATATTTCTCATCACAGTAGTAACATAGTCCTTGCTTCCTTCTTTCGGCCATTTCCGCAGGTGACACCTTTTGAATCTTAAGTGTCTGAGTCATATTGGGAGCCTGTGAGGGACGACCTTTAGCGGGGAAGTTGGGGCGGCTGGATTGGGCTGTTAATGCACGTTCCACCTTACGGGCTACCTGGCAAGCCTCTGTCCATGTGGGAGGGTGGTGGAGTAGAACCTGAGCTTTGATGGCTTCTTTAAGACCGCTGATAAAGCATTCCATGTAGAACTCATCTGTGAGACCCTTAGTGCGGAAGGCTAAGGCTTCAAAAGCAGTAATATATTCCTCCACTGTACCCGTCTGTCGGAGCTTAGTGAGACGCCCCAAAAAGAGTCTTCCTGTTCAAAGCGACTGCGAAGAGTTTTGGCAAATTGGGCCCAATTCTGAAAATGTCCATTGCAACGCTGATGCCATTCCTTCCATTGCCATCGTTCATTGTCCAAGTACATGGTGCCCACCATAAGCTTAGTCCCCTCATCTGTGATATGATTCAATTGGAAATACTGCTCCATTTGTGCTAGCCATGCGGACGTGTGAGAACCATCAAATTTCTGCATATCCAACTTGGGAGGTCGCTGACTGGGTGGTGGATGGGAGTGCCAGACGTGATGAGAGTGGCTAGACTCACCCTCATGGTATTCATGGCCATTATACGCCTCCTCATAGGCTGGCTCCTTGCCCTTTGGGAGTGCATCCTGTATCTGGTTACTTATTCCTTTAAGCTCAAGTTGTATCTGGTTACTCATTCCTTTAAGCTCATGTTCGATATTGTTCACCACAGTTTGGAGGGAGTGCACATGGTTTTCAAGTTTGTCGATCCTTTCATTGGCCATCGCTTGAGCGCGAGTTTCTACCATACACCAACCTGATGAAAAATTGGGACCGCCTAAAAATTTTTACTAAGAAATTGAATGGTACCACCTTGCTCAGCTCGTCGTCCTGATACTGATGGGCTAGGTCACCAATAAGCGCCCCAGAAGATCTCAGACTCTTTTTTTTTTTTTTTGGAAAACTCCTAACGGAGTTTTACTCCTTCCTGATCAATACTGCAGTCGCCAAATCCTCAAAATGTCAATGCCGCCAAAAGTCCTGCGAAAATTATATCCAGGTACAGGAACCCTTCACAACTACTCCGATCTGGTGGATCTGAGAGATCTGAATGGTGGAACAACTGCTGCTGCTAATCTGGAATATCCGATCTGGTGGATCTGAGAGATCTGAATGGTGGAACAACTGCTGCTGCTGATCTGGAATAGATGATGTGTGATCCCCCGATAGAAAGGGAACTATGGTCTTGGGGAGTGTCAGGTGCTACAAATCGCAATATACATAAGGGTCTGACAGTAGTACTCGGCCCAATGTTTCAGGGCTCTAACTAAGGAGGATCGACCGTACCCTTAGCCGTACAACCCGACTACCCTATCGTACGGGCGAGTAATCTCTCCGAGTGCTGTTCTCGGTGTACTGTAGACACAAGACGGCCGAAGGTTTATCTATGGCGAGGTTTCAAGGGAGCTAGGGGGCTTCCTATATACCCAGAGGGTACCTGGAAGACAGTCCGTGCGCGGTTCTGTCTAATGCGCTACTACTCGAAGGGGTACCCACAGGGGTTACAAGGGAGTCCAACAGACGTGACCACCTCTTGTATTTCCTGCGTGCATGCCTCCCCAAATCCGCAGGTTTATGCGCTTAACGACAGATCCCGTGGTTTAAAGACGCCGGAACACGTCTCTAGCCAAAAAAAAATTTGCTAAAATTTGGAGATCCCACCGAGCCCTGGAAAGTGCTCTGATACCACTTGTTATGCTCTTAACCTGCAAAGCAATACCCAAACATAGAATTTGCGAAGAAAAGATCCCGAGAACACAGAATATGCGAAGAAAATATACCCAGAGCACAGAATAGCAATGATTTTATTATTCAGATAGAAATGTTCACAGGCCTCTTCGAGGGGGCAACCTCCAATAGAGCAGAGCTCGATTACAAAACAAGACACGATGCTCCTCACAGGGAGTCTCTATCCTTTATATATGACTCATACATGCAATACCACGGGCCAATATCGTGGGTTTTATTAATACCATCTATCTAATACTACCGCCCATTTACCATCTATCTAATACTACCGCCCATTTGCAACTAACTGTGGTCCCGTCATTAATTGCGGGTTAACCACTTACAAATATTAATATGGGCTTTATTGACTCTTGACTATGACGTGATCCCATGACATAAATAAGGGGGTTAGGGTGGGACCCTAACAAAATATATTTATAAAAAGGTATTTATTAATTTAAATATAATATAAATTATGTAGTCATAATGGTTAGCTCAATTGGTTTAGTTTCAATTGTTAAAGCACCTTGCTAATAGAAGGGCATGGGGTCAATTTTCCTCGATGTTCTTGAGTTTATCTTCTGCTAATGAACCAATGGGAAGTGATCCTTTCAAATGAATATGTCCAATTGCCTCCTAAGTCCCTAAGTCGAAATTGGTGGGTCTCATCCTTAGCCAAAATTGTGTAGCAGCACCCTGTTACAAATGTCTTTGAGAAGGGACATGACACACCTAACCATATGGGTCACCTATCATTATCGTGCCCAAGAAGGATGGGACTTGGTGGCTTTTTATCAACTACAAATATTTGAATAATACTATAATTAAAAATTGGTACCCTCTTCCTAGTATTAATGATTTATTCGACTCGCTGCAACATGCCAAGTACTTCACCTAGTTAGGTCTGAAATCAGGATACCACTAGGTATATGCCAAAGAAAAAGACACCTAGAAAACTTCCTTCAAGGCAAGGCAAGTTTTGTATGAATGCTTGGTTATGTCATTTGGTTTATGTAATGCACTAGCTACATTTATGAGATTAATGAATGATGTATTGCACTTATATTTATATTCATTTTTTTTAGTGTATTTGCATGATATATTGGTTTATATCTCTACCTAGGAGGAGCACATATCATGTCCCATGTAGGTGTTAGAGACTCAAAGGAAGCATCAGCTACTAGCTAACCTCAAGAAATGTGAGTTTTCATAATAGTCATTGGTGTAATTATGGTATGTGATCGGTGGAGGGGAACTCAAGATAGGTCCTACAAAGGTGGAAGCCACCATGATAGATCTCAAAAAGATGAAGGTCGTCATGAAATGTCTAGTTCCTACTATATTCACAAAAGTTAGGAGGTTTTTTGGGGTAGCACATTATGTATGGAAGTTCATAGCATTGTTTTTAGTGGTAGTTGTAGCACCCTATGCCATAAAAATGAGCAATAAGAGTTTACAGTGGGGAGTGAATTAGGAGAAGGATTTCGACAAAATGAAACGAAAAATTAGTTAAGAATCAATTACCACATTACCAAACTTTCGAAATTATTTTGAAGTGTGCAAAGATGCAATTGGATATGCCATGGAAGTAGTCTTGATGTAAGGAGGTAAGCCAGTAGGTTATCATTTAGAAATGTTGCATGGGGGATTCTTAAACTACCCTACCAATCATAAGAATCTCAATTCCCTGGTGCAATTTGTTAAGAAGTGGAAGTACTATTTGATGGATAAAGAGATCATTATCCACATAGATCACCAACCAATATAATATTTGTAGGCCTAGAGTAAGCTTCAATGAACTATACATTACAAGTGGATGGGGTTTTTACAACAATTTCATTTAGTCATCACACACAATAAGGGAAACACTAATAAGTTGGTAGAGATCCTTTCAAGTCCACCAACATCGAAATTATAGCTTTGGGAACTCTTATGTACAAGGATCATTTTACCCATGATGCATATAAATATGCATACACAAAATATGAGGAATTTAAGGAGGTATTTCAATAGCTATAGGGCCAAACTCGTGTAGATGAAGGTGACATAAAGTTGATCATCATGTCTAGAATGGGTTACTATTCTGAGGGGAACAATTGATGAAGGAAAGTACCAGGATGTAGGTGATAGTTTTGCAATATGGATGATTCTTCTCTCGAGGATTTCCAATCCTAATCTGTCCAAGTCTATGCTGTAATGTGTTCTCAAATATTCCTTTGGATAAGGAGACAAATATTTTCTTGAGGAAGGGAAATGTTTTGAAAGATTTAGTATTGGTCCCTTTCTTTCTAGATAGCCCAAAGAAGTAGGATAGGAAGTAGGTGTTAAACACACACATGGAATAGACAAGATATGAAATATAAATCATTGAATTCACTTGAAACACACGGGTGTTTTGAAGTGAATTTCAAGCAAGTCACTCAATTTTATAAGCATGTAGTGAGACTGCCACACGACACGCGGGATTCCAACGTTATTGCGTGGGAGAATGCACAGAGTGCAGGTCTAACAATCGTACTAGAATGGTATCAGTCCATGGAGGCAGGACTAATAGTAGAACTGGCCACAAACTAGTGGCTCAAATTGGAGCAGGGCCAGAATCCTTGACAAAGTCAGCCAATTTGAAGATAATGAGAAATTAAGATATGTGTTGATTGGTAGTAGCTCACCAAGGTGATATTGTGACAGGGACAACACCACCATCTTCCATTGTTTCTATTTTTTGAAATAAAGGATGCACATTGCAACCATAACCAAGTTTTTTGTGAGGAACGAGACGGGACCTCCTATCCCATATGTGAGTATGTGAAAATATTTCCAATTGATATTTCTAGCTATGTGGATGTTGAGCTAGTTTGAATCAACCTTGTGTGAATTCTAAGTGTAGTTATGTGTAATTCAGCCAAGCGTGTAGCGCAAGAAGCAAGTCGAGCTATACGTTCTACCATTGGAATCATATGAATCGAGCATTAAGCTACCAAAGTTGTGGGAAGCCGACTTGTAAAACTTGGTCCATTTAAGGCAAATTTTCTCATTTTTTTGATGGCATCCACATTGTTATACTCTGCTAAGATATATCTTTGAATGCATACATAATACTCAAATTCAGGGTTTGAATAGTGGAGAAATATTTACAGTTCTAAGTTGATGCTTTTTAGAATAAATTATAATACATGTGACGATTCCCATCATGTACCCATTTCAGGAGCATATTTGAACGCGAAAGTGGAATTCATCCTGCACTTCCCAAGTGAATCATCAGACCTTAGGAAGAGCTTGTCAAAAATAAGCACGAAAACGGTCTTGGATATGACAAGGATGTGTCCTTTCATATTCCAGAATACTCAAAGCCCATCAAATTTCAGAGTGTTGGATTTCTTAAGGAAAACTCATATTCACCTGCTCCTCTTCCACAACTACCACAGATTGTGAAATCCCAAAACTGTGATCAATTTTTCCATGTGAAAGACCATTGTTTTGATCATCACCCTTGTAAGCATTGTGGTCAGAACACTTACCATTCAAACAAATGCTTCATAAAAAAGCCTCATGCAAGAAAAAATATTCACCTTGGATGGATCGCTTCTTGGAAATGGGCTTCAACAACGAAGAAGATATTTCACTCATACCACAAAATTTTTTCTTGAGTATTGAAAAGTCTTGCAGTTGATATTTACTTCATATTCTCACCTTGTATCTGACAGGGGGAATTTATGGTCGTTTACAAGCCTCAAAGCCACATCAAACAAGCTTGAGCCATATCCGGAACCTATTTCCTGAGCCTACAACTAGAGACAACAATACTCAAATTCAGAGTTGTAGCCAGAGACACAAAAGCCCTTGAGCATGCCTGTGGTTGGTGGCCTTCCTTAAACCACTGTAGGTTGAGACCTCTCTTTCCAGGTTGAGGTTCTCCCTTTTATTTCCGCGGGTTGAGACCTCCCTTTTCCAAGTTGATGGTCTCCCTCTTCAAAGCATTAGGGACACTTCCTCTAGTAGAAGACTACTAACTTCTTGCCAGATTTGGAACTGTTTCAGTAACTGCACTAAGTGTTCCAGGTTGAGACTCCAATGTTCTCCCTTTCCAAAACAATAGGGAGCAATTCCTCTAGAAAAATAATTCAGCTTCTTTCTCGATTTGGAAGAGCTCCAGGAACTGCACTAAGTGTTCTAGTGTTGGTGGTCATCCTTAAACCACCACCGGTTAAGACCTCGAGTTCTCCCACCTATATTATCATTTTATATAGCACAAACAACTAATTGTTTCAATGCATTTTTTTCATATTTGTATTAGAGCTCTCTTCGTGGACTCACATATACCCTTTTGGATTAAGGGGGGGAATGTTGGACACCTAATCTGCTAGAGGTTGGTGTGGTGGGATGTGAAATACCATTGGAGTCCAAGAGACCTTGGAAGATGAATCCAACAGTCATGGAAAGTGAATTAATATGTCTATCATTATGAACAGAAAGCAATTCAATTATTTATATTTCATATCTCTTGTCTATCATGTGTGTGTTTAATAGTAAGATCCAAATCCTATTTAAGATTGGATTGTTAAAGACTTGTGATCTCCAATTTTTGATGGTTTGAGGGATCACGATCTGAGAATTTCATACTAATATCCAAAGATTTCTAAAGGTGGTTAGTATAAGAGAAACTATTGAATAGGTGCTCCAAGTTTTCATATTCATGGAAGCAAAGATAAATCATAGAGGGTCTCAAATATTTATGCTTTCGTACATTATCCAAAGTTAGTGTTTTCCCTTGTATTAGGAGCCATATAAATACTTATGGCCATAATTTCCTCTTCCAATTATTGCTCCAGATGGAATATTTTAGGAGTTCATTGTACCTTGCCTCAAGGCTGTAGGATTTTGTGATGGATAATGTTCTGCTTGTTCCATATCCCCATCTTAGTTTACCTGCCTGAGAGGAAGGTAGGATGCATCTTTCTTGGAGTTTCTGCCAAAGTTGCTTCCATATTTCCTCATCGATTTTTGGATGCCAATCCTCCAATTTCATTCATTGTCTCCATGAAGAGATGGTATTGGGGTCAACCCAGTAATCTCTGACTTTATACAGGCCCTGGATTAGCATATTGAGTCAAAGTGTTTGAGTCATTCTGATTTTGGGGATTAGGTAGTTGTTGCCATGAGTTATCCCAGAATAGGGTTGATTGACTGACTTGAACTCTTAGAAGCATTGTTGTTGGATTATGTGCATGCCCCTTTTTTGCTAAATTCCATATAGAGGATCTCACTTGTATAAAAGGAGTTCTAAAGAGCTACTATATTGGGAATTGTTTTACGTATTTCTAGAGCCATATGTGCTTCCATAAGTCTTTCCCCCTGCATACATCAACACCAAATCTTAGCTCAGGTAAAATTATGGTTAGGGTTAATGGAACACTTAAACCTAGCCCTCCTTTGTGCTTATGTCTACAAAGTTTTTCCCATGCCACTAGGGACCATTTTTTCTCCATTTTGGCGCCACCCCACTAAAAGGAATGTTACAAACTTCGTATAGAGTTGAGGATGGAAGAGGGCACCATGAGGGCATCTAAGAGACAGATTGGAAGAGCTTTGACGACTAATTTAGGAAGAACCAATCTTCCTACTATGTTGAGGGATTGAAATGTCCAGCTTTCCAAATTATTATTAAGTTTACTGATGAGATTTTCCCAAAAGTTGTGCTTGAAGGAGTTGTCCACTAGTGGAGCTCCTATATATTTTGAGGACATTTTGATTATCTAGAAGCCTATTGTCTTGGCAATGTGGTTTTGTATAGCGATTGGGGTGTATGAAGATTTAGCTTTATTGATTTCCATACCTGATGCGAAGGAGAAGTCCTCCAAAACTTGAGATAAACCTTTGGCTTCTTAGATCATTGGGACTCCCATGCACATGGTTTTGTCCACAAATTGTTGGTGTGATGATGGAAGATCCTCCAAATAGACATAGGCCCTTTATCTTTTTGTTTGAGATCATTTGCACAATCCTTTTGCAACAAGTATGTAGAGGAAATGAGAGAGAGGGTCTCCTTGACGAATACCACAAGATGCATGGAGGGGTTTAGTGGGAGATCCATTCAGAAGAATAGAAATGAAGGTTGAGGAAATGAGAGATTTGATTAAGAAAATACATTCATTAGAAAAACTAAAGGCGTGAATGGATTTGAAAAAGATAGGCCCAATTGAGTTTTCCAAAGGCTTTGGAGAGGTCCAATTTAAGCAACATGCCCATATTTTTAGATATATTTAAGGAATGAATGGTTTCAAGAAAAATCATGATGTTATCTAGGATTAGTCGCCCTTCATCATAACCCATGTGATCAGCAGAGATGAGATGAGGGAGAAGGAGTTTGAGGCGATCAGTTTCAATATCACTTTATAGACAACGTTGCAAAAGGAAATAGGATGGCAATCGTTGGGGTCCTCCACTTTGTCTTTCTTAGTGATCCCTGCTTTGAGAGATCTGCACAATCCTTTCGCAACAAGTATGAAGAGGAAAGGCAGAGAGGGTCTCCTTGATGAATACCACGAGATGCATGGAGGGGTTTAGTGGGAGATCCATTCAAAAGAATAGAAAAGAAGGCTAAGGAAATGAGAGCTTTGATTAAGCAAATCCATTCATTGGCAAAACTAAAGGCATGAAGGATTTGAAAAAGATAGGCCCAATTGAGTTTATCAAAGGCATTGGAGAGGTCCAATTTAAGCAGCATGCCCATCTTTTTAGATACATTTAAGGAATGAATGGTTTTAAGAAAAATCATGATGTTATCTAGGATTTATCGTCCTTCATCATAACCCATATGCTCAACAGAGATGAGATGAGGGAGGAGGAGTTTGAGGCAATTGGCTTCAAGATCACTTTATAGACAACGTTGCAAAAGGAAATAGGATGGAATTCATTGGGGTCCTCTAGTTTGTCTTTCTTAATGGCAAGGGTGAAGAAGGTGGCATTGAGAGCTCTCAATATGGATCGAGGGGGTCCTCCAGTTTGTCTTTCTTAATGGCAAGGGTGAAAAAGTGGCATTGAGAGCTCTCAATATAGATTGAGGCCTTTGTGATTTTTCCACAACTTCCCAAAAATCATGACCAATTATTGTCCAACATTTTTGAAAAATTATAAAATTACTTTTTTCACATATACTAAAATTATATATATAATTTCCAGAAAAAACTTTATTTATCAAAAATATATATCCTTTTCTTACTAAAAATATAACTTTACTTTTTTAAAATACAATAAATAAAATAATCACATTTTTATTTTTTAATTTAAAAATGAAAAGCAAAAACAAAACAAAAACACCATGAACAATTAAACATAACATCTCTTGCTTCCAATGTAATTCATGAAAAGGAGGATGAATATGAAAAATGTAAGCGGCTAAAAAGACACTTTATTTAAGTTGGCATGCTTTGAACATTCATAACTCAAATGCATTTGTGAGATGTTAAGTGTATCAAACGCAAAGGGAAAATATACATGAAGCATGCTTTTAGTCAATAATATAATTAATTTTCTAATGTAATTGAAATATACATTAAAATTTATATTTTCATTTTGATAGAGTTATTTTTAATATATATATATATATATATAATTAATTAATTAATAAAAAATTATCGTATTTCTAATCTTTAATAAAAAAATATTTAAACAAAATTACTTATGTTAATCTTTTTTATCTAGTAGTAAAATAAAATAAAAGAAAAATAATTTTAAAATAATTTAATTATACATAAATATTATTTTAAAATTATTCTAAACATTTTTAAAATACTTAATGAAAAGTCAAAAAAGTTTAATACCAAAGTGATTCCAATGTACGCTGTCGCGCGAATATAATAAAATATCATTTAAAAATGTGGTGTATTTTATATATCACGCAACAGCATCCCTTCTTTTTTCCAGACTATTTAAAATTGAACATCTCACCTCATTCTACCACCGTCTTTCGTTTCCTCCTTCTCTGCAGTATTGGTGGTGGAACTCTTTCTATTCCTCCTCCGGACTGTTGGTGGTGGTGGAATTCTTCATCCGCTGGTGCTCTTTTCTTGTGTTATAGATCTTTTTGTTGATTGTTTAGGGGTTGTTTGTTGTTTTTTATGTTTATTTGAATGTTAAGGGAATTGAACCAGTGAATTCGTGCCAGCAAAAGTGCTTTAAAGATAAGGGTTGATCAATTGAAGTAACCCTAAGAGCTCTGTTTGTCGAGCAGCGCAATCAATTTATTATTCCACATGGCGAAATACATGAAAATGGTGGATGCAGGCATAAGGGTCGTTACTAGATTTCAATCTCATTGCCCTCAGACTTCGTGCATGTACTATCATCCAACTTCTAACTATAGCACTTACAGGTCCAGAAATGAGGGTGAGGCCGCCTCATCTGGAGGAGTGATGGCTACCTCTCTTGCCCTGCAACTACCTGCATCTCACACCGATCCAACATTTGAGATCCTCTGCATCGCTGTTTAGCCTGCAATTTCTTCATCTTATTATGCAAGGAAAACAACGGGATGGGGACTGTAAGGTCTTCGCAACTCGGGCAGACGAGCGACGGGCGCGCGGGCACGGCGGGCGCACGATGGTGCGACGAGCGGGCGGAAGTGCGACGGGCGGGCGCTCCTTGGGCGACGAAGTGCGACAATCATCCGAACCTCATGCGACAAAAGAATGTGACGAAGGACGAAACTTATGCGACGATAAGGAGCGTGTGCAAAAATGGCTAAGTGTTAGTACACTTGAGCGTAAATGTTATAAGGACATACGAAGGTTCATATGCATGAATAATAAAACAATAAAATATAATAAAACACCTTAAAGAATATAACGTAAGGGCTTCATGGTATTATTAACATGTCGGCCCAAAGATTATATAACAAGGTGTGGAGCATATATATACATGAGCATGAGAGCTCATTAATCCAACCAATCTTCGCTCATATCTTAAACGCATAGGGGTAAAACGCATAGGGGTAAAGTAGACTACGCATACCTCATGCGTAGTGCTACAAAAGATGCAGTTTTGACTTAAGTGCAGTTTGAAGTAAGGCAAGCGTGTCGGGGTGAATTCTAAGGTGCAGTTCTTGGTGTAAGACTTGGCAAGGATTCTTGGTGGCTCGGGTGAGCACCGTCCTTTGTGCAAGAGATGCACAAGATGTTGTAAAGGCAGGATTGCCCCTCGGTTGTATTATTTGGCTAAGTGTTGGCTTGAAGTTTGTCAAGCACACTTGTATTGTAAAATTGAAGAAGTTGTTATAATATATTGTTGGGCAGACTTTACTGGGAGTTGCCCCTCCCTTTATACTTGTGTATTGTTCTCGGTTTATTGTTCATGGTTAATGATTGAGAATGTTCTTTGTTAAAGTATAAAGGATAACACTTTATTCGGTTATAAGAACACAAGTTAAGTATGTTCATGTTGGAATAGGCGTAGCCCATAAACGTTAGTATTGTTAAAAAGAAAGCGTTCGGTGGTGCCGCACCTCGCTACAAGCGGTTGGAAGATCACCGCAGGTGTAGGGGCGTGACAGTTGGTATCAGAGCTCGGTCGGAGCTGGTGAAGCAAGTGTGAGAACACTTGGAAGATTGACAATAAGGCATGGCAAGCTTGGAAGCAGGAAGAAGGAAGCTCTTGGTTACCTTGGACAGGTTGAAGAGGTTGAAGCAAGAGAGGCCCCGAATCCGTGAAGAACTTGAAGCCTTGGAGAAGGATGTTGAGAAAGAGCTTCTTCAACTCGGTTGGACAATGGAGCAAGATGAAGTTGCAGGTTGTGACAACAAGGAAGAGGAAGCCGTGATGATTGAAGATGTTGCAGACATGACTACGATGGAGGATGAACTTGAGGATGATCAAGTTAAGCCAGGATCGTGCAGTTTGCCAACATGGTTGAATGAGGAGGAGCCTCATGTTGATGAACAGGGATTGTCAGTTGTTGGAAAGCTTGTTGGGGTTACTTGTGACCTTGTGATGGAAGGTGCAAGGACCCGGGACAAGGGTGGAACTTGATGATCGTTGTGGAAGAATGAGTCATGCTTTAGCCACATGAAGAATTGGCTAAGTGCCCAGCATGACTCATGGACAGATTGAGGAGGGCACACACTTGTGATGTTTTGGGTGGACTTCTCATGGCCGAGACCAAGAGATAGTCTTGATGGACACTTTGGTGGAGGAGCTATGGTGGAGGGACTCATGACATGATGATGCAATGATGGGATGGTTGGGTGACCGAGTTCACTAAACCGAAGATAGCAGCTTAGATGAGGATGACCGATTGTTGTGGTAGGTCTACTTGGTTGGACTACCTGGACAACATAGTCATGGACATCAGGTTGGAGACTTGAGGATGGCACATTGCAGATGATGAAGAGGGCTTCATGGACCTGAATGGGGCACATCAAGAGTTGATAAGAGTGGAGACTCGAGGATGGCACATTGCAGATGATGAAGAGGACTTCATGGACCTGAATGGGGCACATCGAGAGTTGATTACTCGGATGGAGTTGTGAGCAGCTATGGAGCATTCCTACTACATGGGGAGCTGAGGCATATTGTATGCTTGCTGAGGTGTTGGTTGAGGGATGGCTTATGGAGCTCATGATGACATGAGATTGTTGTGACTTTTAGGGACTTCATGTACGGTGGACTTAGAAGATCTGATGCATTGAGGAGCTGAGGTCAGGTGACTTTGATGCAGTATGGGATGCATACTTTCAAAGTACATGTATGGGCATGGCTTGGAAGAGTGACTTGATGTGGAGGATCGATGAGACACTTTGGAGTGATGGAGTTACAATGATGATGATGATGCTTTGGTGATACACTTGAGCATGGGTTGAGCCGAGACTCAACGACTTTCTATACATGGGAGCTGATTTGATCAAGGATCATGGGCAGCACATGGATAGGTGAGACAAGTGCAAACTTGTTTCGATGGCAGACTTGAGGGATGGCACATTGTAGATGTGATGAAGGGTTGCTTCATGGACCTAGATGTGGCACATCGAGAGTCGGTTTGATATGGACAACATGTTGCAGATGAGATGGATGGAGTTTCCATGGACCTGAGCATGGATTATGGATGGTGAGCTTGGTGGCAGTGGTCACTAGGCCGAGACATAGTGGAGAAAGAGTCTCTACATATGTTGCAAGGATGTTTGCCTTGTGTAGAAAGGTCGACATCCTGAATGATGATAATCTTGGTGGAGAGCTACCGAGATGGTATGTTGTCGAGGACGACAACGATTTCAGGTGGAGGAGAATGTAAGGTCTTCGCAACTCGGGCAGACGAGCGACGGGCGCACGATGGTGCGACGAGCGGGCGAAAGTGCGACGGGCGGGCGCTCCTTGGGCGACGAAGTGCGACAATCATCCGAACCTCATGCGACAAAAGAATGTGACGAAGGACGAAACTTATGCGACGATAAGGAGCGTGTGCAAAAATGGCTAAGTGTTAGTACACTTGAGCGTATATGTTATAAGGACATACGAAGGTTCATATGCGTGAATAATAAAACAATAAAATATAATAAAACACCTTAAAGAATATAACGTAAGGGCTTCATGGTATTATTAACATGTCGGCCCAAAGATTATATAACAAGGTGTGGAGCATATATATACATGAGCATGAGAGCTCATTAATCCAACCAATCTTCGCTCATATCTTAAACGCATAGGGGTAAAGTAGACTACGCATACCTCATGCGTAGTGCTACAGAAGATGCAGTTTTGACTTAAGTGCGGTTTGAAGTAAGGCAAGCGTGTCGGGGTGAATTCTAAGGTGCAGTTCTTGGTGTAAGACTTGGCAAGGATTCTTGGTGGCTCGGGTGAGCACCGTCCTTTGTGCAAGAGATGCACAAGATGTTGTAAAGGCAGGATTGCCCCTCGGTTGTATTATTTGGCTAAGTGTTGGCTTGAAGTTTGTCAAGCACACTTGTATTGTAAAATTGAAGAAGCTGTTATAATATATTGTTGGGCAGACTTTACCGGGAGTTGCCCCTCCCTTTATACTTGTGTATTGTTCTCGGTTTATTGTTCATGGTTAATGATTGAGAATGTTCTTTGTTAAAGTATAAAGGATAACACTTTATTCGGTTATAAGAACACAAGTTAAGTATGGTCATGTTGGAATAGGCGTAGCCCATAAACGTTAGTATTGTTAAAAAGAAAGCGTTCGGTGGTGCCGCACCTCGCTACAAGCGGTTGGAAGATCACCGCAGGTGTAGGGGCGTGACAGGGACTGTCCCCTCACCCAATTCCTTCATTTCTCTTTCTCTCCGTCTCTTTGCATTTAATCATATCATAATATCCATGGCATATGAAAGCATAATATGTTCTTTGTGGTTTAAAGGTATTCTTCTGTGATTTCTGTTGTTTATTTCATGGATTTATATCGCTTGAATACTGGAAAATGTTGATTTCTGTTGTTTATTTCATGGATTTATATCGCTTGAATACTGGAAAATGTTGAGCGGCTGCAACATTCAAGCCGCAAATTACCATACTTGCAGTAATTTCCGATCGTCTACTTCTTTCTAAGTTAGTTTTTTACCTATTTATTCTTTTTTTTCTCATGGAAAAGAAAAGGGAGGCAGAGGGTTTAGACAAAACAAATATGTTTATATGGCATCAAATGGCTAAACTGTTCGCATTGACTGCATGTTTTTCTTACAACTTTGTACCCTGTATCTCCGAAATATTTCCTCTACATTTAAAATATACAGAAGGACTAACCAAGGGAGGAAAAAAAACCCAAAAAAGGCAAGTACATAGCGAGCAATAGACAGAGCTTCAAACAGCAATACAGCAACACAAACATTACAGCTCAAAGTTACTGTACTTCCACTCAATATTTTCTGTTGATTACCATCAAAATGATAATAAAAAACATGGACCTACAGGATGCATATAGCGACATACACATATTCATGTGGAGAGAGCCCTATCGGCAGATAAAAATTCCACCACCAATAAGTCTTGACAATGGACTGGGTTGGTAAATTTCAACAATAATTCTGGCATTTGTAGATCTTCTTTATTAGTAAATAACTATAAGCCCAACCACAGAAGTTTGAGAACTGCATTTCGGCCAATATGAAAGCAGCATACGCAGTGAGGTTCGTCAAATTGCAACCTGAGGATCAAAATCAAAAGAAGAGCAGCAGACCTTTAACTTCTTGACATGATATTCTTGATGACTTATCTACTATTAAGAAAAACTTAAGCTCTGCCCCTTCATCATTCTCAAGTCTTGACAATGGACCCTGTCGAAGGCTCTCAAAAGTGGATAATAAATCTGACATCTGTGGATTTTTCTTTGTTAACGAATAATTCCAACCACACAAGCTTGAGAACTGCAATTTCAGCCCAGCATGGAAGGGGAAGGGGCATATGCAGTGAGGTTCGTTTACTTTAAACCCTGAGGATCAAAATCAAAAGAAGAGAAACAGAACTTGACTTCTTGACATGATATTCTTGATTCTGAAACTTCTTGACATGATATTCTTGATTCCGAAAGTCTTGGCAATAGACTCGTGGCTCCGAAACGTAGACAATAAATCTGACATCTATGAGTTTTCCTTTATTAATAAATAACTCCAACCACAGAAGCTTGAGAACTGCAAGATATTGTATCTTTCTCAAAGAAAACTACGGATTACAGAGCTCTCCGTTCTCAAATTCACAGAGGGTACTCCCTTTGGAGAACATTCAGCTACGGCCTCAGATGTTTGAGAATCTCCAGCAGCCGATTGCTGCAATTCCCCCTCTATTTTTTCTCCCGTTGCTGGAAGAAGATTTGATCTCCTTACTCTCTGTTTAGTGTACTTTTCTAATGTTTTTCAACTATTTACAGATTGGTTCGGTCTCACGGAAGTTCAATTGAGTCCGCTTGCAATTGCATTCCAAGCTTCATCTTTCTTTCTTGCACGCTGCTATTTTAAGACTCTGATTCAAGGACCTCAATTTCTCAATTGCCAATTTCTAACTTGCATTGATTCTTTTCGCATAAAGGAAATCTTCAGCGTCCCTTCACAAGCATGGCTCAATATGAGAATTGAGAAAATCTTGAACTTCGTTAGACGAGTATTGTTCAGGCCTGGTTTTCATATAATTTTTTGTCCTCTTCGACAAAAAAAAAAGAGCCATCTTTGATCCACAATCAGGGACTACTAAAAATTACTTTGCAAATATCAAAAGCACTACATGAGAAATTACCCTGATCAATCGGTGTTGCACAAACAGGGACGACTAAAAACTGCTTTACAAACATCAAAGGCACTGCCACCAGCTAAATGGGCATGGCTTAGGATGTTCATAACTCGAGCATTGGACAATGTTAAATGGCTGTGGAATCAAGCCACGGATTTTCATCGTTTCAATAATTTGCGGTGGATTTGTTAAGTGTCTTAAATGGGTGTAGAATTCAAAATCAGAGTTGTAGAATTCAAATCGCTGAATTTGATAAGCTTCAATAAATTACAAAGAATTTGTTTTTTTAAAGGTGGGAAAATTTATTATAGCTCAGTTGTCAAAACAGCGGTGAGGACAGCTATCTCTAGCTGCAGGCTGACTCGTCACTGTCATTCAAGGAAAACCACACGGACAGCTATCTCTAGCTGCAGACTGACTCGTCACTGTTATTCAAGGAAAACCACACCAATAATCACTAGCCAAAAATGTTAATTAAATAACTTGAATGGATAAATTTTAAAAAATAAAAATAAAAATAAAATAAAATAAAATTCTCGATGAATTTGATCTTTCCAATATATACAAATTTTATACTTCCTCATATATGACAACTACTACAGACTTACTGGTAATAGAAGTTGAATTGAAATCATCCCAGGGATGCATAATAAAGCCTCTAGGAATTGTCAAGCTTCGGCTCCACTGCATCGTCAGACAAATAAATGGTTGAAAGCAACAACTGGGTTCTCGGCATCACTGACATATTGGGGACTTGAACTTGAGAACACGTCGGTAAAGTCACAAAATGAGTTATAAGTTAAAAGTTCGATGGGGTTTAATGATTATTCAAGTTTAACATCAAACTACGAAGATTAAAAGGGAGGATAATGCCTAAATGCAAGTTTATCATTAAATTAATGCAAGTTTATCCTTAAATTACGAAATAGGACAATGACTGAATGCATTTTTATTCTTCAATTTAGAAGCTTTTATTTGAAATGGATATCTAAATATTTTATATATAATAAATATTAAAATATTTTTATTTATAACAAATATTGAAAAAAAAAAATATTATTTTTAATTACATATCAATCACTGCAATTTGTTGTAATATATTTAATTAAAATCTAACAACTTAATTAATTTTTTTTAAGAATTTAGAAATTTAATGTTTTTTTTTTTTTTTTCAGATTTTAATAATACTTTAAGAAATGAAGTAAAGTTAGATTTATCTCAATATAAATAAAGATTAAATAATTTATAAGTAACTTGGTATGAGATTAACCTTATAATAATAATAATAAATAAGTATAAATTTTAAAGTTTTTATGTTATTTTAAAATTTAAAAATGAAAAATACATTTTTGAGTGATATTTTAATTTTGTTGTTTTGTTATATCAAAAAATAATAATAATATTAACTCTCTTGATTATGGGGTTTTTGGGGAATTGGATATTTCCTCTACGTTTTTTCGCTTTTCTTTTGGATTGCATTTGAAGTTGCCTTTTGGCTCTGTCGTTTTCTCCTTTTTGTGCATATAGTGAGCCTTAGTTTCATATGGTGCTCCATCGTTCAATCCTGGTTCATTGAGGGTGTCTTCTCCTTGCTTGGAAGGTTTGGTAGTGGCGAATATTCGTGTTTCGGTTGATTTTGGCTCCTTTCCTATAACGTCAACTTCTTCACGGTTTAATTGTCCTCTTTCAAGCTCTGGGGTGGATGGAGACGGTTGGGGGTATTTAGGTGGGTTTGATGGTGCGGGGCCAATGATTTAGGTTTTCAAGGCTCTATTTCTTCAGTCGTGGTTTGTAACATGTATTCTCAACCTTCAAGAGCACAATCCTTTGATCTATTTCGTCTTATTTATCTTTGCAACCTAGTGTGTTATACAGAATCTACGACTACGAACAAAAGTATCTTCCCTAGACTGGGTGGCCTAGCCTAAAACAATAGAAAGACAAAGTAGCTAATGTTTCCCTTGAAGTAAATAGACAATGGGATGAAGCCTACCTGTGATATACCATATGCTTCACTCCTCTCTTAGATTGAAAGCTCCAATCCTAGCTCTGATCGCTATAATTAGAACTTGCACAATCAAGCAACACAAGCCAACTATCTATGACATCTATGTAGCATCATCTAATCACTTCACTCAATGGATCAAAATGGAATCGAAATACTTAGAAAATAGAGAGAGCAGAGATGATTAAACACACAACACCAAACATAGTATGATATTATTGATCTGAGAGACATTACATATTTATAGTATCTAGATCACTGAAAACGACACATCTAGATAGCTATTACAACTCACACATAGGAAACTGAGTACTTCTAGATTGACACCTAGAGACTAACAATGACAACTCACACATTACATGGAAGCATTACTTCCAACACCCTCCCTTAATGTTTACATGTAGAAAATATAAAAATCCCACATTCCAACAATAAATACATCTTTTTCAGATTTGTCTGATATGGTCATCATCAACACCCACATCCACTCTGGAATCTCGCAAACACCGCTCTTTCACCACCACATCTTCAAGTTGTCACTTGACCTCCATTTAAAACGTAACCGCCTCTGACCATTGTTGATGAACTTTGCAGAATTGACGCTTCTCAACCTCCCGGAGCGCAACGAGTTAGTTTCAATGCTGAACCATCCTATGGAACTGCGACTATATGTGAATCCACGACCCTCCGAAGCCTTCATCAGTTATCTAGGATAGCATTCTAGATATAGAATGTCTTCAACAGACAATTCTACAACTTGACCTTATAAAATAACATGTACTAACGCTCCTGGAACACGTCGGGTCACACCATCTTGACCTTATTAAGAACTACCTATGATCAATGCTCCGGGAACATGACGAGTCACATTACAACGTATTCAATAATTGGCATGTTCTTTGTGGTTTTGCATTTTTTCTTCCTTTTTCACACCAAAATAATTTTACAGCCCACCTCACATAATCTACCTTGATAAAATTAGGATACCAAGAATACTACCATAAACATTAAAAAGATTTCATGCAGCAGCTGTCTATTTGTTTTTTTTTAATTACAATATCGAGACCCCAAAACTCCTGCTCTGCCTCTTTATAATGTACCAAAAATCCTTCTAATATACCAAACAGCCTACAATAAGCTCACCATGCCAACACATTTTAACTTATGATTCAAGCGATTTGTGCATTTCATCGGCCAGTCCGACACGTCGTCAAGAAGGGCGTTGTGGCTTGGTTGACCCCAGTGTTAGAGTCACCATATTGTCCGTTGAGGACACAGAGATCATACTTGCGGTGACGGTTACCTGTTGTTTTGGAGAGCAGGACAGAGCAGAGGCAACGAAAGTAGTGAATCTCGTTCATCACAACACACATATGGCGTAATATGTGACTCTTAAGTCCAAGCAAAGCGATATCGTGAATTTTTCCGTACAAGTGAGCCTGATTGATGCCCACAATCTGTCCTTTTGGGCCACGGGCCAGATTTACCAATCAAGGACGGAGCAGAGGCAGACAGGATCGGTGGAGAATTTGTGGACGACTATTCATTTGTTTTTAAAAGAAGTGGCATAGATCTAAACACCAGCAAGTCGGAAAATTGTGGCATAGTCACGCTGGAGGAGATTTCGAAGAAAACACCAGAGAATTTGATGTAGGAAGTAGGCAGGATATGACAACGCTTGATGGAGCTACAAACAACAATTAGATCTACAAATAGGATCACAAAAAAAAACCAAAAAACCAGGCACTAAACTACACTAATAATAAATTATTCTCACAATTCTTACATCTTCTTGGCCTTCTTGTAAGGGAATCAAGCCATATTTGGCTTTGATACCATGATATAAAATAGAGGGAGCAGAGGGTGATTAAACACACAATACCAAACACAGTATGATATTATTGATATGAGAGACATTACATATTTATAGTATCTAGATCACTGACAATGACACATCTAGATAGCTATTACAACTCACACATAGGAAACTGAGTACTTCTAGATTGACACCTAGGGACTAACAATGACAACTCACACATTACATGGAAATATTACTTCCAACAAATACATGAAATCACAACATCATCTATAGGAAAACAGTGAAATCTTTGCATTAATAAAAATGGAGTGAGTTACAACCAAATATAGGAGTTGATCTTGTAGAAGAGCTCCTCCAAGTTGACTTGTTCCTTCTTTGCCACAAAGTGCACCTCTAACCACCCTAATGCATGGAATAATGACTCTTCACAACAACAACATGAGGGTAGAATCTATCTCCAAAAGTCAACCCCTAGCTTGTGGATGGCCACAAATATATAGAAGATGATGGTAAGTTAGGAGTTCTTATCCATTTACCAATCTAGGCTTGAGATTCACTCTTGATGAGTGGATGGAATCAAAGGATAAGGGATGGAAACTCCAAGGTAGGATAGGATAGGATTCAAGAGTTTTATCTTAGGTAAATAGTTGTAACAATGCTTGGCAGCTTTAGAAATCTTTTTATTTTTCCTGAATTTCTAGAATCAACACACCCCAACACATGACAACCTACTGGTGATCAACCCTGCCTAGCATGGAGCAACCTGCTGGTGAATGTAGGACCACAGGGTTATAGATTGCATTGGTGCTTAAAATCACTGATTTGAGGCAGTTTCTGGCAAAAACTTTGGGATTAAGGAGAGTCATGCTTAGGGCTTTGCGCAATGATGATGTCAAGGGGTAAAAGAATTTTCATTGATCCAATTTGTATGACGATTGACTACATGTGACAAAATGGCCTCTAACATGGTGTATAAGTTAATTTCCAAAATTATTGCTGTCAGGCCATGCAGTAACTCTTCAAATAAAAATTGATTCGTGTGTTTTATTCCTTCAGGTAGGTCTTCATTATATACATGAGGGAGAGACTGTTCACTTCATCTCCTGATGACTGTTCATATTACTTATTTATCTATTTACATTATATTCATCCAATCCTGAGGATTAGGTATCAACATTCCCTCCCCTTAATCTGAAGGGATGGTTGTGAGTCCAAACATCATTCTGAATTGTTCAAGCTTTTCTCTTCCAAGCGCTTTGGTGAAGATGTCTACAATTTGCTCATTAGTGGAACAATGATGGAAATGGATTGTTTTGGCCTCAACATGATGTCGAATCAGATGATATTTCATATTGATGTGGTTCGTTCGATCATGGAACTTTGGGTTCTTGGCCAACTTTATTGCAGAGGTATTGTCAATCACGAGTGGAGTTGATTGTACTTGTTTTACCAGCAAATCTTCAAGAATTTTCCTGAGCCACACAATTTCTTTTGTTGCTTTAGTTGCTGCTACGTATTCTGCTTCTGTTGCGGAATCTGCTGGAACTGATTGTTTGCGTGATCTCCAGGAGATAGCTCCTGATCCAAGACTCATAGCATATCCTGAAGTAGATACCCCAGTTTCTTTGTCTCCATTGAAGTCTGAATCAAAGTATCCAATCATGCTGAAGTCGTCCACCTGTGTATACTTGATTCCAAAGTCTTGAGTTCCCTTCAAGTACCTTAGAACTCTTTTTGCAGCAGACAAATGTCTCTCACAAGGCTTTTGCATAAACCTGGAGAGGATTCCAACATCAAACGAAATGTTTGGTCTAGTAGTAGTTAGGTAGTTGAGACTTCCTACAAGTTGTCTATACTTTGTTGCATCCTCAAATTCTTTTCCTTCAATAGATGTGAGCTTTGAGTTTTGTTCCATTGGAGTAGTAAGAGGATTGCATTCTGTCATGCCAAATTTGTTCAACAGATCTCCAATGTATTTCTTTTGAGAAAGAAATATGGACTTCGGATGTTGGGTTACTTCAATGCCAAGATAGTAATGAACATAGCCCAAATCAGTCATTTCAAAACTTTTCCCCAATTCCTTCTTTATGGATGCAATGTAGCTTTCATTGTTCCCTGTCATCAAAAGATCATCTACATATACCACAAGATATACAACTGTTTTGCCAACTTTCTTGACAAATAAAGTTGCATCATCAAGATCATAATGTTTGAAATTGAGTTTCAGAAGATGCTCAGTTAGTTTTTCATACCAGGCTCGCGGTGCTTGTTTGAGGCCATACAAGGACTTCACAAGTTTGCATACTTTATGTTCATGTCCTTTCACAGCAAGTCCTTTAGGCTGAGACATAAAAACATTCTCTTTTAGATCTCCATTTAAGAAGGCAGTTTTTACATCCATTTGATGGACTTTCCAACCGTTCTGAGCTACTAGGGAAAAGAGTGTCCAGATGGTAGCCCATTTTGTTGTGGGGGCAAAAGTCTCCTCATAGTCGACCCCTTCCTTCTATGCAAAACCTTTTTCCACAAGCCTAGTTTTGTGCTTGTCAAGTGAGCCATCAGTGTTATACTTGTTCTTGTAGACCCACTTGCAGCGAATTGGTTTGGTTCCAAATGGAGGATCAACCAGCTTTCAAGTGCCGTTCTTTATGAGGGCATTAACTTTATTGATTTCCATACCTGATGTGAAGGAGAAGTCCTCCAAAACTTGAGATAAACCTTTGGCTTCTTAGATCATTGGGACTCCCATGCACATGGTTTTGTCCACAAATTTTTGGTGTGATGATGGAAGATACTCCAAATAGACATATGCCCTTTATCTTTTTGTTTGAGATCATCTGCCCAATCCTTTCGCAACAAGTATGCAGAGGAAATGAGAGAGAGGGTCTCCTTGACGAATACCACAAGATGCATAAAGGGATTTAGTGGGAGATCCATTCAGAAGAATAGAAATGAAGGTTGAGGAAATGAGAGATTTGATTAAGAAAATACATTCATTGGAAAAACTAAAGGCATGAATGGATTTGAAAAAGATAGGCCCAATTGAGTTTTCCAAAGGCTTTGGAGAGGTCCAATTTAAGCAACATGCCCATATTTTTAGATATATTTAAGGAATGAATGGTTTCAAGAAAAATCATGATGTCATCTAGGATTTGTCGCCCTTCATCATAACCCATGTGATCAGCAGAGATGAGATGAGGGAGGAGGAGTTTGAGGCGATCAACTTCAATATAACTTTATAGAAAACATTGCAAAAGGAAATAGGATGGGAGTCGTTGGGGTCCTCCACTTTGTCTTTCTTAGTGATCCCTGCTTTGAGAGATCCGCAAAATCCTTTCGCAGCAAGTATGAAGAGGAAAGGGAGAGAGGGTCTCCTTGATGAATACCACAAGATGCATGGAGGGGTTTAGTGGGAGATCCATTCAGAAGAATAGAAAAGAAGGCTAAGGAAATGAGAGCTTTGATTAAGCAAATCCATTCGTTGGCAAAACTAAAGGCATGAAGGATTTGAAAAAGATAGGCCCAATTGAGTTTATCAAAGGCATTGGAGAGGCCCAATTTAAGCAGCATGCCCATCTTCTTAGATATATTTAAGGAATGAATGGTTTTAAGAAAAATCATGATGTTATCTAGGATTTATCGTCCTTCATCATAACCCATATGCTCAGCAGAGATGAGATGAGGGAGGAGTTTGAGGCGATTGGCTTCAAGATCACTTTATAGACAACGTTGCAAAAGGAAATAGGATGGAATTCGTTGGGGTCCTCTAGTTTGTCTTTCTTAATGGCAAGGGTGAAGAAGGTGGAATTGAGAGCTCTCAATATGGATCGAGGGGGTCCTCTAGTTTGTCTTTCTTAATGGCAAGGGTGAAGAAAATGGTATTGAGAGCTCTCAATATGGATCGGGGCCTTTGTGATTTTTCCACAGCTTCCCAAAAATCATGACCAATTATTGTCCAACATTTTTTTAAAAATTATAAAATTACTTTTTTCACATATACTAAAATTATATATAATTTCCAAAAAAAAACTTTATTTATCAAAAATATATATCCTCCTCTTATTAAAAATAAAATACAATAAATAAAATAATCACATTTTTATTTTTAATTTAAAAATGAAAAGCAAAAACAAAACAAAAACACCCTGAACAATTAAACATAATATCTCTTGCTTTCAATGTAATTCATGAAAAAGGGGATGAATATGAAAAATGTAAGCTATTAAAAAGACACTTTATTTAAGTTGGCACGCTTTGAACACTCATAACTCAAATGCCTTTGTAGTTCACTTAGATGTTAAGTGTATCAAACGCAAAGGCCAAATATACATGAAGCATGTTTTTAGTCAATAATATAATTAATTTTCTAATGCAATTGAAAATGTACATTAAAATTTATATTTTCATTTTGATAGAGTTATTTTTAATATATAATTAATTAATAAAAAATTATCGTATTTCTAATCTTTAGTAAAAAATCTTTAAACAAAATTACTTATATTTTAAAATTAAAATTAAAATATTTTTAAAAATATTTAATTATACATAAATATTATTTTAAAATTATTCTAAACATTTTTAAAATACTTAATTGAAAGTCAAACAAGTTTAATACCAAAGTGATTCCAATATACGCTGTTGCGCGCGAATATAATAAAATACCATTTAAAAATGTGGTGTATTTTAGATATCACGCAACAGCAACCCTTCTCTTTTCCAGACTATTTAACTTTGAACATCTCACCTCATTCTACCACCGTCATTCTTTTCCTCCTCTGCAGTATTGGTGGTGGAACTCTTTCTATTCCTCCTCCGGACTGTTGGTGGTGGTGGAATTCTTCATCTGCTGGTGCTCTTTTCTTGTGTTTAGGTGGTGGAATTCTTCATCTGCCGGTGCTCTTTTCTTGTGTTTCGATCTTTTTGTTGATTGTTTAGGAGTTGTTTGTTGTTTTTTTTATGTTTATTTGAATGTTACGGGAATTGAACCAGTGAATTCGTGCCAGCAAAAGTGCTTTAAAGATAAGGACTGATCAATTGAAGTAACCCTAAGAGCTCTGTTTGTCGAGCAGCACAGTCAATTTATTATTCCACATGGCGAAATACATGAAAATGGTGGATGCAGGCACAAGTATCGTTACGAGATTTCAATCTCATTGCCCTCAGACTTCGCGCATGTACTATCATCCAACTTCTAACTGTAGCACTTACAGGTCCAGAAATGAGGGTGAGGCCGCCTCATCTGGAGGAGTGATGGCTACCTCTCTTGCCCTGCAACTACCTGCATCTCACACCGATCCAACATTTGAGATCCTCTGCATCGCTATTTAGCCTGCAATTTCTTCATCTTATTATGCAAGGAAAACAATGGGATGGGGACTGTCCCCTCACCCAATTCCTTCATTTCTTTTTCTCTCCGTCTCTCAATCATATCATAATATCCATGGCATATGAGAGCATAATATGTTCTTTGTGGTTTAAAGGTATTCTTCTGTGATTTCTGTCGTTTATTTCATGGATTTATATCGCTTGAATACTGGAAAATGTTGAGCGGCTGCAACATTCAAGCCGCAAATTACCATACTTGCAGTAATTTCGGATCGTCTACTACTTTCTAAGTTGGTTTTTTACCTATTTATTCTTTTTTATTCTCATGGAAAAGAAAAGGGAGGGAGAGGGTTTAGAACAAAACAAATATGTTTATATGGCGTCAAATGGCTAAACTGTTCGCGTTGACTGCATGATTTTATTCCAATTCTGTACCCTGTATCTCCGAAATATTTCCTCTACATTTAAAATATACAAAAGGACTAACCAAGGGAGGGAAAAAATAAAAAACCCAAGTACATAGCGAGCAATGGACAGAGATTCAAACAGCAATACAGCAACACAAACGTTACAGCTCAAAGTTGGTTTGGTGTACTTGCCCTCAATATTTTCTGCTGCTTACCATCAAAATGATAACAAAAAACACGGACCTACAGGATGCATATAGCGACATACATATATTCATGTGGAGAGAGCCCCATTGGCAGATAAAAATTCCACCACCAATAAGTCTTGACAATGGACCCTGTTGGTAAACTTCAACAATAAATCTGGCATTTGTGGATCTTCTTTATTAATAAATAAGTCCAACCACAGAAGTTTGAGAACTGCATTTCCGCCCAATATGAAAGCGGCATACGCAGTGAGGTTTGTGGAACTTCTTTATTAATAAATAAGTCCAACCACAGAAGTTTGAGAACTGCATTTCCGCCCAATATGAAAGCGGCATACGCAGTGAGGTTCGTTCATTTGAAAACTGGAGGATCAAAATCAAAAGAAAAGCAGCAGACCTTTAACTTCTTGACATGATATTCTTGATGACCTATCTACTATTAAGAAAAATTTAACCTCTGCTTTTCATCATTTTCAAGTCTTGACAATGAACCCTCTTGATAGCTCCTAAACCTCGATAATAAATCTGACATCTGTGAATGTTCCTTTACTAAAAAATAATTCCAACCACAGAAGGTTGAGAACTGCAATTTCGCCCCCAACATGGAAGGACATATGCCGTGAGGTTCATTCACTTGAAACACTGAGGATCAAAATCTAAAGAAGAGCAGCATCTGTGAATGTTCCTTTATTGAAAAATAATTACATATGCAGCGATGTTCATTCACTTGAAACACTGAGGATCAAAATCAAAAGAAGAGCAGCATCTGTGAATGTTCCTTTATTAAAAAATAATTCCAACCACAGAAGCTTGAGAACTGCAATTTCGCCTCAACATGGAAGGACATATGCAGTGAGGTTCATTCACTTGAAACACCGAGGATCAAAATCAAAAGAAGAGCAGCATCTGTGAATGTTCCTTTATTAAAAAATAATTCCAACCACAAAAGCATGAGAACTGCAATTTCGCCCCAACATGGAAGGACATATGCAGTGAGGTTCATTCACTTGAAACCCTGAGGATCAAAATCAAAAGAAGAGCAGCAAACCTTGACTTCTTAACATGATATTCTTGATTCTTGACAATGGACCTGGTTGGTCTCCTAAACGTAGAGAATAAATCTGACATATGTAGGTCTTCCTTTATTAATAAATAACTTCAACCACAGATGCTTGAGAACTGCAAGATATTGTATTTTTATTAAAGAAAACTACAGATTACAGAGCTCGCCATTCTCAAATTCACAGAGGGTACTCCCTTCGAAGAACATTCAGCTACGATCTCAGATGTTTGTGAGTCTCCTACAGCCTATTGCTGCAACTCCCCCTCTGTTTTTACTCCCCTTGCAGGATGAAGATTCGATCTCCTTACTCTCTGTTTAGTGTACTTTTCTAACGTTTTTCAGTTGTTTACAGATTGGTTCGGTCTCACAAAAGTTCAATTGAGTCCGCTTGCAATTGCATTCCAAGCTTCATCTTTCTTTCTTGCACGCTGCTATTTTAAGACTCTGCTTCAAGGACCTCAATTTCTCAATTGCCAATTTCTAACTTGCATTGATTCTCTTTCACATAAAGGAAATCTTCAGCGTCCCTTCACAAGCATGGCTCAATATGAGAACTGGGAAAATCTTGAACTTCGTTAGACGAGTATTGTTCAGGCCTGGCTTTCATATAATTCTTTTGTCCTCTTCAACAAAAAAAGAGCTATCTTTGATCCACAATCAGGGACTACTAAAAATTACTTTGCAAATATCAAAAGCACTACGTGAGAAATTACCCTGATTAATCGGTGTTGCACAAACAGGGACGACTAAAAACTGCTTTACAAACATCAAAGGCACTGCCACCAGCTAAATGGGCATGGTTTAGGATGTTCATAACTTGAGCACTGGACAATGTTAAATGGCTGTGGAATCAAGCCACGGATTTTCATCGTTTCAATAATTTGCGAGGGATTTGTTAAGTGTTTAAATGGGTGTAGAATTCAAAATCAGAGTTGTAGAATTCAAATCGCTGAATTTGATAGGCTTCAATAAATTAGGAAGAATTTGTTTTTTTAAAGGTGGGAAAACTTATTATAGCTCAGTTATCAAACTAGCGGTGAAGACAGCTATCTCTAGCTGCAAGCTGATTTGTCACTGTTATTCAAGGAAAACCACACCAATAATCACGCCACCTGGAATAACTTGCTGTGATGGTAAGGGGTAGACTTTCACTCTTGCCAAAAACAGTTTTAAAGCATACTCCAAGCCCTATTTAAAAGAATTTGTTATTTATAGTTTATTGTTTATCTAAATTTTTGTTATATATATAAAAATTAAAAAAAGATTAATGGAAAAAGATTCACAGATTTAAAGTTACAGTCTATACATGTAATTTGAGAGTGTGTCAAAATCACTAGCCGAAAATGTTAATTATAACTTTTTTAAAAAATAAATATATATATATATATATATATATATATATATATATATATATATATTCTTGATGAATTTGATCATTCCAATATATACAAATTTTATACTTCCTAATATATAACAACTACCACTGACTTATTGGTAATAGAAGTTGAATTGAAGTCATCCTAGGGATGCATAATAAAGCCTCTAGGAATTGTCAAGCTTCACTCTTTGGCCAGGCTCCACTGCATCGTCAGACAAATAAATGGTTGGAAGCAACAACTGGGTTCTCGGTATCACTAAGAACTTCAATCATCGTTAGAGTCACAAAAGGAGTTATAAGTTAAAAGTGGGATTGGCTTTCATCCCTGTTCAAGTTTAACATCAAACTACGAATATTAAAAGGGAGGATAATGCCTAAATGCAAGTTTATCCTTAAATTACGAAAGAGGACAACCACTGAATGCATTTTTATTTTTCAATTCAGAAGTTTTCTTATATAAATATTTTTTATTTGAAATGGATATCTAAATATTTTTTATATAATTTTTTTTTGTAAGCTTGGTAGAACTTTTTCATTTTTGAGTTTTACATGTTTGTTATTCATCTTATTTTCGGGGAGGGTAGCACAAGAATCGAACTCAAGATCTTTGGTTTGGTAAAACTTCATTTTGACGGCCATTGCTACTTGAGCCATTGCCACTTGAGCTACCCCATGCGGAATTTTATATAAATAATTTTTATTTGAAATAGATATCTAAATATTTTATATATAATAAATATTAAAATATCTTATTTATAACCAATATTGATTTTTTTAAATTATTTTTTAATTACATATCAATAACCGCAATTTGTTGTAATATATTTAATTAAAATCTAACAACTTAATTAAATTTTTTTAAGAATTTAGAAATTTAATGGATTCAAATGGCAATATATTTATTTAAAATCTAAAAACTTAATTAATTTTTTTAAGAATTTAGAAATTTAATGGATTCAAATGGCAATATATTTAATTAAAATCTAACAACTTAATCAATTTTTTTAAGAATTTAGAAATTTAATGGATTTTTTTTAGATTTTAATAATACTTTAAGACATGTGAAGTAAAGTTAGATTTATCTTAATATAAATAAAGATTAAATAATTTATAAGTAACTTGGTATGAGATTAACTTTATAATAATAATAAATAAATAAGTTTAAATTTTAAAGTTTTTATTTTATTTTAAAATTAAAAAATGAAAAATACATTTTTGAGTGATATTTTAATTTGGTTGCCCAGTTATATCAAAAAATAATAATAATATTAAGTTTCTTGATAATGGGGTTTTTGGGGAATTAGATATTTCCTTGTTGTTTTTTTCTTTTCTTTTGGATTGCATTCGAAGCGGCCTTCTGGCTCTATCGTTTTCTTCTCTTTGTGCATACAGTGAGCCTCAGTTTCATATGGTGCACCATCATTTGATGTCTTCTCCCTGCTTGGAAGGTTTGATAGTGGGGAATATTCGTATTTCGGTTGATTCTGGCTCCTTTCCTATAACGTCAGCTTCTTCGGGGTTTAATTGTCCTCTTTCAAGCTCTGGGGTGGATGGAGATGGTTGGGGGTATTTAGGTGGGTTTGATGGTGTGGGGCCAATGATTTAGGTTTTCAAGGATCTCTTTCTTCAGTTCTGGTCTGTAACATGTATTCTCAACCTTCAAGAGCACAATCCTTTGATCTACTTCGTCTTATTTATCTTTGCAACCTAGTGTGTTATACAGAAACTACGACTACGGACAAAAGTATCTTCCCTAGACTGGATGGCCTAGCCTAAAACAATAGAAAGACAACGCAGTTAATGTTTCCCTTGAAGTAAATAGATAAATGGGATGAAGCCTACCTGTGATATACCGTATGCTTCACTCCTCTCTTAGATTGAAAGCTCCAATCGCTCTGATCGCTATAATTAGAACTTGCAAAATCAAGCAACATAAGCCAACTATCTATGAAATTTATGTTGCATCATCTAATCACATCATTCAATGGATCAAAATGGAATCAAAACACTGATAGAAAATAGAGAGAGAAAAGATGATTAAACACACAATACCAAACACAATATGATATTATTGACCTGAGAGATATTACATATTTATAGTATCTAGATAATTGAAAATGACACATCTAGATAGCTATTACAACTCACGCATAGGAAACTTCTAGATTGACAGCTAGGGACTAACAATGACAACTCACACATTACATGAAAGCATTACTTCCAACACCCTCCCTTAATGCTTACATGTGGAAAATATAAAAAACCCACATTCCAACAATAAATAAATCTTTGTCAGATTTGTCTGGTATGGTCATCATTAGCACCCACATCCACTTTGGAATCTCGCAAACACCGCTCTTTCACCACCATATCTTGAGTTGTCACTTGACCTCCATTTAAAATGTAACTGCCTCTGACCACCATTGATGAACTTTGCATAATTGACGCTTCTCAACCTCTTGGAGTGCAACGGATCAGTCTCAATACTGAACCATTCTATGGAACTGCCACCATCTGTGAATCCATGGCCCTCCGCAACCTTCATAAGTTATTTAAGATAACATTCTAGATACATAATGTCTTCAGCGGACAATTCTACAATTTGACCTTATAAAATAACCTGTACTGACACTCCTCGAGCATGACGGGTCACACCATCTTAAACTTATTAAGAACTACCTGTGACCAATGCTCCCGGAGCACGCCGGATCACATTATAGCCTATTCAATAATTGACATGTTCTTTGTGGTTCTGCATTTTTTCCTTTTTTTTTCACACCAAAATAATTTTACAACCCACCTCACATAATCTACCTTGATAAAATTATCTACCTTGATAAAATTAGAATACCAATAATACTACCATAAACATTAAAAAGATTTCATGCAGCAGCTGTCTGTTTGTTTTTTTATTTTAATTACAATATCGAGACCTGAAAACTCCAGCTCTGCCTCTTTATAATATACCAAACAGCCTACAATAAGCTCACCATGCGAACACATTTTAACTTATGATTCAAGCGATTTGTGCATTTCATCGGCTAGCCCAACACGTCGTCAAGAAGGGCGTTGTGGCTTGGTTGACCCCGGTGTTAGAGTCACCATCTTGTCTGCTGAGGACAGAGAGATCATACTTGCGGTGACCACTACTTGTTGTTTTGGAGAGCAGGACGGAGCAGAGACAACAGAAGTAGTGAATCTCGCTCATCACAACACACATATGGCGGAATATGTGACTTTTAAGTCCCAGCAGAGCGATATTGTGATTTTTTCCGTACAAGTGAGCCTGGTTGATGCCCACAATCTGTCCTTTTGGGCCACGGGCTAGATTTACCAATCCAGGACGGAGTAGAGGCAGACAGGATTGGTGGAGAATTTGTAGACGACGTTGTAGCAGCCGATTGAGACATGAGCATTTTCGTTCTAGCTTCCTCCATGCACGGTGCCATATTTTGTTCAAACTTTCCAATTGCAAAATGTGCCTGCTGACCAGGATGTCCATTACCAATCGCACCCCTATCCTTCCTCTATAGATTAATGTGACTCGAGCAGTTAAGGGTGGGACTCGTGGACTCTGAGGTGGATATTCTGAGGTGGTTATTCATCAGACAGATGGATCTGGTGCATAGGAAAAACTATTCATTTGTTTTTAAAAGAAGTGGCATAGATCTAAACACCAGCAAGTCGGAAAATTGTGGCATAGTCACTCTGGAGGAGATTTCAAAGAAAACACCAAAGAACTTGATGTAGGAAGTAGGCAGGATATGACAACGCTTGAATGGAGCATAGATCTACACATAGGATCCAAAAATAAATAAATAAAAAATTAGGCACTAAACTACATTAATAATAAATTATTCTCACAACTCTTACATTTACCTGGCCTTCCCGTAAGGGAATCAAGCCATATTTGGCTTCGATACCATGATATAAAATAGAGAGAGCAGAGAGTGATTAAACACACAATACCAAACACAGTATGATATTATTGATTTGAGAGACATTACATATTTATAGTATCTAGATCACTGACAACGACACATCTAGATAGCTATTACAACTCATACATAGGAAACTGAGTACTTCTAGATTGACACCTAGGGATTAACAATGACAACTCACACATTACATGGAAGCATTACTTCCAACAAATACATGAAATCATAACATCATATATAGGTAAACAAAGAAATCTTTTCATTCATAAAAATGGAGTGAGTTACAACCAAATATCGGAGTTGATCTTGTAGAAGAGCTCCTCCAAGTTGACTTGTTCCTTCTTTGCCACAAAGTGCACCTCTAACCACCCTAATGCATGGAATAATGACTCTTCACAGCAACAACATGAGGGTAGAATATATCTCCAAAAGTCAACCCCTAGCTTGTGGATGGCCACAAATATATAGAAGAGGATGGTAAGTTAGGAGTTCTTATACATTTATCAATCTAGGCTTGAGATCCACTCTTAATGGGAGGATGGAATCAAAGGATAAGGGATAGAAACTCCAAGGTAGGATAGGATAGGATTCAAGATTTTTATCTTAGGTAAATAGTTGTAACAACTCTTGGAAGCTTCAAAAATCTTTTTATTTTTCTTGAATTTCTAGAATCAACACACCCCAATATATGACAACCTACTGGTGATCAACCCTATCCAACATGGAGCAACCTGCTGGTGAACGTAGGACCACAGGCTTATAGATTGCATTGGTGCTTAAAATCACTGATTTGAGGTAGTTTTAGGCAGAAACTTTGGGATTAAGGAGAGTCATGCTTAGGGCTCTGTGCAATGATGATGTCAAGGGTAAAAGAATTTTCATTGATCCAATTTGTAGGATGATTGACTAGATGTGATAAAATGGCCTCTAACATGGTGTATAAGTTAATTTCCAAAATTATTGCTAACAAGTTAAAATAAAAGTTGGCCTCATTGATTTCTTACAAAGAGCAGTTTGGTTTTCTTCCGGGACGACATATTCATGAGGCCACTGGGATAGCTCAGGAATGTTTGCATTCCATCAAACCTAAAAATATTAAGGCTCTGGTATCTTATTTGGATTTGCTGAAATCTTACGATGAGATCAACTGTGACTTTTTAAAAATGCTTCTTATCCACATTGGATTGGGTTCTTAAAGTGGATCATAGCTTGCATCTCCTCAGCTAAATTCACAGTTCTAGTCAATGGTTCTTCATCAAAGTTTTTTAAGAACTCAAAAGGGCTTAAGCAAGGTTGTTCATTATCTCCCCTACTCCTTTTGTTGATTATCGAGATTTTGGGCCATTTGATTTAGCTAGAAAGAAGGGAAAGTTGTATTAAAGGTATTAAGATTTCTACAACTCAGATCATCTCATATATATTTTTTTGATGGAATTCTTATTCTGGGAGAAGGTTCGGTGTCTGAATGGAATGTATATAAAAATATTTTCTCTACCTTCTGCTTGGCCACATGAATGGAAGCAAAATTTTCCAAATCTTGTTTTCTCTATCATGAGGTTGAATCCCAAGTGTTGGCAGACATTAAGAACTTCTAGCCTTGTTCAATGATTAAAATGGAAAAAGGTTTGAAATATCTTTCCTTCTGACTAAAACCAAATAATTATAGGAAAGAAGATTGGAACTAGTTGATTAGAAAGGTGGAAAGAAAAATTCGATGTTGGTGCTTCAAATGGTTGTCTCTTGGTGGACGTTTGGTTCTTGTTAAGTCAATCCTTGAGAGCATTCATGTTTACTAGTTGAGTCTGGTAAGAGTTCCATTTGTTTTCCTTAATACAATTAGGCAAATAATGTTCGTTTTTTTGTGGTCTGGCAAAAATGAGAAAGAAAAATTGTATTTGGCCAGTTGGGATTCAATATCCGGACCCAAAGCTATGGGTGTTTGGGGATCAAAAAATCTTTTCTGGTTTGGAAATCCTTTATCTTTAAAATTTATTTGGGGGGTCCTTGCTAGAAATGGTTTGTGGAGTCGAATAATCATATATAACTATCTCATAAATGTTCTCTTATTGATTGGATTCAAAACTTAGTTGTTGGTTCTCTTCCGATTACTGGTTCTCTTGTCTGGAGAGGTCGGATGTCGTCCTTTCCATGGTTATTTAAGTGGTTAGCTTGGAGGGTAGGCAATGGTCATCATATTCGTTTAGGTAAGGATTTGTTTCTAGCTGGTGATGCTTGCTTCTTTCTGTTTGCTCCCCTGTTACATGTTCTCAACTCTAAGGGGTTATTCATTCTAGCCCAAGTATTTAGTTCCTTCCCCTTTGATGTGTCCAGGGGCCATTGGCTTTCTTCGACTAAGCTTTATCTTCAAGGTCCCCTCACTTTTGAGTGGGACAACTTTTTAAACATGATGTTCCATAGTGGTATTGGTCTTTCCAGTGCTACAGATTAACTGTTGTGGACATGGGACAATAAATCTAGTAAGGTGGAAGCTAAAGTGGCGTATATGGCTATCTTTGCATTTTCTTGTGTTGAAGGTACGCATCGGTGGTCCTCAATAATCTAGCATTAGGTGATTCCATCCAAGCTTAAAACTTTCTCCTATCTCGCGTTGGAAAATAAATTATTGACATCGGAGAATATACATAAAAGAGGTTTTCAAGGACCTAGCTTATGTGTTTTATGTGGGGAAGAAGTTGAAAGTTCACTCCATCTGTTCATCAAATGCAGTTTTTCTAGAGATGGCATGTGGATAAATGTCCTTGAAGTTTTTGGTGTTAATGTTTCTTTTTCTGTTGGTTCCTTTGAGGAATCTCTTTGGTACTATTATAATAGTTGCAGGAGGCTTCATACTCTTCTCATATATATATTGTGGTTCTTATGGGGCCTTAGGAACAAAAATATCTTTGAAAACTCGTATAAAATTCTATCTCGAGCTACTGCCAAGGTGGTTTCTTACTACCAAGAATTCCCTCCCAAAGTCAAAATCCATGGAACTAGAAAAGTAATCTATCCACACCTAAAAGAGGATTTCCCAACAGTTTTTTCGATGGAGCTTGTTAGTTGGGTAATTGTGGGGGAGGTTTTATTCTTATGTTAAATCATAATCATTTTCTAAAAGATGGTTTAGGTGTTGGACAAGGCTCTAATACAAAAGAAGAGTTGTTGGTTGTGTGGGCTCTTCTTCTTGTTGCAAGGACTCTAAATATCTCGAATTTGGTGGTAGGTTGGGATTCCAAGCGTGTTATTGATTGGCTTAACAAAAAGGAAGATTTACAGGTTTTGAATTTAAGTTATTGGAAGGCTAAGGTTGAGGGTTTTCTCAAGGAATTCTAGTCCCTCTCCTTGTCTCATGTGCATAGGGAATTTAACCATCAGGTGAATGTCATGTCTAAAAAAGGTTTATTGTTACTTGTAGGTTCTCTTCAGCTTCAAGAATGGAAAGAGGGTCATTGCCTATATTCGGATGTCGTCCATGTTTTTTGAGCTTCTGAAGAAGTTGCTCGTAGTTTTTTTTGGGTCCTTTCAGCTTAGTTATCACGATTGTTTTGAAGTTTATGTATCATATGTTCATCTATTGTTTTTCTATTTTTCTCCTCAGCCATGTCGATAATAGGTAAAAGACTGCTCCTTTGAGGGTATGAATTTGTATTTCATGTATCGAGTTAGACTAAGTCTCTCCACTCTTAGATTGTCCAGATGTGGTTTTGAATCCTTTGTTTTTGGTGTCTATTGTAAATATGGACTTTGTAAATATCTTTGATTTCAATTTGGAATAGAAAGATATTGTTTTGAAAAAAGTATATATAAAAATATATTTATAAAAAGGTATTTATTAATTTAAATATAATATAAATTATTTAGTCATAATGGTTAGCTCAATTGGTTTAGTTTCCATTGTTAAAGCACCTTGTTAATAGAAGGTCACGGGGTCAATTTTCCTCAATGTTCTTGAGGTTATTTTCTGCTATTGAACCAGTGGGAAGTGATCCTTTCAAATGGATATGTCCAAATGGTTTTCATGGACATAACAATCATCAACCTTTAATATCCATGAACCACATATTAAGAAAAATAATATAAAATATTTAAAAAATGTATTCATAAAATAATTTATAGTCTTCTAAGGGAAGTCCAACGTATTTTAAAATACTACCAACAAACAAACTACTGTATAAGTGTATATTTATTAAAAATATATTATAATTTTTGTACTCAGGGTTCTGTGATCCATAACAAATTAAGAAAAGTCTTTCGGTAGAAATCATATAAGAGAATTTTTTGGCGAAATAGACGTGTTTCGAACCTTCTTAATACATTATAATTATTTTGTTTTATAAAAATCATTTATATTATATTCATTTTATAAGTATTATTAAACTTAAGTATGGTTGAATATATTTTATTAACTTTAATTATTTTTTAATAAAAAAAATATTTTTATTTTACATAAAAAAATCTATACATTTTTTTTGGATTAAATTTGTATTACTTTAAAATTTCAAAATACATCATCAAGAGCATTATAGTTCTATTAGTGTTTAGAGTAATTAGTCTTAGTTTGCCACAAGGGAAACCACATATGTAGATCATTTACGAAAAAACAAGTATGCCCAACATAAACAACAATTATTGATTACAATCAAAACGACCATCTAATGAACTACATGTAAAATAAAAACACCCTGTTGAAAGCTATAACATAATATCAAGAGTCTAAGGAGGTAACTTGTGTTGGATCCTGGGCACTAGCCCTATCGGAGCATAATGCTTAATTTCACACTAGAGGTGACTCTCCAAGTGGGTTAGTTGGGCATCCAAACTCGCCAAGAAAGAACATTGATATCTCTAGACCCGCTTAATTTCATTCAAGGAAAAAAATATACCATTCTGTTCCTCATGCTTCTCTTTCAAGACCCCGCCCAGGAGGGTTTCATCTGACAATGGAGGGTGATGGAGTTCAAGTACTGGCTTCGTCTTCCCATGGTATGACCAAGGTCAAGAACACAATGGGCTACCTCCTCCAAAATTTCAGAATTAGAGAAAGCTTGATGGTCATTGGTGGTGAGGACTTCGAGTTGGTGGATCTCTTCGCGAATTTTGGAAGGGGTAGAAAAATGAAAGATAGTGGTAGATTACTAAACCTAGGCTTGGGAACACAACCTACCATGGGGGCCATAGCCACCATCCTCTTGACAACTACACATACATTGTCGGGGCATAATACGCCAATAAAACCAGAACCAAACGAAATGGATAGGCCCCAACAGTCCGTGAATGAAAGGAAGGAGGCAGAGAAAACCAAGATGAGGGTTGAGTCTAGAGCTATTGGGGACGTTGGGCGCCCTAAGCCGACACAAGATAAAGAGCCAAGGAATCAAAGGGACAAGTAAAAACCTTTGAGTAGAGTCACCTATTATCCAGAGGCCACCATAAATAAGGTCACAGTGTAGATGACCAAAAATTACAATGAAACCACCTAGATTACAATATAGAAACACAGAACTGAAAGAGAAATGAATAGAGCCAAATGGAACAGACAATACCATAATGGAAGCAATCAACACTGCCCAAATCATCAAGTGCACCTGCGTTGAAGGAAGGTCGGAAATGACTAAAATTGTGACCACTAACTTCAAAGAAATCCACATAGTCAAGTAAAATACCACCTCAGTATCAAGTCTCCCAATTGCTACTCCAACCTTCAACTTCCCTATGAGTATCAGGTCTCTCTAAATGTGTAGCCTAGACTAGGACACATGAAAACACAGTTCACCTCGGTGGCATTGTCTGAGGCAAGCAATCTCACCTTAGAAAGAGATAGTGACTTAAACCATGTTTCTACAGCCTTATCTCCACATGTAGACATACCATTATCGATAATGTAAGAAAGTAATCCTACCCACAGTGAAGAAGGAACCCAAACACATGATAAAAACCGGAAAGCAGAGTCTCTCTACATAAAGTCTCTCTACATAAAGCAATTGAAAAAACGAAGGCTTGCAAAAAAAAAAAAGAAGAAGAAGAAGAAAAAGGTTCACATATGTAAAACATGGAACAACCTAAGCATGCCATCCCTATTAAATTTTATGGAAAGTGATCCCTATTAAATATTATGGAAAGCGATGAGCTGGCGGGCTCGCCCCAGCCTCCAACATCACTTCATTCACCACCCCAATCACGAGGAAAAATGTTATACATAAAATGTAAAATTGCATTAAATTTTACACAACTAAACTACAAATGGCAAAGATTATCTTTATAAAAGATTAGAACTAATCGCATACATGGATTATTTTTCAGACATATTACATGTGTAATAGAAAAATAGAAAAGTCAGTTATAACATCCAAATATAACTCTACACGATTGGAGATTAACTAAGGTATACCTAAATTAAAATTAATGTGTTGTGTACTTAAATGGTCAATTTTGTGTTTGAAAGTTCATTAGTTAAAGTACGATTATAATAAACCACTTATCTTTTTAAATTTATATTTATGAAATTAAAAAGTTCCTACGGTATTTTTCTATAACATTGAAGTTTTTAAAATTTTTATGAAAAAATAAATAATATTTTTTTTATATTATTAAAATTTTTAAATATTTTTATGACAAAAATAAATAATATTTAATATAAGTTTTCCTATAATATCTACATCAAACAAGTATTTTCTCTCTATATCAATCAATAATTTTTTTTTTCTTATTTGATTTTTATAGTGAAACAAGGTTGATTTTAAATGGTTTTAATGGCTTCTTACAATTTAGCATAAGTTTCCCATTATTCCTTATATTAGATCCGTTAGCTTGTACGTTTTGTTTTTGAGTAGATTGTGTTACTTTGTCATAAAAGCATTTATTAATTTGGTTATTTTTATAAAACCACTATCGAAGGTATTAGTTTTAAGATTGCATTTTTCAAGAAAGATTTTCAATTATTATTTTTGTAAATTACTCTAAATTACTTTAAATTTGAAAGATGAATTGTGTAACACCCCAATCTTATTCGGCCTGGAGTATGCCGTAACACTGCTTCTGCTTGGCTAAGAGCTCGTCTTCCTCGGACGTAAGGAAACAGGTTAACGGCCCAAGACCCAGAGGCATCTGGCAGGAGTGAAAGCTTGCTCCCTTACGGACCACCAGCGGGTTATTACAGGTGGCGTGGTTTTCCTTGATAATGGTGATGAGTCAAATCGACATTCGCGGATAGCAGCCAGAGATGGTTGTCCTCACTGTTGGTTTGACACCTGAGTTTGATAGGTTTTGCCACCTTCGAAAAAAAAAAAAAAAACACCCAATCTTATTCAAAAAATGAGTTATGTAACACCCAACCTTTAATATAACTATAGATATAGTAATTATTTATGTTAATGATGTTTGTATGGGCATGTAAATGTAAATGGGTTAAAAGACTAGAAACAATTGTAATTATATTTTAGTAACAACTGGTGAAGAAGTGGAGCATTCATATGGGCTATGAGAAACCATAAGAAAATGGATTTATAGAATTAATCTTTACCAATAAATTATTTGGCTTAGCCTCATAAAGTCTAAGATTGTCAACTTTCCCAAGAAAATATCAAACAGGTAAGATGTGGTAGTAACTTCCATATCTATAGAAGTAGTTGGGTTGTACCCCAATTGTCTTATCCAAGGTATGGCTAGAGTATCATTTAAATACTTCTAAGGTTTAACCATAAGCTTCTGGTTTGACCACGATTGGGAGATTTGACATGAAACCCTCAAAGAAGACAAATAACATGAAGGAAAGTCAAAGAGACAAGCATTCACAAGAAATGGTTTTGTGTGTGAGAGACAAAAGGTAGGGTGTCCATCCATGAGCAGGAGCAGAGGAAACTCATGAACCAAAGAAACTGGTGGGAAGAGAAATAAACAAACATGAGGGTCTTATACTATGGCTTTGAATAAAAGGTACTATAAAACCTTTTGAGACACAACATCCTATGTGTAACTATGATTCAACTAATTTAGTGAGAGAAGTCAGTGTTGAAGTCTTTAACCAAAGATAGAGAGCCAAGAATTGTTGAGGAATTTGTCTGAATTAAGCACGAAAAACAGTGAGAAATGGGTAGTATCGAGGAACTATTGGATCAAAGAAAAATTTCCTTTTTGTTGTGCAGACTCACTGTGACCATACTAGGAATGATAATAGGCCTTGGCTCAGTAGGTTGAAATATAGTATACTAGTTTCTATGCAGATGAAAAAGAATGGCATTCATCCTTACACCATTGGTATCTTGAGAGAACAAGTTTCCCACTAGGTGCTTATTGTGCAGACAGTTGAGAACTGATGAGCTTGATTTGATGAAGGGGAATGGCCTTCAAAGTTATACCCTATAATGGTTGAGTAAAAATTTCCCTTATGACTTCATGGTTTGGCTTAAGGGTAGTGTTGATGGTGCTGGACCCGCCGACATTCAGGGGATATCCTTGGTATACCTCACATCGTTTGGTGTAGGAGTTCCATTCAGTACGATGACACTGTTGCCATTATCTTAGAGATTTTCCTTAGCTCTTACTGTTCAGCACATGAGAGTGTTATGATTGTATCTTCAAAAAGTGAGGTGAGCATGCCTAGTGAGTGAGTAATGTAACTTGTGTCCGAGTTCTCTTACTGTAAAGGGAGAGAGTAAAGTGAGCCTCTAGATGAGAGGTAATAGTACCACTCAGGGAGAGACACACGCAAACATAAAAGGGTTTGTCCAACATCTAGCGAAGTAGTCCACAACAGATGCGACAGTCATTAAAACCAAAGTGCAAGGGAAAACACGTACACCATCCATCAGAGTAGTCCACACGGAGGTGACGGTCATTATAACCAGTAAACAAAATGGTCTGTCTAATGTCCTACGGAGTAGTCCACAATGATAGGACAACAATGATAAATAATACGACACATCTTCAACAATGTAAGTACTAAAACAACCAAAGTAGTTCAACTATCTTAGTACAGGTTAAGTAAACCTGCATTAAAAGTGTTTAAAGAGTAGTCTTACAAACATCTTCAAAACATGTGTCAAAACGTGTTGGCCTTAATAGGTTTTTGAATTAAGAAAAAGTCCCAAGTCACATATGTACACCATACATCACTAGTCCCAATAGTGGGACATTGGAGCCACTCCTCGATTCTCAAAGAACAGACTACAGAGTCTCAAGGCTATGTGGGAGAAGCCAAGGTGAAAACTCCTTACTCATATCATGGGAGGGGTATATATAGCCAAGGGTGATGCTTGACCCTTGTGACTCTTGGACTACCCTCGTGATTGTTCAACTTCCATGGCTTTTAAACTCACATGACTCTTCAACTTCTTATGTGTGTCCATTGGACTTCACTTTACATTACATTGAGTTACAACAGATATGGCCCATAGTGGTGATGTGGCCAAGACAACTCATGACACAACTCGACATGAAACTGCTGACATGTACTGGCTGACTGTGGTGTCCATGTCAATACATTTTGTTGTTGTGTGATGGATGTACTCTTGGTGTGCTTTGTCTTCTCCTCCACATGACATAGTGTTGCGGGGTGTTTGATGGTCTTGGTCTTGCATGATGGTTCAATGCATGTGTTCCTTTTGCTTGTTTCTTGATATGCTTGGTACGTTCGTCTAGCTAGAAGCAAGTCTTCTAGCATGTGCGCTCCTTCTTCATCCCATTCATCGTCTCACCATGATCTATTAGTGTACCTGTTCCTGCAATGCATTCATTACAGGACGACATCAAATCCAAAACCTCTTAGTTTAGTATGATGCATTTTTCTCGTGTTTCAAGTGACATGGAGGGAGGACAACTCACAGAGATAGTGCAAAGCGCATCTCAGGCTGGAATGAGGAATTCTGGGAGTATAACCTGCACTGTCGGGAAAAAATTCACAGTGACCTCTGGGAGGCAAAATTGCGCAGTGAAGGACATCAGTGGCAGCTGCAAGGTGGGACCCTGAGTGAGGCACTTCTGCGTAGTTTCTGGAGGGAAAGGAAGACAGGGCTGCAAGGGACCTGATGGGAAATTTTGCGTAGTTTTCAAGAGTAAGGCATGACAGAGTTGCAAGGTACCTGCTGAGCATGACTGCGAAGTTTTGGAGAACATTGCAGGATAGGCAGCAGGGGGACTGCTAGACATGACTACGCAGTTTTGGAGAACATTGTAGGATAGGCAGCAGAGGGTTAGCTAAGCATGACTACACATTTTTTGAGAAAAGTTCATAGCAAGGCAGCAGAGAACCTCTCGACATGTCTGCACAGTTTTGGGGAATAGTACAGACCCAGGTCTTAGTGAAGTGTAGGGTCCCGGTAGACCAGAAGGAGGCTTGATGACTGTGCTTGAGAATTGTGCAGTTCAGTTTGGACATGGAGGCAATTTTTGTGAAGTTCTGGGAGGCAAACAGGCTGCTCACTTTCGAGATTGCGTAGTGCAACTGTGCTAGAGGAAAGACTTAATCAATGTGTGGTTCTGGGCAGCAGAGCGGGGTCACTGAGGGCTGATATTGCGCAGTGCAGCTCAGTCGGGGTCCGATGGAAGAGCGTTGTCTGGTCAAACAGATTTTGAGGAAAATGGCTGTGTGTTGAAAGCAAGTGAACTTGTGTAGTCTTGGCACTGTGATAACACACTTAGCATACTTCGACAATAAGACAACATAGACCACCAGAATAACAAGACAAAACATATGCTTGGTGAGACTGACTTAAATATGAGAGCGACAAGTGTGACACTTAAGATGGACCTTTGGACGATGCCGACAACACTTGCACGACATACAACTTTATGTGTAAGTATGACGGATGTTCACAGAGTAAAGACAACCCAAACACACAAAGACAAACCTTCAAACTCACCAGAACGAGATCGCAAGCATGGAAAAGAAAACAATATGCCAAAAGATGACCTTGGTCAAACAAGCAAAAGGGTGGAAAGAATTCGCAAGAGCTCATGGGGTGAGCTCGAGTGTTTGTAACCATCAAAGGAAAAACCAAGGAAGGCTCTGAAATTTGGATGCAAGCCAAAATTTTGGAGGGTGTTGTAGCCACTACAACACTTGGCGACACACTAGTTGAATACCAACTTCTTTGTTTTGGTTCACTTTTAGTGCTGGGCCTTGGCATTTTGGGAAGTATTGATTTGTTATGCAGATCACTTCGGCTTCCCCACTTGTCCCATAGACAGACATGGTTCACCTTGAACCAACTCAGTTGAACACAACACAATTTTCAACCAGATCACAGTGTTTCAAACTGGGAAGGGTAATCTGGTTCACGAACTTAATATTTTTAGAGTATATTTTTTCATCTATGGTGTTGCTCCACTACTAGCAGGCCAGGACAGTACCCCAACGGAGTCACGTAGGAACACAAACATCACTCCACTGCCAGCAAACCTGGAAAGTACCCTGGTGGAGTTGCTTGCTTCACCTCCTGCACAGGAAGCCTTTATCCTCTTTCTCCTTTGTTATTTTTGAAAGAGGATTGTGCATAGGCACTTATTTATTTTTGGGGCGGAAGAGGGATCCTAGCTTATTGTGAGAAGGAGAGGTTGTTCCTTCAGAGAAGCATATAAGACCTCTGATTCATGTTTTATCGTTTAGATTTCCCCTTCTTTGTTTCTATTAGTTGGATGAGCTTGAACATACAGAGCAGAAAACTGAGTATAGGCATGAGGTTTCCCAGACTGGACACGTGTTCATGTTTCGACCGAATATTTCCTTACAGACGGATCTTATTTTCCGTCAAGACTTCATCGTCCAAAATTTATAACCAAGCACAAAAAAGATGGATACATGACTGACCAAGTGCTGTAGTGTCACAAGACTCTTTTGAACTTCAACCACATGCATATTCAGAAGCCAGAACGTAGTGTGTAACAACACTTTTTATATAGAACAAAGAAACAGAACAACAAAGAACAGGTAAATAGAATAACAAAGCAAATCAAAGCAAAGAACAGAACAATAAAGAAAATAAATGAAAGGATTATGTACATAGTGCAGGGTGCGGCCCCAGATCATTGAAAATAATGCTTTATGTCTTGGCCATTGACAGGGAGAGTTTCAATCTTCTTGTCAAGTGATTGTAGACAATACGTGTGTTGGCCAAGCTTTTCGTGAACAGTGAAAGGGCCAATCCATAGGGACTGAAATTCGGTGTGTTTGCCTTTGTCCTTGTGGGGTTTATCCCACTTCATGACTAAGTCACCCACACTGAAGCTGGTACTCCCTAAAGACTTTCTATCGAACCATATCTTGATATGGTTCTGGTGTAGGGTAAACTTTTCTTTTGCTTTCACCATTTCTTCCTATATCTTGTGCAATGTGTCCATCCTAAGCTGAATTAATAGACACGAATTGCCTTGGGATTCTTGGGACTACTAGAGATCGGGCAAGTATATGTTCGGTGGGAGGATGGATTCTTTTTCGTATACTAGGCAGTAGGGGGAGGTATTCAGAGAGGGCTTCAGTGTGACTCGGTCAACGCATAAAGAATTCACCAGAGTGGAGTGTTAGTTTCATTGTTTAGAGTAAATGGTATTTTTTATGATGCAGATGAGGTTCTTGTTTGTGGACTCAGCAAGACCATTTCCCTGCGGGTAGTAGTTAGCAAAATGCTTTAACAAAATACCATTTTTCAATGCAAAGTCATAAAGCTTAAGCGAAGAAAAGTACGTTTCATTGTAAAAAACAAGTGATACTGGAATGCCAAACCTGGAGATGATGTTTTCTTGTAGGAATTTGATGACTTCCAGGTCATTCACTTTTTTTAGCGAAACTGCTTCTATCCACCGCATAAAGTAATCTGTAAAAGTTAAGATGTAGTGGTGCTGCTTTGCTGAATGTGAGAAAATCTCCCCAATGATGTACAAGCCCCACTGTTGGAATGGTTCTTCCATTGCAACAGGCTGCAGTGGGGCTGCTGACCTTCATTTTCTGTTGGCACATCTTTGATAGACCGAACACTTACGAGCATAGGCATGTGTGTCTTTGAATAATGTAGGCCAATAGAAACTGGCCTACATGACCTTCTGTGTTGTTGTGTTACCCGCGAAGTGACCCCCAACTAGCCTGTCATGGAGATCACATAACACCCTTTTTGAATCATGTTCCTCTAGGCACCTGACCAGAACATCGTTGTGGTGATTTTTGTAAAGAACCCCATGCACCAACTAGTAGGATAAATCTTTGAGTCAGAGTGCCCTCTTCTACCGCATAGAGAAGTGAGAGGAAACGGTTCCATGCTCAAGTTACTAGTGCACGTCTGCGTACCAAGAGTTTCCATGAAAAGTGGGGGGGCTCGCTTAATATTATACATTTCAATTTCTTGCACCCAACTAGTGAGCTCTTCTTATTACTCTTGCACATGTACTGCTTCCGTTGCTAATCTGCAAAGACTGTGATCCTTGATAGTGTGAGCTGGCTTGATGTCAAGATCATATCCTTGCAGTCCTATCATCCATTTCTCCCTTCTTTCACCCAGCACTTGTTGAACAAGGAGTGATCTGACTACTGGGTGCGGCACAAAGACAATACAATGATTTTTCAAGACGTAGGGTTTGAAGTGTTTAAGTGCCTTGTATACTGCGTACGCTTTTTTTTCCACGGCAGGATAATTTAGTTCAAGCCCTTGCAAGCTCACGGCCATGAAAGAGATAGGAAGTTCCTTGTTCAGCTCGTCTTTCTGAGTGAGCACAACAATGAGTGAAGTGTCAGAAGTAAAAGTGTAAAGCAAGAAATCCTTGTTGAAGTTTGGGTTGTACAATGCAGCCACCTCTTCTATAGTTTGCTTAATATGGGCGGACACATCCTTTTCCTTCTTTCGCCAACTGTACACTGCATCCTTCTTGGTCATCTCTTGGATGGGTTTGACAATATGTGCATAATCCGAGATGAACTTTCCGAGGAAGTTGATCTTCCCTAGGAAGGACTGCATAGCTTTCTGGTTCATGGGGTGAGGAATTTGCGTGATGGTTCGAACCTTGTCTAGATCCACTTTGATCCCACTCTTGGAAATGATGTGCCCAAGGAGGTTACCCTTAGACACTGCAAAGATGCTCTTCTTGGGCTTCAAGGATATCCCATACTTCCGACATCGTTCAAAGATTTTCTGAAGATGGCGCAGGTCCTCTGACCGCCGTATAGAGAAGTATGTCACGTCGTCAAGGTAGACCACTATGCTCTGTCTGATGAGCCCACGGAAAGATGTCCATTATGTGCTGAAATGTAGAGCCTACATTTACCAACCCAAATGACAATCTACAATAAGTGAGTGTACCCCACTTGGTACGGAAGGTCGTCTTCAGTATGTCAAGCTCTGCTACTAGAACCTGGTTATATCCTGAGAAAATGTCAAGAAAATAAAACATCTCTGCTCCAAATATCGTTTGCAATATGTGTTCCATAGACGACATTGGTTAGTTATCCTTGTCCAAGGCACGGTTAAGATTTCAGAAATCAACGCACAGGAGGATCTCCTCAGACTTCTTTCTAACAAGGACTAGATTGGAAACCCACGTGGAATGATGAACCTTGTAGATGATCCGAGCATCCAACAACTTAGTCAATTATTTTTGTATGAGGGGCTCAAGTGATGGATGCACTTTCTTTAGCTTCTATTAAAAAGGTTTGGCCCCTTCCTTTATTGGGATGACGTGCTGGATTATTCACATGTCATATGTTTTCAAGTCATCGTATGTCCACACGAACACATCACGGTATTGTTTGAATAGGCAAACAAAATCTTGTTGCTCTTGTGGTGTGCAATGTATTGAGATTCACAAACTTCGGATCTTTGTCTCGTCCCAGGTTAATCTGTTTGTGCAGCATTGTGGAATTGTGGGTTTTGGCATTCGAGGGTCCCTGGAAGCGGTTCTGCAAGTCATACAAATTCTCAAGTGATATCATGCCATTGGGGATGAGGTTTCCTTTGCTTCCATCAGCTATTTCCTGTAGAGACTACTCGTGCTCATCTTCGTCTATCTCCACACCCTTGAAGATGTCAATGTTAGCCATAAAATGCAGTATATGTTGATCATCATGAAAAACGAATAAATTAGTGATGTTATCTGGGGAAGATGGTTTGTACAAAATTTCAACAGAAAATCTATCCCTTAGCAGTGTCATCCTCACAACTGCATTTTCTAGAGCATCTGTAGTTGCGTTACGCATTTTTGGTACAAAAATAATATTAAAAGCTTGGTAGTTAGAGATAAGTCGTCGTACCTCTTGTTGATAACTTTTAAGATGGGGTGACACACAGTGTATAGTGTTACGTACATGACGCACCACAATAATGGAATCACCTACCACTTTAAACACAACAATGTTGAGGTTGATGGATTTTTGTAAGCCCAAGACAATTGATTCATACTCGGAAATGTTGTCTGTGCACTCGAACTCCAAGCAGCTAGAGACTAAATTTTTCCTCTACAGCGGATCTATCAAAACACAACCGTCTCCAGAGCCATCCTACATCTTGGATTCGTCAAAGTATAAGGTCCACATATCCTCTATACAAGAACCGCTCGCCACACTAGTACTACTATGACTACTATTATTGTTACAATCTATTGTACAAGTCTCATTTTCGCCAATTGGGTAAGGAAGGAGACCCAACTGTGTGTCTAATGGGGTGGGAACTGGATGTGCAAGATAACACCCCAATTGTGTTTCCAGAAAGCAGTTGATGAACATGAGTTCTACGAAATCCAATGGTTCATTTTCATCATTCAAGGGAGTCACGTTGTGCTTAATGTTTCTTTTCGGCAACACCCGGATTGGTTGTTTTTGCCCTTGTACGGAAGCTATAAGTGTGACCAATCAGTAGAAAAGTATCCTTGTAGCTTGTTAGACCAGTCTTTGCTGAGCAATAAGTCGTATGCTTCTGGGATGTCCACAATCACAATGTTAATGCACTGGTGAACTCGTCCATCGGATGATAACTGGATGATCACATCCCGGAGTTCACCAATGGCTGGAACACATGTTTTCTCAGGTTGGATGATCTGGGAAATTTTGTTACTCCATTGAGCACTTGATCCTGTTAGCAATGGAGAGTGGCATGACATTGACTGATGCACCAGAGCCAACCAAATAGTTGTGAATATTGAAGTTGAATATTTCAAATGACAACAACAACGGTGGGCAGCCCGAGTTCGCTTCCTCCATGCGAAGCGCGCTGAGCATGGATGTGAGTCATTTGGGAGACTTACATGGTCACTTGCTGGAAGAGGTAACACTGCTTATGGAGGTTTTCCCCAGTGTGCACAAAACAATATCCCGCTGACCCGTGATCTTCGTTAACTCATACAAAGATATGTTCGCATGGGTATTTTTCATGTCTTCAACAATGTTGTAGTCTAGAGCGTGGAGACTCGCTGAGATATCCATGGGTAGACTTTTGTTCCTGTTGTCCGGTGGGCTACTCTTGTCTTCAGTGCTCACAGACATACTTTTAGCTGTAGTTGTCTTCCCAACCTTTCTTTGAGTTTTCTGTGTTGAGCTAACCAGTAGATCGACTCTCCTGAGCAGATGTTATCTTACATTTTCTTTCGATATCTCAAACACAGTGGGGGCCCCTTGACTTCTCAAACTGTATCGATTGTTTTGCTTTGGGGTCAGGCGGTCGCTTGGAGGCTCCTTCTTGGTGGTTGTCTTCTAGTCAGTGTTAGTGCATTGATACATGTTAACCACATGGCCAACACTTGGAGCTTCGTCAGATGTAGCATCTTCTTCTTCATCTTGATTCTTAGGTCGAACCTGCTCACTAGCTGTGAATTGGTCGGTCAACTGTGTAGCTAGAGTGCTCATTCCTTGGTTCCATCTCGGGAAAGTCCTTTCTGAATGTCATTCGCTATGGAACTTGCAATAATGATCTTTCATGATTTGATCCAAGATGAGCATAAGGTTAGAGCTCTACGCAGATTTGGCCGGGTGGCTACTATTGATTCCTGATTTCATGTTCTTATTTTGCACAAACCTGGGAGGCCTACTGTTTATGGTTGTCTCTCTCGTCCATTGTTTGAGTTTAGAAATTTTGATTTTGAAGGACTTGAAGAGACTAGTAAGGCTCTCAATTTCACTTTCTTCAGTTTCCTTTTCCTTACTCATAGTATTCTGAGACCTCCTACCCATGTCTTTGGAGTCCTTAGCTAGTTCATCATATGCAATGACTCCAATAGTGTGCAGGTCTTTCTCCACAACAATTTCCTTTTGGAAATTTTCCAATAATGTTGGTTTCACAGCTCACTTAACAAACTGTGCATTGTTGTTCGGTAGTGCAGACGTGTAGTAGTCAACAATGATGGAGTCATGAGGTTTGGTGTCTACTGTGAACTTGTTCAGGATACGGTTAAACCTATGGTTGAAATCTTTAACTTTTTCTTTCTGCTCCATCTTGAGACTACCCAACTCTTTTAGCAACATGGTGGGGGTTTTGTCTTCAACAAACTTCTCAAGGAAAATTCTCTTGAACACCCCCCAGTTCTGAATGGAGTTCACAAGAAGGTTGTGGTACCATACAACTGCTCTACCATCCAAGGTACATGGAAACAATCTACATGCAACGTCGTCATAACGTACCTCGAGTGTCTGCAGATGTAGGTAGAACGTGTCTAAGTGATCTTCCGCCTTCACTATCTTGTCAGGGTCATACTTTGTTAACAAATTCTCTGCGTGTCTTGGCATCTTATGAAAGACACCCAGGAGTGCCAATGGGCCCTGGGTCATCCATTCCATATTTTGGTTAGCCATATTGTCCTCTTCTTCGTCCTCCTCCTTTTCTTCTAAATCTATAGTTCTACCTTTGAATCTATTGGTTCATCTCCACCTCCACCTCCTCCGCTACCTTCCCCTCTGCCTCTTGTGCCAAGACCTGAGCCCAAAAGTAAGAGGTTATCTTATTCTCCCTCTAAAAGGACTAGAGGTTCCTCTTCGTTTTCAATAGATTCTACCAGCGCTTCAAGAGTGAAAAAGATTTATTCTTCTAGAGATGAGACTACCACTCCTGTGGGAGTAGTCTTTTGCTTCCTCTATGAATAGGGAAGAACGTGCACTCCTGCAATCAGTCTAAAAACTTTAGCAAATTGACGGGTGATGGGACGGACAACGCGGATGTGCTGATACAAACTTTCTTGTTCGGGTCTTGGAGGTGAGGAATAACAAACTTTAGAGTTGTGTGTAGGGGAGAGAGATTGCATGTCACTGCATTGACCAGATGATAGATGAGTGGGGTTGGTAGGGCACTTAGCCATAAGCTACTAGCAGCCCTCCTTCTAGCACCAAAAATATTGATGGTTCTAGACCAACCAATATTCAGGGGATCTCCTCGGTATGAATTCCCAACTAGACCTCACACCATTTGGTGTAGAAGTCCCATATGGTATGATGGCTTGATTGCCATTATCTTAGAGATTTGTCTTAGCTCTTGTTGTTCAGCCCATGAGAGTTTTATGCTTGTATCTTCAAAAAGCAAGGTGAGTATGCCTGGTGAGCGCATAACGTAACTTGTGTTTGGGTTCTCTTACTGTAAAGGGAGAGAGTAAAGTGAGTCTCTAGATGAGCGGTAATAGTACCACCCAGGGAGAGACACACGCGAACAAACAAGGGTATGTCCAACATCCACTGGAGTAGTCCACAGCGGATGCGGTAGTCGCTAAAACCAAAGGGCAAGGAAAAACACGTACACCATCCAGCAGAGTAGCCCACACGGAGGTGATGGTTGTTATAACCAATAAACAAAAATGGTATCTCTAATGTCTTGCGGAGTAGTCCACAAGGACGAAACAAAAATGATAAACAATACAACACATCTTCAACAATGTAAGTACTAAAATAACCAAAGTAGTTCAACTATCTTAGTACAGGTTAAGCAAACATGAATTAAAAATGTTTAAAGACTATTCTTACAAACATCTACAAAACATGCGTGAAAAAGTGTTGGCCTTAATAGGCTTATGAGTTAAGAAAAAGTCCCAAGACACATCTCTACACCATACATTACTAGTCCCAGTAGTGGGACATTGGAACCACTCCTTGCTCCTCAAAGAACAAACTATAGACTCTCAAGGCCATGTGGGAGGAGCCAAGGTGAAAATCCCTTGCTCATACAATGGGAGGGGTATATATAGCCAAGGGTGATGCTTGAACCTTGTGACTCTTGGACTACCCTTGTGACTATTCAACTTCCATGACTTTTCAAATGACATGAATCTTCAACTTCTTGTGTGTGTCCATTGGACTTCACTTTGGATTACATGGAGTTATAACAGATATGGCCCATAGTGGTGATGTGGCCAAGAAAAATCATGACACAACTCGACATGACATTGTTGACATGTATTGGTTGACTGTGGTGTCCATGTCAAGCTTCTGCACCGCTATGTGATGGATGTACTCTTGGTGTGCTTTGTCTTCTCCTCTGCATGGCATAGTGTTGTGGGGTCTTCAATGGTCTTGGTCTTGCATTATGTTTCAATGCACGTGTTCCTTTTTCTTGTTGCTTGGTATGCTTGGTACGTCTGTCCAACTGCAAGCAAGTCTTATAGCATGTGCACTCCTTCTTCTTCTCGTTCATCGTCTTGCCATGATATATCAATGTACTTGTTCCTGAAAGGCACTCATGTCGAGATGACATCAAATCCAAAACCTCATAGTCTAGCATGATTAATTTTTATCGTGTTCCGGGTGACAGGGAGGGATGACAACTTGTTGAGACAACGCATAGTGCAACTTAGGATGGAATGAGGAATTTCGAGAGTAAAACTTGCACTCTCGAGATAAACTGCGCAGTGACCACTGGGAGGAAAAATTCTGCAGTGAAGGACATCATGTAGAAAATCCTGTAGATTCACAAGCTCATGTAATCTACTAAAACAAGAGACAAGAATCTACTTCTACTCTTTACTGTGGAAGCCCATAAACATCGAGCAAACAATAATCAATAGAGGAATAGAATCAAAGGCACATAACACAATAAATATCCGAGGAAAGCCACAGCTCAAAACCCAACTATCTGTTTTGTATTAATTCAGAAAACCAAGATGAAATTACAATGCTTGTTCTCTCAAGAACAATCCTAGCACTCAACAAATTCAATCTCCAACTCATAATCAAGCTCAAGGCCAAAGCTTAGCCAATTCACAAGCTCTCCAAGTCTCTATTCCAATGTGTAATTCCCATGGAGAATATCTTGTATTTAAAGGGAAATAAAGCCTTTAAAAATAGCGCAATCCCTCAAGGATCAATTCCTGAATGCATGCACTATTAGTGCAACTGAAAAAAATCTAAAACAAATAGTACATTGTCCCTGCACTCTAGTCTCAACTGGGTGTTTCTCAAAATCAACATGCATGAGTTTCTGATGGTGGAATATTCAATTAACTAGAGTAGCACTAATTAGGTCACTAGTGTCCCAACTGACTGTTTGCTCACTATTAGTTCCTGAAACTAATTGGAACTAATTTAATCGGACTTAACTCAATAAACTGATTTAACTAATTACAACTCATTCATAAGTCATCCTTAACTCCTATAAGTTAGGAAGAACATATACATGTATTCTAAAAGAATTCCAATTCGAATTTCCTAAATTAATTAAGTTAATTAAACTTAATTAATTATTTTCAAATTGCTATGAGAAAAGAATTATATTTTAATTGAAGGACAAATTAAACTGGACTTTCTTGTTGTCATTTCTCAACACTCCCTCTCAACAAGAAAGGGATTATCCACTACCCTGATCATGTCTCTGTGAAACTCAAAGTTACATCTTGGCAACGCCTTTGTCAAGATGTTAGCATCTTGCTCCTTCGCGGGAATGTAATCTAACAACATGATCCGTCTCAATACGCAATCTCTTAGATGATGATACTAGATATCTATATGCTTGGACGGATCATGAAAAACTAGATTTTCAGAGATTTTGATACAACTCTAGTTATCACAATAAATTGTTATTGGATCCATTTGTTGACCAAACAAACCAACAAGGATCTTCCTCATCCAGATAGCCTCACATGTTGCTTGACTTGCATCCATGTACTCTTCCTCTGTAGAACTGAGTGCAACCGATCTTTGTTTCCTGTTGTACCAAGAAACTGCAGCTAACCCAATACTAAAGATCCCTCCTGATGTGCTCTTCCTATTAGATGGACTCCCCACCCAATTTGCATCGGTGAAGCCTTGAAGCTTCACTCTTTCTGTCCGTCTCTACCACAACCCAAACTGAGTAGTGCCTCTGAGGTATCTCAATACATGCTTTGATGCCTTCCAATACAACTTGGTAGGCCTAACCATCGCTTGACTAAGCTCGTTAGCTGCATAACACATATCTGGTCATGTGTTCACCAAATACATGAGTGAACCCATAAGATGCCTATAAACAGTAGCTTCCACTACATCTCTTGAAGTAACATCCTCCTTCCTCTAATTACCAGCTAGAGGAGTCTCCATGCGTTTACTGCTCTCCATGCGGAATCTCTTGAGTATCTCATTGGCATACTTGCCTTGAGAAAAAAATAACTCCCCATCTCCCTGCCATACCTCCATGCCAAGAAAGTAATGCATGAGCCCCATGTCCTTCATCTCAAACTCTCTTGCAAGATTTTATGAGCTTCTCATCACTTTTCAATATGAGATCATCTACATAAAGTACAATGATCAAAATCTTACCTTCCACCACTATGTGATACAGGTTCACATCTGCTTCACTCTTCGTGAAGCCCAACCCAATGAAGTAGCTATCTATCCTGGTGTACCAAGCACGGGGTGCTTGCTTCAGCCCATACAACGCTCTCTTGAGTCGACACACATGCGACTCATGGTCCAAGGTTTCAAAACCTTTGGGCTGCTCTATGTACACCTCTTCCTTAATCATGCCATTGAGGAAGGCAGTCTTCACATCCATCTGATGGATCTTCCAACCCATTTGTGCTGATAGTGCCAAAATAGATCTAATTGACGAGTACCTTGCAACATGAGAAAAGGTCTCATCATAGTCAATCCCCTCTACCTGTGAAAAGCCACGAGCCACAAATATGGCCTTATGCTTCTCCACACTACCATCTGCAGCTTTCTTTACCTTGTAAAGCCAACGAGAGCTCACAACTGACTTGTCCTTCGGTCTCGGGACCACATTCCAAATGTTGTTTCGAACTTTGGAGTCATACTCCTCCACCATCGAATCAACCTAAATTGGTTGTTGCACTACTTCCTGAAAGGAAGATGGCTTTGTCAGAACACATGCACCCATAAGTTCCATGTATCTAGTGTACCTCTCTGGTGACCTCCTCTATCTGTGTTGAGAAGAGGGTGCTCCCACATTCTCCCATGTATCATCCAACAATTTGTCAGCCTCTCTAGTGCACTTTCTTCCCTCTCTGGAAGACTCCGCCTAAGTGGATGTCTCCACCATGGGACCTCTACATGTGGTTTCTCCACATTAATCTGAGGCTCCTCAACCTTAGGAAATAAAGGATCCTCCTCCACATGTAGCTCAGCTCCCTCTCAAGGGATACTCGCATGGCCTTCTCGTCATCAAACTTGACATCCCTGCGAACCACTATCATCCGACTGGTTTTCATGTACACCTTATAGTTGTGGGGAGTATCAATGTACCCCACAAAGATCCCTAACTCTTCTATTGGCTCAAGCTTCTTTCATGCATATTTGGTCACATGGAAATAAACCAATGACCCAAAAATCCTGAAGTGACCAACATCTAGCCTCTTACTGGAATAAGATTCCTCTGGTGTTTTACTCTCAAGTATCCGATGTGGGCTATGGTTCTTAACATAAATTGTTGTGTTGCATGCCTCAGCCCACAAGTGTAGTAGTAGGCCCTGATCATGCAACATCACCCTTGCTGCCCCTACTATGCTCCTTTTCTTCCTCTCGGCAACCCCATTCGATTGAGGGTTATGAGATTACGTCAACTCTCATTTAATCCCTTCTGTTGCACATAAGTTCTTAAACTCATTGGAGATATATTCTCCACCATTATCATTCCATAGAGATTTAACCTTCTTGCCTGACTCTTTCTCGACCATTGCTTTGAATTCACAAAACTTTTTGAATGTCTGATCCTTTCTCTGCATGAAAAATATCCATCATCTACGAGAATAGTCATCTACAAATATAACATAATACCTGTGTTTGACAGTGGATATTGTCGAGAATGGTCCACACACATCTGAATGGGTTCTCTCCATAATAGACTTTGCTCGACTGTCTCTATCTCCAAAGGAAGAGTTGGTGTATTTTCCCAAAGTATAACCCTTTCATGTATCAAATTGCTTAAGCGTACCTTTGGGAAGACCGGTAGAGATTTGCTGCAATATCTTCAAAGCCCCATGATGCAAGTGGCCCAATCATCTGTGCCACAACTCGCTGACATCTCAGCTCAACATCTTTTCCACTTTTGAACTCAAAGAAACACAATCCTCTACCTCTATCTTATAGAGATTTTGAACTCGAACCCCTATCTTCTTTACTTGACCCGTGGTTATGTGTCGAAGGAATGCCTTTCCTTTCGAAAAGATCACATCATAGCCTCTATCCTCAAGCATGGCAATGGATACCAAGTTCTTCGTCAGTCTGGGTACATGCATAACATTCTTCAAGGTGAGTGGAGCTACATGCTCCCTTTGAAAAGTAATAGTGCCCACACCAGTAACACTATACTTACCATCATCACCCATCTCGATATGAATCTTGAGATCTTTCTCCTCTAGTTCACTGAATAACTCTTTTTCACTGGTCATGTGGAAAGTTGCTCCACCGTCTAAGTACCATACACTTCCCATCATTGAAGACACCATGGCATGCAATGAGGGAAAAGTCCAATTCGATTTGGGAGGCCAAAGCCTCACCCACCACTCCTCTTGAGGACTTCTCCTTGGACTTCTTCAATGGACAATTTGTAGCAAAGTGACCCATCTTGTGACAATGAAACCATTTAACTTTTTTCACGTCCTTCTTCTTACTTCCATGATAAGAATCTGATTTGGAACGATAAATTTTACCTTTCCCCTTAATCTCTAAGGCACAGTTCTCTTCATCATCAGTCTTTGATGAAGATCCATCCCTGATGTTCCTCCTGATCTCATCCTGGATCAAATCCGATCATAGTCGTTCCCAATCTGGCAGCTTCTCCCAACCATTGACGGAGTCCTGATAACTATGCCAACTCTTTGGGAGTCCAAGAAGAGCAAGGCTCACTATATCCTCCTCGGAAACTGTGATTCCAACACTTCCAAGTTCATCCCGACATTGAGTGAACTTGGTCAAGTACTTTGGAATCATCTCACCTTTCTCCATCTTGATTTTATGAATTTTATCCTTCAGTGCCAACTTCCTTTGATCATTGCTATTCTGATACAAGTCTGCCAATGTTTTCCACGTAGCATGCGGAGTTTCCTTGCCATGAAGACTCGAGACAATGTGGTCTCGAACTCCCTCAATGATTATCCACCTTGCCTTCGCCACACACTTCTTCCATTCGGCCAAGTTCTATGCGTCCATAGCTACTCGCTTGGGGACTTCTTGATCAATGAATTCCTTCAAGCCATTATATTCTAGCACAACCTCCACCATGTTCCTCCAGGCTATAAAATTCAAGTTGCCTTCCAAGGCATACTCAAGCCTCAACCCATGGAACACCATCTGTCGATCCAGAAGTATGTATGCAAATTCGACTTTTACCTGTAACCCAGAACTCAAAACTTCGAAATATCCTTTAGAGAGTTGATTTTAAATCAACGATATCTCCCTCATCCGAAATCTGATTCGGCCGATTTTATTTTTGAATTTGGGTATCTTTTCGCAAGGAATCCAAATCTGCAATTTGTTTCTGAAATTTTTTCACATAAATTCTTAGAACTTCTCTGCAAACTCTCGACCCAAAAAACAATGTTGCTCTGATACCGTGTAGAAAATCCTGTAGATTCATAATCTCATGTAATCTACTAAAACAAGAGACAAGAAACTACTTCTACTCTTTACAACGGAAGCCCATAAACATCGAGCAAACAATAATCAATAGAGGAAGAGAATCAAAGGCACATAACACAATAAATATTCGGGGAAATCCACAACCCAAAACCCCACTATCTATTTTGTATTAATCCGGAAAATAAAGATGAAATTACAATGCTTGTTCTCTCAAGAACAATCCCAACACTCAGCAAATTCAATCTCCAACTCATAAGCAAGCTCAAGGCCAAATATTAGCCAATTCACAAGCTCTCCAAGTCTCTGTTCCAATGTGTAATTATTATGGAGAATAGCTTGTATTTAAATGGAAATAAAGCCTCTATAAATAGCGCAATTCCTCAAGGATCAGTTCCTGAATGCATGCACTATCAGTGCAACCCAGAAAAATCTAAAACAAATAATACAGTGTCCCTGCATTCTAGTCTCAACTGGATCTTTCTCAGAATTAGCATGCATGAGTTTCTGATGGTGGAATCTTCAGTTAACTAGAGTAGCACTAATCAGGTCACTAGTGTTCCAACTGATTGTTTACTCACTATTAGTTCCTGGAATTGATTGGAACTAATTTAACTGGACTTAACTGAATAAACTGAGTTAACTAATTACAACTCATTCATAACTCATCCTTAACTCCTATAAGTTAGGGAGCACATATACATGTCTTCTAAAATACTTCCAATTTGAATTTCCTAAATTAATTAAGTTAATTAAACTTAATTAATTATTTTCAAATTGATATGAGAAAAGAATTCTATTTTAATTCATAGTTTAATTCAAGAAAAAATTAAATTGGAATTTCTTGTTGCCATTTCTCAACACACTAGTGGTAGTTGCAAGGTGGGACCTTGAGTGAGGCACTTCTATGCAATTCCTGGAAGGAAAGCAAGATAGGGTTGCAAGGGAGCTGTTGGGTAGTTCTGCGCAGTTTTCAAGAGCAAGGCATGATAGAGATGCAAGGGACCTGTTGAACATGACTACACAGTTTTGGAGAATAGTGCAGGATAGGCAGCAAGGGGACTACTAGACATGACTGCACAGTTTTGAAGAACAGTGCAGGACAGGCAACAGAGGGCTAGTTGAGCATGACTACACAGTTTTGGAGAACAGTGCAGAGAAAGGAAGTAGAGGACCTCTAGGCATGTCTGTGTAGTTTTGGGGAATAGTGCAGACCCAGGTCTCAGTGTAGTGTAGGGTCCTGGAAGATGAGAAGGAGGCTTGATGATTGTGCTTGAGAAATGTGCAGTTTAGATTGGACATGGAGGCAGTTTATGCGTAGTTCTGGGAGGCAGACAAGCTACTCACTTCTGGGATTGCGTAGTGCAACTGCCCTGGAGGACAGCCTTAAGCACTGCGTAGTTCTGGGCAAAATATTGGGGTCATTGAGGACTGAGATTGCGTAGTGCAGCTCAGTCGGGGTCCGACGGAAGAGGGTTGTTTGGTCGGACAGATTTTCAAGAAAATGGCTAAGTATTGAAAGCAAGTGAACTTGTATAGTCTTGACACTGTGATAACACACTCAGCATACTTCGACAACAAGACAACGTAGACCACCAGAACAACAAGACAAAACATGCCCTTTGTGAGACTGTCTTAGAGATGAGAATGACAAGCACGACACTTAAGATAGACCTTCGGACGACCATGACGACACTTGCGCGACAATTCTTACAACTTTGTGTGTGAGTACGACAGATGTTCATAGAGCGAAGACTACCTAAGCACACAAAGACAAACTTTAAAACTCACCAGAACAAGATCACAAGCATGGCAAAGCAAACAATATGCGAAAAGACGATTGTTGGTCAAACAAGCAAAAGGGTGGAAAGATTTCACAAGAGCTCATGGGGTGAGCTCGAGTGTTTGTAACCATCAAAGGAAAAACCAAGTAAGGCTCCGAAATTTGGATGCAAGCCAAAATTTTGGAGGGTGGTGTAGTTGCTACAATAGGTGGTCAGCTACAAAGGATAGAACAAATAGTTGAGCATATGGTGGGGTGGAACGTGGCTCACCTTATAAAATTTGCAGGAAACATTTGATATTGACCAGATAAGTTCCCTTATGGACTTTAAATTTGTGATGTAAATCATATTCAATGAAATAGAAATCGATGTTGATAAATTGTGTATATTTATCTGCTTTCCTATTGAATGGACATCCTAATCTATGAGATACATGTTTATTATATGAGATGGTACATTTGGTTGTCATGGCTATGTAATATTCACATGCTTTCATGTTGATCTTAATGTGCTCTTATGATGTGTTTTCGTGATTTTGAGCATGGGACTAAGAGAAACTTAGTCTTGGTTATCTTTAATATTTATGATTGTATTGTCTTTTTTGCTAGTAAGATGTTATGGATTGGAATAGAGGGGAGGTTAACCTCTTATTCTTTTGGATAGCTAGGATGGATGGTGGGTGTTGTATTTTCTACAAGATCCGTAGTAGAAACCAATCTTTTGTATTGATAATTACTACCTAATAATCTTCATACAATTTATCATTAATATTATTGAACAATTATACACAGAAGATTTCAACAATAATGCAACAAAAACTGTAAGATCATAAAGAGACAACTATGCATAATAGGGACAACAAATTTTCCATGGGAAACCTTGTAATGATCCTAAATAGGAAATACAAGTTATAACAACAAATATTTTATGCAACAAAATACAAAAACGAAATATTCATCAAGCACCCACAAAAAAACTGCAAATGAAGAACTTCTAAGCCATTTTATTAAAGTTTTGCAAGCCAAATACAATAAATAGTGGAATGGTGCACTTGGGCTTATCTCAATGGACAAGCAGAACCAAACCCAGGTAGGAAAATGGTTGAGCTGAAGGCTTCCCAGTTGCTGCACCAATCTGCATTGCGCTGCCCAGAAAACTACTTTACTGTTGAATTTCGAATGGATGGAAAGTGCACTAAAATCGCCCAGAAATTTATATGCTTTTAACCACAAAATCCTTGGCCGAAACCCAAGAAAACCCAGAAGGTAATTTGGATTTTTTTTTACTTATCTTTTTCGACCCCCTTGGAGCCTCACCCCAACTATGGCTACCAAATTCGACCTGCTAGAAACTGCCTGCAAATCCATCTGCAAACTCCTCCAAAATGTTGGGTTCACCCCTTCTATCCAACTCCTAACTTCCTGGATGAACTCTTGGCCCAGATCAGCTACTCCCAAACACCACAAAATTCTGCTAAGTGGCCTTTGCGTTGTCCCTCTACCCAGAAATGCCAATTCTTGGTATGCTGGCTTAACTAGGTGAAAGCTCCAGTGAAAATTCATGCCCAATGTTGCTACCTCAACTCCCTGACCTCTTGACAAGCAATGAGATCTTTGCTGGTCTCAAACTCCCTCTGCGTGATTCCTTGCTACCCAAAAATACACACCCCCCTCTCTGCATTGGTTACTGATGTGTGTTGATGCCCTAGAACTCCTTAAAAATCTAGTAGAACATCCTCCCTAGGGTGGGCACGGATGGTCCCCCAAAGTAGAGTTTGAATCTCCCACGTGAGAGACTCGTGGCTAAACAACAGGTAGACTTGCTAAACAAAAAAGCGTACAAATGAGTGTTTGTTTTCAAATGTTAAAGATACCAAATGGAGGCCTCCAAGCTCTATTTATAATAGCTAGTCCTCTCCCTTGGTGGTCCCCACCTTCCACTAATAAAATATTACTTTTCTGCCATTATTCATTAAAATAATAATTTCCACTTTTCTCCCACAAAATAATATTTTCTCCTTTTTATTTAATATCACCAAAAATTGGAAAAACACCTTAGTGAATTTTGCACTCACAAAAATTGGGAACATTACAAACCCAAACTTGGGAGAAAACCCAACAACTCTTCTTCTAGGGAAAAAATTCCTCAGCAAGGTTTATAATTCCAAAAAAATGTCTAGAAATCTATGCCAAAAATCTAAGTCGAAACACTAGACAAACCTGGTCAAAATACTCCAATCAACGTTGGTCAAACCACCCAAATAGTCAATTTTTGGCCCCGTCAACTTATCTCCTGTAAGAAACTTCAGACTTGTGGTTGACTCTTGTGGTCAACCCCTGTGGTCAAAGAGTCATCTTCTACATTCGAACTCAAAATGTTTCTATAGTCAAATTTAGCCTAAAATCTCATTCAAACAGCAGGTCAAACTCCGTCAAATAGTCAAAAACTATCTCAATAAAACCTCCAAGAATCCTCTCCTTTGACTTCGTACGTGTGGCTAGAAGAGAAAATAATATATGATGATCTGAATTGGTCAAAGTGGAGATGTCACATTGTGTATATATACTTGTCAAAATGGGTGAATTTTGACCAAGGTTCACACCCTTTCATGGTGGGACTGACTTAAACATTTTGAGCCTACATGATGGCCAGAAAATAGAATTTTTATTTTTATTTCCATAATTTTCCTAGGCCAACTTAGGAGGCCTCATGGCATATGAGAATACCTCCTGATGCTACAAAAAAAATCAACACTCCCTCTTAGAAAGGGAGGTATTCTCCTTGGCTGCAACAGATTTCCCCTTAGCTGAAATTTCTCCTTCATAAGAAAAGTTCATGAGCTTGCTAAGTTGATGCATGTCTATAGATAAATCCATCTTGGAGTGGTAAATGTAATTCCTCACATGCACATCTATAGATCACTCCATCTTAGAGTAGGAAATGTGAGTATCCAATGCCTTTTACCTCTGGCCAAAGTCCTTTAGGGCTCCTTAGGTAAATGTATCAATATCCTCTGGTCAAAGTCCTTTATGACCCAGCCAAGTCCTTCTGTCTTCTTAAGAGGGAATCTCCCCTTGGACCATTCACCCTCATCCAAAGTCCTTTATGGATTCTTAGGTGAATTACATCTATCTCCTCTAGTCAAAGTCCTTTATGACCCAACTAAGTCCTTCTAGCTTCTTAGGAGAAGATTTTTCCAATCCTATAATTTCCATGGGCCATTCACCTCTGGTTAAAGTCCTTTATGACCCAGCTACATCCTTCTATCCTCTCAGGTGAATGCATCCGTATCATGTGGTCAAAGTCATTTACGTCCCAACCAAAGTTCTTTATGGCTTCAGGAGTTGGCATGCCCTAATCCTGCAAACACATCAACCCTAACTCTTAACGAGGGAGACATTTTGCATCACACCAAGCTTGTCTTTGAAGTATAAAAACATCAATATAGATAGAGGCTTGGTGAAGATGTATGTAATCTTCCCATATATGGATATGTATAAAAGATCCAATGCTCCTTTATGCACCATGTCTTAAATGAAGTGACCTACTCTAAGAGCCATGCAAGAAACTTCTGAAGTCATATTGCTTCAAAACTTCCAACATGAGTTGTAATATACTCTGCCTCTACTATACTGAGTGCGGAAGAAGTTTTCTTCCTTATAAACCTAGATATCATAGCTTATACAAAGTTAAAGCACACCTTGATGTGTTATTTGTGTCCTCTACATTCTTGGGCCAATCTGAATATGTATACCATTCATGCTCACTTCGCCACCTGAGATATATCTCAAACCATATATATTGTACCACGCAAGTACCTCAACCATGCTTTGCTGCAACCCAATGTATCTACGTCAACTTGACCATATGTTGGCTGAGGGTGTTTATTGCAAAGAAAATATCAGACCTAGTGTTAACTAGGTACATCAAGGATCTAATCAACTGCTTGTACATCGTGCAATCCAACAAATTTGAATCTCAAATACCAAGAAATAGTGTATCCATCAAGAATCATTTATTTCAATCTTTGAGTCCAATTCCCTCTGACACTAAAGCATATCCTCTTGTGATAATCCTAGTTTCTCCCTCTATCATGGAAGAAAATCCTTCGATCATTGTTGTTATCTCTATCATGTAGGTAAGTCCTTCTGCCACTGCTACTTTCTTTATTATGTAGGCAAGACCTTCTACCACTGCTTCTCTCTCTGTCAAGTAAGAAAACTGTTATTCTATTATGTCTCCCTCTGTCATGTAAGAAAGTCCTTCTGCTATTTGACATGGTCTCCTCAAAGAAAGACATGTTTCTCCTAAAGACTTTCTATCTCTGACCATCTTGACAATCTCAACCAATGACAACCTCTTGGAAGACTACTCCTTCCACTCTTCTTGATTGTTTTCTCCATGGGTAATTGAAGCTCTTTAAGTCATCTAGCACGGTCTTGGATGTCTATACAATCTATAAAATTCTCCCTCTCGAATATCAATCACTCCTTCTAATTCTATGCTCGAGCCATTAAGAACCTAACCATCTAGTGACTAGAGAAAAAATATCCTTGTAGTCCACTCCCTCATATTGGGAGAACCCTCTTTCCAAAAACTTTGCTTTGTTCATCCTAATGCTGCCATTTGTTTCCAGAATAATTTCCTTGGCAACCTTCATGATGTACCTGCAAACCTCATTCAAGAGGCCATGGAAGAAGTAATCATAACCAAGCAAAAAATACAAAGACAAGAGGTTAACCAAGGAATAATAATAATAATAATAATCAAGGGATACAAATATGAATAGCTCATATCTTGGTTAAGAAGGAAAGTGATGAGGGTTATAGATAATTGTCAACATCCTCTTGATCCTTGCTTCCTTGCAGAAATCAATGAAGTCCATATTATCTTATCAAGATTAGATTCATTTGTTTCTTCATCCTATATATTAGGCTTAGCAAGCCAATCATCAAGCTATATAGCCACACCAAATTCCTAACAACAAGCTAGCATCAACACAAATCCATTCCACATGTTATCAAGGAGATAAACCAAGTATGCATCACACCAATCCCACTTGCATTCAACACTCCAAGTCTTTCTCTAGGGTTTCATCCCACAAACCCTGGGACTTTCTTGTCCAAGAATTCTATATAAGTCGTAACCTCCAAGTCTTCTCTAGGGTTTACAAACCCTAAGTCTTCCAACTCTTGTATCAGGTTATTCTTTTCCTCCAATGCTCACGTAGAGATCAGCTCGCTTTGATCATTTTCAACTTGTTGATCATAGGTAGGATTCTCTTTCAACAACCTGTACTATACCAACACTTGACACCTTGTTGTTAGCCCCTCCTTTAGCAACCAGAGTTCTTCATTCATCCCTTTATTAGCCCTCAATGTGTTGTCTGCATAACTCGACCTTCATCCAAGATTTGTTGCAACTCAACCTGTTATTCAAGTTTGAGGTATGCGACCTCCTTCCTGAGGCACTATGACCTACTTATCTACAACTTTCAGACCACTACTTGGGGACCTACCTACAACCTACACTCAGCCCTTTCTAGGAAGCCTCTGCCTACCAAAATTGGACTAGGCCTACCCTTCTTTTGGGCTTGCTCCTATGGTTTCTCCAATACATAATGAACTCTAGATGTGATTGTGGCCTCTTATTACCTTGAATGAACTTCAACCATTATTTACTCAGCCTATAAAATAGAACAAAAATCAGCTAGAAATGGAATCCTCGGCCTCCCTAGGAAAAAAATCTCAAACTCAACTTGCCTTGGACATATTTCCTCAACGGATCCAAAATCAGTCTCTCTTGAATTTATCCTTCTACTTGGCTACGAGCAATCCTTAGGGATTTTTCTCTTACATAAGTGTGAGTCCATCCCACTTGTTTCTTAAGCTAACTTTAGTGGTTTCCCTTTTCAACCAATCTCAAATAGCATGTTAAATTTTATACAAGATGCATAGTAGAAACAAATGTTTTGATTTGATAATTACTAACTAATAATCTTCATACATTTTACCACTGGTATTATTGAGCAATTATATGCAGAACATTTCAACAGTAATCCAATGAAAATAATAATAACATAAAGAGCCGACCATGCACAATATAAAAAAACAAATTTTCCCTGAGAAAACCCAAAAACTCTTATTCTAGGAGAATTTTTCTTCAATAAGGATTATAATTCCAAAATATTATCTAGAAATTTGTGCCAAAATCCAAGTCTAAACACTTGTCAAACCTAGTGAAACTATCAGCTAGTCAACACTATTCAGACCACCCAAATAGTTAATTTTTGGCCTTGTGAACTTATCTCCTACAACCAAATCCAGACTTGTGGTTGACTCCTACAATCATACAGTCCTCTTCTATGATCAGATTCGATCTATTTTTGTGGTCAAATTTAGCCTGAAATCTTTGTCAAATAGTAGGTCGAACTTAGTCAAACAATCAAGAACTAGCTCGGTCAAACCTCTAAGAATCGTCCCCTTTGACTTTGCTTGTGCTACTAGAATAGAAGAGAATATGTGATGATCTGAATTAGTCAAAGTGGAGGTGTCACATTGTGTATGTATACTTGTTAGAATGGGTGAATTTTGACCAAGGGTCACACCCCTTCATGGTGGAGCCAACCTGGCCATTTTGAGCCTACATGATGGAAAAAAAATAGAATTTTACTTTTTTTATTTCCATAATTTTCCTAGGCCGAATTAGGAGGCCTCTTAGAATATGGAATACCTATCGATTCTACACAAAAAATCAATAGTGAGTTGTGTCACACTCTTAGTGACTCTTAACGAAGGGATCTTGGTTTTCATTAGATAGGCCAGAGAAGCTCAACATCTAATATTTATGATTAGAGGGACATATTGGTGATGTGGACTTTCATTCAAGAGTTAATCCTTGGTTGTAAAGTGGAGACTTGAATGGAGTCTTCACAAGAAATCTAATGCAAAGTGTGGTTCATTGGATAATTGTTGAACTGTTGCAAATTCTATTGAAGGGCATGAAGTGGGCTTATATGGCCTTTTAAGTTATTATGTTTGGTCTTTACTATGCCATTTATGGGATTAAATAATTGTGTTGTATCCTTGTTTAGACTATTGTATGGTTGAACAACATAAAGGTATCCATGTTATGGGATGAGAAAACTTGGAGGTCTTTTGGTGCCTTAAAGGGAGTGTGTTCCTTATCAAGGTAGGTATTGATGTTGGATTTTAATTATTTGTGTGGTGGGTTGTAGCTATTTGGTGTGTCTATAGTTGAAGAGAATGGTAAGTTTCATTTAGATTGGGGAAAATCATGAACAATGGCCTCTTTTACTCCTTAGAAGAAAATCTTATAGTTGTGTAATGAAGGTTTGGGTGACTTTATAGGATGATGAGGATATCGACATCCTTAGAAGAATTTGGGCATAGTATATGCACTGTCAAAGTCAATTTAAACCCTTATAAATTGGCTTGTAATTTCATATTGGAAGTCTCACTTTTGGAAAATTTGGGATTAGAGGATTTGGCCCTAGCCCCTAGTCATATGGTATGGTGGGGGCACCATGACCAAGAGCTTAGATGAAATGGGCTTAAGTTTGGAAGGACATGATGCTTTGAGCATCTGAATGAATCATTAAGGTGATAGTAGGATTTGTTATGTGTCAGAGATGGGCATCCAAACTCTATCAAGTATTAGAGATCCAGGAACTAAGATTTGTCAAGATCACATAATTAATAATCCATCAAGTAATGAAGTCTAGGCATCTTGGATCTATTAAGTGTTGGAGATGCGAAACTAAAGTATATTAAAGGAAAAAAAAATAGGCATCCATAATTTCTTATAAAGGGGATTAATTTGAAAACATAGATCTAGATGCTAGTTAGATGGCCCATGTGGAGGTCTGGTGGAGTGCACATGGAAGGACCTCAGGTCATGTTGTGAGCCAGGGGAGATGACATGGTTTCTAATGTGGTGGATGGCATGTCACTAATAATATGGGTATATGGAAAATTCTGGATGGCATGGCATGTCAATGTGGCACATAAGTGTCAAGAAGATGATGTGGTGGTTGATGTGAAGCCCACATGGTAGAGATGATGTGGAGATTAGGAGTTTGATATCTAGAAATTTGGAAAAATGGTGTTTTTATGTTTTTTTTGGATCTAAATTTCTTGTATATCCAGATGAGTAGGATCTTAACCCACATTGAACCAAGATGACGTGGCGAGGTGTTGATGTGGATCAGAGGTGTAGCATTTTTTAGGTGGAGGCCCAAGTGATAGACACTATGGAGAAGATGTGGGTTAGGAGACGCTTTAGATAATTAAAAATATGGAAATATAGCTTTATATAAAAAGGGGACTCCCAAGTTCCCCTGGACCTAGATATTGACTATTAAGTAAGTGGAAATAAGAGGTATTTGGAAAAGCCACTAGAGTGGGGAAATGAAATCCAAAACATGGATGTATCCAAAAGGTTGGAAATCTGTATTAGCAGAGATTTGGAACTTTTGGAAAAGATGGATTGATAATTTTCCTAGATTCGAATGCAAATACATTGATGTGTCTACCTATGGATGTGGCCCTATGTAATGGTGACATGTGGGTGGGGAATTTCCACATGTTAGCCACATATTGCCAACATAGCATTATACGATGGTGACATGGAGGAAAAGGATATCCAATGGTATATATTTTGACATGACTCTAAGAAAGGTAATCATGTAGAGGGCCATAACTTTGGATCCAAAGATCATATTTGGATGCGAAAGATTAGAATGATATCTTAAAAGAGTTTTAAGGTGGTTGAAGGAAGAGGAATTTTTATAACCCCATCTCCATAAAGTAATCTTAGAGGTCGGTTCTAGACATCTCATTCCCTTGAAAATGTCTTGAGGGGACTGGGTGTGTTACAAAGTGGTATTAAAGTTATTGTTTAAAAATTAGTCTTGGAGGGCTAGAGATACACCAAAGATTTGAATTTGTAGCTCTGATACTAGAATGGTATCGGAGATGTAGTTCAAACCCTAGGATTGGAGGGCTAGACATATATGACAAAAATGATTTTGGAACAAGGAAGAGAGCTTGATAGTTATGTTTGACGACAATACTATTGCCTAGGTTTGACCTTGGTCAGAGGGTCATGTTGCTTGGATTGGAGCAACTATGTAAAGAAAAAGTGCTCTTTAGGAAAATATAGTCATGGTAACTTGGAAAAAGGTGACTTAAAGAAGGTTTTTGTAAGGAGTCTATCTCATATGAGTGATGTTGTTATGTGGATCAAAAAAGTATACTTAAAGATAAAAAGTGCAGTGAATACACTTGAGGTGCATGTGGATATGTATATGTTGGATACCTTTCTTAACTGGTAAGGCATTGTGCCTTGAAGTGAATGAAAGTGGTTTAAAAAAGGAATGTGCATGTGAAGGTATGTAAAGTATGCCTAAAGGTACCCTTGAGTACATTTTATAATGCCTCATATGAATGTTGATGCAAGAATGGAGTAAGAAATGGAGCGTGCTACTAGTGAGGTCAAATTGTAAAATATTGACCGTGTTTAGAGGATGTATGTGTCCCTAAAAAAAAAATGTAAGTACTCCAATGGAAAGTGAGTAAGCTTGATGTGTATATCAAATTTCCTCATGGACGAGGAAAGGTCATTGGTGAATGCTCCTATGTAGTTATTCTAACAAATTGTTAATTTAGATTAATTTGGTTTCAGAAATGATTTTACTTATTGAAATACTAACCAAGATCTAATTATGATTTTATATTGAAGTAGAAATTCAACTTCAAAACTTCAGGTCATTATAATCTAATGCACATATCTCCAGGGCAACTAACTATGTTGAAATTAATTCCTTTTAATAACCTAAAACTAGTGTGTTATTTCATCAAGTAAGAAGAAATAAAACAATAAGGAAGGAAGGAATAATTCAACATAATGACCCATTACGATGTGGAGGAAACTCCATACATCAAGAATGCTAAATTAAATAGGAGGAAAAATATTGAAATCCGCCCATGCACCATTTGTAGCCAATATGGGTAGACATCACTCCAAGAGAGCATTGAGTTTTCTAAAAAAGATGAAATTCTATTAAAATTAATTTTCTAATTAGATACTATTATTTTTATTTTTTATTTTGGTAATTCGAGGGAATTTTATTACTTTAAAAGGATATTACATCACTACAAACAATTTTCAAAATTCTCCCAACCTCATTTTTACCAGATTTACTGGCCAAGAGAAAAACACCAAAATAAGTGACCAGTAAACAATACATACCCATTAACCACAATTGGACTTGCTAGTAAGACTAGAAAACATCTAGAATCAAGATGTAACCCAAAAACATCAAGGAATTGATGAATTTACTAAAGTTGGGTTCTCCTAACCGATTCCAAGAGATGGTGAAGGCTAAAAGTCATAGTGAATGTGCTTTTCCATATGCATTAGTCTCCCTTCCAATCTCTCCAACTTCTCCTATAACCATGTTCAAGCCCTCTGTAAAGTGGCCAGATGAACTTGCATTCACCATTGGTTGCATTGTAGTTCATTCATAAATCTAATGACCACCTTGCAATCATCATGACGGTCCCTACAAAGTTGCTGCATGAGAATGGTCACATGTTTGAGTTAGCTGTCAAAAGCATCCAATGGGGTGGGGAGGCTTAATAGTGGCAGGTGACTAGGCAATATTTTGGTCCACTACTTCCCCCAGGTCACGGTCTTCCATCCTGTGCTCCTCTCGTTGACCTCTTAAGCTCATACCACTTCTATCCCTGCCATGCTATTCGTGCACATTATCCTTTCCAAACTCCACCCAACTCCTTCCTCTAGTTATTCATCGCTAAGCTCCATAGCAAAACACCTCTCGCAAGCCACCCAAACCACTACACCGCCATGACATTATAGGTCTGCCAAGTTAGATAATAATATAGCCCTTGTTAAATGCACATAGGTCAGCAAATAAATTGGTCGACCACCATTCCACCACCTCTCCCATAACAGTGAGCAACACCCGCTAGCAAAGTCACACTCCCAGCCTATGCCTTAAACCCTCTGTCAAGAGATAATAGAGGTGGATAACAAACATAAACCAATAGCCTTGTACACTCCAACACACCAGTCAATCCACATCACCCTAACTATGAAAACCCCATATTTCCAACGCATGCACTTGGAAGGTCATCTACAACACTGTCATGTACCAAACACCAACATCCTAGACAAGATCATCACTACTTCCTTTCCCACCCCAACTTTGGTAAAACCGCCAACCACATTCAACTAAGATTCTCATCCAACCAGTGGTCCTCCAACTAATACAGAACACAACAATGTACACCAAACAAATTGGGCTTCCCCCAACTAGAAAATCCTATACAAACATTGTAGAAATCACAACAGAACTGAGCATTCACTTGAAGAAAGATTACCAAGTTCTAGTGCAGAAATCACAACAGAATTGAGCATTGACTTGAAGAAAGATTACCAAGTTCCAATGCATGTATCGCTTGTCCAATTCCTTACTGCAATTAACCATGCAGAGGCCCTCAAGCACTAAAGTCTCCATAAAACTTCAATTTGTTTTATGATTGATCTTGTATATGCCAGGGCCCCAGGTTTTCTCTCCTCAAGTGATCTCACAGAGTTTACCAGCGCGTTGTCTCTCAACTAAGAGCTTTCATACCCCCTCATGCCAATGCCATTCCTAGGTCAACTCCAACGACACTCCAATCTACAAAGGGATTACCAGACCCTGGAACAACACCCTACCTCCCATTCCATAACTCAAATAACCAAACCTAGAGCAAAAATGCCAACTTAAATGCTTCTCCATATCCTCCTTCTGGATCCTTCACCACATGCTTGTGTTCATGCATTTCCATGCTTTGGAATTCACTCATTAGCTAGGATGGTGGGCTGGCAGGGCCTACACCCCTCCTCCCCCCACCAATCCCATCATCATTCTCTGTTGCCACCCTATCAGGGTTACATACTATTAATTTTCAATTCAAATTGGAGAAATATTGTTGATAATTAAGATCAATTTTCTCATGGTTAATGTTTTTATATGTATGAGTTTTGGACATTAATGAAATGCGTTTAACATAATTTAATACTTAATTTTTACATTTGTTAATGACATCAAATTTGATATTTTAATTTGTGTTGAGTTTAATTTTGATTTATTATTATTACTAAAATTATATGAACAATAGAAAAATAGATAATAAAATATTATTATTTAACATTAAAATAAAAGAAAAATTAATAATGAGATTGTCTTTCGGAATAATCACATCATTGAGATTTGGTAGACTTTTCGAACCAACTAATGTGGTTCATCCTCACGACAAAGGTGAAAAAATCAATCTTCTCAAATGTTTAAATAACAGAGATACATCTTGACTCGAAGTTAATCTTTATGAACTAGCTGTTAAGAAATGATTTTTATGAATTAGTTGTTGGAAATTAGTTATTAGAAATAAAGAAAAGAGAATTTATTATTTACTTATTTTTAATTTTTATTTTTATTAATAAAATTAAATTAAATTCATTAAAATAGAATAAAGTAATATTTTATTATAGAAAAAAGAAACAATGAAGGGATGAGCTCATTGTTGGTTGTAAGTAGTTGTTATAATTACAGAATTATAGAATAATATTAATTAATTATTATTAATAATATAATCAATAATATTAAAATTAAATTAATATTTAATAGAAAAAATGAAAAATTAATTCTAATATTATTATTAAAAAATAAATTATAATTAATTAAAAAATTTAAAAAGGATTAGACGAACTTAGTTAAATGAATAAATAAAAAAAAAATAGAATAAAGTAAGATAAAATGAAAATAAAAATAAAATTAGAAAATAAAAAGTAAAAAAGACCATCAGGAAGAGAGGGCAGGAATCCATCTCCTGCGTAATTTCCAACCATCATCTCTATTGAGATTGATCACATACTTCTCAATTTCAATGGACCCTTGGGATGATTTGAAAATCCTCTATGCAACATGGTGCTTAAATTTTACCGCATGTTCAGCTAAAACTGAGGAACGAGAACAATTGTGCCTAATGCCTACTACATGTTTTTAAATTCTTTAATTAATGAAATGATCAATTTCACCAATGTAAAAACTCTCACACTAACCAAAAAAAAGAAGAAGAAGAAGTTGAGTAAACACTTTTCAGGTAAAATAATTAAAAAAATATTTCAAATTGAAATTTTAATATGTATTCATATATGAATATTGATGATTATGAAACGGTACAGAATTAATTAAATTATTTTAATTAATATTTTTTATAAAAAGAAATTAAAACAAAAATTTATAATTACAATTTTGGATAGGCAACTTCTCCTTGCTCGATGAAATTTTATTTGTGATATTTATGGATTAAAATATATTATATTGACATGTCTTTAAATACGATAGAAGTAGAAATTTTGTAATTTAATTTTTGAAATAAATTTAAATAATCATTAGTTCAACTTTCTACCAAAAGATTTTGAAATGAAAAAGTTACTTCCTTTATTCTTTTTCTTTTTCAACTTTATTGTGTACAAAAGGTCACTTAAACATGTTAAAAGAGGAATGTACATCCAACTTCAATATTATTCTTAACTTAGAAAATAAAATTAATTAATTTATAATCTAAATTCCATATCAAATATATATTTCATATAAATTTGTATATTATTTTTATTAAAAAAAAACATTAAAGATATAATAATCTAAAAAAATAATTTTATGTAGTTTACAAATCTTTGAATCAGTGATCGCTATGTTCACGGAATATTTATACTAAGTAGATCTATTTGAAGGTGACCGATCAACTTCTTGTTGGCTCAACCACATAGCCTAACTCTGAAAGTGTTGAGAGAATGTAACATGTGACATCTCAATAACAAAGGTACTTTAACGATGAGGACTCGACCAATTGAACTAACCCTCGGAACTATATAACAATTTAACATGTTTATATAATAATTCTTATAAAAAAACAATGAATTTTTTTTATCCATTTTAAAAATATGGAAAGTTTTATTAATAATTATTTAAAATTACATGGGAAGGGAGGCATGGGAGGGGTTGTTTTTAGCCTCGATGAAGAAAGAGAGTTTCAATTTTCCTAGGGTTTAGGTATATCAACAAATAATTAGGCAGAGTATCTAATGTTATGGTAGGACTTGGAATCAGGCGGAGTATCTAATTTTATGACAGGACTTGGAATTGGATTATTCCAGAGAGATTAAACAATCGATGGTCTTTAAAGATTTTAATATAGTGATCCAACAAATTATTGAATGTCGAGGAAAAGACGATCGATTTCTTCCCTCAATCTTGCACCAAATTAAGTTAATGGTGGACAAATTTGATGCAATAGAGTTCTTTCGTATTAGGAGAACTCTCAATGTGGAGGCGGACTCCTTGGCTAACCAAGGACTTGGAATTGGATTACTCCAGAGAGATTAGACAATCGATGGTCTTCGAAGATTTTAATATAGTGATCCAACAAATTATTGAATGTCGAGGAAAAGATGATCGATTTCTTCCCTCAATCTTGCACCAAATTAAGTTAATGCTGGACAAATTTGATGCAATAGAGTTCTTTCATCTTAGGAGAACTCTCAATGTGGAAGCGGACTCCTTGGCTAACCAAGGACTTGGAATTGGATTACTCCAAAGAGATTAGACAATCGATGGTCTTCGAAGATTTTAATATAGTAATCCAACAAATTATTGAATGTTAAAGAAAAGACGATTGATTTCTTCCCGTAGTCTTGCACCAAATTAAGTTAATGGTGGACAAATTTGATGCAATAGAGTTCTTTCATATTAGGAGAACTCTCAATGTGGAGGTGGACTCCTTGGCTAACCAAGGACTTGGAATTAAATTACTCTAGAGAGATTAGACAATCGATGGTCTTTAAAGATTTTAATATAGTGATCAAACAAATTATTGAATGTCAAAGAAAAAACCATCGGTTTCTTCCCTCAATCTTGCACCAAATTAAGTTAATGGTGGGCAAATTTGATGCAATAGAGTTCTTTCATATTAGGAGAACTCTCAAGGTGGAGGCGGACTCCCTGGCTAACCAAGGAGAGCAATTAAAACAAGGAGAATTAAGGATTGATGATGAAGATTTAATATTCAAGGCAATACCTTAATGATTCGAAATCATGCGATCCTAATTTGGCTATCGAGGCACATTAAGCAAAGAAAAAGGAGTCGGGTCAGTATATTAATGTTGGAATTGTTTTACCTTAGATCCATATTAATTAAGAGAGTGCAGTAGCATCTTCCTGATCTGGAGATTCGTGCCATTATGGAAACTTGATCAAAAACGTCAAGTTGAGATGGGCACCGGACAGTTGGAGCAGGAAATATTTGATTTACAGTTCGAATGTGTGAACCTTCATTCTCTGCAACTGAAATTTAGTTTGACAGTGTAAATTGCATCGAAATTGGCTATGTTTGTGTATCTCTCATAATGGACCTGGCATATTTGGTATCAGCGAACACTGCAACCATTAATGTTGTATGTTATGGGAATGTTGCAAGTAAGGAAGGCTTATCAATATTTATGGAATGATTGGGAGAGTATGGAAGTAGCGAAAGTGCCATAAAATCACTCATTTATCAAATTTGTTGTCAATTCAAGTGCATTTTGAAAGATATGGAGCGCAACCTAGGGGATGCATCATGCAGAGGAGGAGTTTGTCATTTTTCTTTCCCAGATGGCAGGGATTATGGAGTTTGTAATCACTCTGATATTGCATCATGCTGAGACGATCAAGTTAGAATCCAGGGCATAAAATGAGTTGCTTTGTCAATGGTTGGGTGTTTTGGAGCTAAAGTTGGACCACCTTCAGCTGGAAACTGAAATCCTCAAATTTCAAGTTGACAATTTAGTGAGGGCCGAAGAAGGAAATGGGGATGCAACATGCAATCCAATGAATGAGGGTACCCTAAAGCAGTTCGATATTGCAAAACATATGGAGGACAACAGTTACGGTGTTGTTAATCATGAAGTTAACCCGGAGCAGCTCAACGAGGAAGAAACTGGAGTCCAGGTCACTCCTGTCATGGAGGAACTATAGCTTCAATAAGATCTTAGTTTTTTGCTATGTTATGTAGATACAATGGTCTTTGGTGGTGTTTTTGAGAATATATGGATGTAATCAATTTAGAATAGTATTTTGTAGTTTCACGGGTCAACCGTGATAGTATTTTGTGGAAATTTCAGATAATGGTAGAATAATGTCTAACAAAGGTCATACAAGGTTTTTATAAGGGCAAGAATACATGTTTTTTAAAATAAAAAATCAAAAAAATTTACAAATTAAATTTATATATATATATTTATTGCAATCATTATTTTGAATTAATTAAAAAACATTTATTTAATAAGTGGTTTCTAATGTAAGATTTTAATTTTTTTTTTAAAGTTAAGAAAATATTAATAATAAATATTAAAATAAAATGTTTAGTAAATTGGGGTTATCGCGGGTGTTTGGCTTGAATGGTTGTTATATTTCTTATTCAAGTTCAAATCCTCATTAGTGACATAATGAGTTATAATGCCTCAATAAAATTGATTTCATGTTGCATTTGCTTAGAGGCTTTCAAATGCTTAAGTGAGTATACTCTAGCCCTTGGATTCAAGGAGATATTGATTTCTTTTCTTGATATATATATAATTCATTAATATGAATAACTAGAATACAACCTCAATAAATATTGATGTAATGTTGTATTCGCTTAGAGCCTTGTGATTTTTTAAGCATACTCTAACTCCTAGATTGAGAGATGTTGATTTTTTTGGATATATGTGTGTGCACTAGGTAATTTGAGTCCTGCGATGACTGGCACACCTAGCCCATAGCTTGAGTAGCTTCGACCTAGGGATATCTAAGCCATCAAAATCCCTTAGTCATCGCACCCATCCTAGGGACATCTAAGCCATCAAAATCACTTGGACATTGCACCCATCCCGGGTCACATCAGCATTTAGCATGGTTGGAGTTTTTCCAATGGAGTTTTGAACAAGTGACCTTTACACCATGAAATGCCTTAACATAACACTTTGTCACCATTTTCTTTATATATATATATATATATATATATATATATATATATACATATACATATACATATACATATACATATACATATACATATACATATACATATACATATACATGATTAAAGTGTGTTTAATTTTACATATATGAGTTATATGTAATTGCATTACATTGAATCAACTTATATTGATATTCATTTAAACTATATATTTATGAAGTGAATTAAAATAAAAATCTTATTAGTATAAATAATTAAAATATAAATATATATAATATTAAAAAATTATGTAATGAACTTAATTTATCAAAAAATTATCTAATAAAAACACATTATTAAAGCTGGGTTTAATTTCACTATGTAATTGCATTACAATGAATCAAGTTATATTGATATTCATTTAATCTATATATTTATGAAGTGATATAATAAACTTATTTTTATGAAGTTTTTAATTAGTTAATTAATTAATGATTAATTATGAAGTTTTTATTTAAATTTATTATAATTATATTTAAAAATAATATACTCAAATTATATTTATTTAAAATGTATATTTTTGTCAAAAGATAATAGTTTGAGTGGTAGTTAGTAAGTTTAATTCCCCTCCACTTAAGTTTTATTCTACATAGATATGCTAACTTTTGTCTAAAAGATATACTAAATTTTTAAGGAAAATAACATATGTCCTCAAAACATTTGGAAATTTAAGAGGAGGTGGAAACATCAATGGGTTCAAGAATCATAGGATTGTTAGCAGGGGATGTCCCCTTGCCATGCAAAATGACAATCTCGATCATTTCCAAGTGACTATCCATTTCCCATAATTGAAGTTGAAGCTCATCCATCAATAACAGGATCTCATCTTTTGCATCATTCCTCTCAACGAGGACTTTATCCAAAAGCGATTTCAGTTGCCATTATAGGTCAATTGTATGAAGGAATTGATTCTATCTACCCCTTGATTTCTCAATATTGAGCACCGAGTTAGCAACAATGGAAAATACCTTAGTGTCTAAGCGACAATCTCCTCCTTAGCTTCTATAATTTCATGTTGAATCTCGGGTGGTCTTTGCATGTGATGGATTTGGGAAGAGGATTGTGCAGTAGCCTTGGAACTTGACCCTCCATGCACACCTCTACCACCAACATCTCTATGTGAGCAAGCACATTGGCTAGGCATCTTGGAAAAAGATGAGTTGACTTGAGCCTCAATCACCCCATGCTAACAAACAAACCAGGAGTGGGGTACGAAAACCACTTCGAAAACAGTAGACCCACAATCCACCTAATAACCAGAGCCAACGACTACCCCAAAAATGGCAGTCCCAAGAAAGGGATGATACGATGAATTATGTAAAATTTCCATGGAGAATAGGAAGACCAAACCACAAGAAATCAAAAAAAGAGTAGCTAAATGAAAGCATAATATACCTGAATTTGTCGTCACTCAGTGAACTAGAGCTCTGTTGCATACCATGAACAAAGAGTGTCCCCTAAGTCAATGGAGGGAGATGTTGTTTCTAGACTAATAAGCAAAAACCTAGTGTGATGAGACGCCAAAAGTAGATAACATAGATAAAATTTGCCTAAGACCAAACTCTCAGAGAGAAACAAAGTGGAAATGGAGAAAAATTAAAATGAACGGGAGGGTAAGAGGAGTTATGCCAGAAGGGCCTAGTCCTTCCCCCAAGGAAAACATGGTTGAAACATGAATGCTTGAGAATTTCCTCTAGAGACAAAAATGGAACTTCCCAAACACTATCCGACCATAGCGAGAGGATAGAAAAGCTTGCCAAAGAAATAAACCATTAAACATGACATCAGTTGTAACTTGTACTAGTCACCATCATTAACCAACGCAAGATTCTCTCAGGAAACTTACCAAAATCAATACCTAGAGAGTTGAGCTCTCAGATGGATACATGAGAGTAATCATGAAGGTAGGAATTCATAACCATAATGAATGTAATTAACACCAAGTCTATTTTAATGAGTGGGGTGGCATACACATCTCCCTCATCTAATCCTTGAGATAATGACATGATGTCACCTTCACCTCCTCCTTCCTCCCTTTTCACCCCATTCAGAGTTATTTAAACTATAGATTTATGAAGTGACAAAATAAATTATTTTAATGAAACTTCGCAATTAGTTAATTAATTATGTTTACATACATATCTATTTTGGAATATGACTTTCAAAATTTTAATTTAATTATCAAGAATTACTAGGTGGATGGTAGGGATTTAACCTCCATGGAATATCGTAAAATATTCTTAGTAATATACGTGTATCAAAAGTTGAGATTTATCTTCAAAGTAGTTATGCTCTTTTTATCCTTTTAATTAATTGTTTAATTTAAAAAATGTCATATGAATATGAGTGATAGTTTTTTGGGCATGTGATATTAGTATGCCATGGTGTTGGCCCATGGTATTGTAATAAAGCCTATTTATAAATTAAGAATTTCATGATAAAATGGAATGAATCTCCATAATTATGAATATTGCTACATGTAATTTTAAATGCATATATGTTTAGCTCATATATTAATTCTTTTTATAATTAATAATAATAATAATAAAGCTATAGTTTCATTATTTTTTAAAAATTTTCTTTTAAATTTAAGAATGTAAAATGAATTTGAGGTAAGCATTTTGATATTTATAAATATTTCTCAATGATTTAATTATATAACTATATATAAACAAAGTCTTTTTGAATGCACTGTGATTTACTTTACATTTTGTTCCATTTTGTTCCGATTGAAAGATTTGGTTCCAAGTTTCATTAATATTCACAGATTTATATTAATTATAATCTTTGATCCTCTCATTCAAAGTTGTGTCCCTATTCTATTAAAATATGTTTTCAAACTTTATTTTCTATTTGCACATGAGTGCATGGTACTGCAGTCGGGGTGTCGGATGTCCTGCTCCTCGGCTGCGTTCGAATCCCATTATGGTGGCGCTGAACCGCAGCAATATGTAAACATTGTGATTATATATTGGTATCATATAATTGATGTGATGGATGTATATAGTATTATAATGTATTATAATCGTTTGAATGGGGGTATAATGTATTATAATCGTCAGAGTAAATACCAAGAATCTAGAACTTTGCATGTAACTGGAGTTTTAAAGAATACCTTGCATTTAGAGTATAAATGTTTGCTTTTAAGGGGATACTTTCACCCGGATTCGGTGATACCATTTTTGTTTGGGTTACAAATTTTGTTGCAATTTGGTTTATGTTATAATTTTTAAATATAAAACTAGGTTTACTGTAATCAACATCGATATATATATATAACACGTCACTATAATTTAAACTTCATATTTATTCAATTTATGATATCCCGGGCAATACGATGGCATGCAATATTTCAAATACAGGTTGGACAAACTATTTCATGTACAGGTCTTAGTCGGTGAACTCTGTAGATGAGGTGTGACTGCATTTTTTACTCAATCTCACTTACCAACCATATGTACTTTTTGGGTAGGGTATGCAGTATATTTAACGTAAGAATGAATTTAGTGGCTTACAGATAGGAACTTAGGATCGCATTCATATTATTATGTTAATCAATTTGTAGTCTATCAGTTTGCATGTGCTTCACTACGTCCAATGAATAGACCAACACTATATAAACCACTAATTTACAATTAATATTAATAAGAGTTTTTTTTTTTTAAATACCTATTAACATAACAATTATTATAATATAGTTTTATAAACTATATGTAATTAACTCTTTTTTTTTTTTTTTTTCCGAAGGTGGCAAAACCTATCAAACTCAGGTGTCAAACCAACAGTGAGGACAGCCATCTCTGGCTGCTATCCGCGAATGTCGGTTTGACTCATCACTGTTATCAAGGAAAACCACGCCACCTGTAATAACCCGCTGGTGGTCCGTAAGGGAGCAGGCTTTCACTCCTGCCAGATGCCTCTGGGTCTTGGGCCGTTAACCTGTTTCCTTACGTCCGAGGAAGACGAGCTCTTAGCCAAGCAGAAGCAGTTTTACGGCATACTCCAGGCCGAATATGTAATTAACTTTTAAATAGACACTTTTATTAATTTAAGAATCTTAAATTATATATTAATATTTATATGATTTATCTTAAATGTTGAGAAATTTGTGTTTGTACCCACACTCCAAGGAAACAAAAAGAAATCATGACACACTAGAATAATGACATACAATAGATGATGTAGAAGAGAGAAAATGAATTGATATATTCATTGAATTTACAAAAATTAGGGTGGTTTGTTACATAGAATGGCCTTTTGTTTTTATGGATTTTGCATTAATCTTGCCTCGTATCTGCAAAAAACATTGTAGTGGGCATGCAACGCTGTTGGGACTCAGAAATGTCATATTTTCATCCACCATTTTCTTCACTATTCCTTACATTTCATCATCCCATTAACCTTTTATCATATCATTTTTATAAATACATTTGGGTTTCACCTTCTTATTTTCCATTTGATTCATTTTTGTATTACAAGTGAATTTATGATTAATTATTAGAAAATATACATATTTTTATATATATCTCAAGAATATGTGAGTTTTGTGATGTGTAGGAAATATGTGAAGAATTAATTCCAAGAGACTTATCCATATCTCCTCCACCATATTAAGGAGATAATTATGCAAGCCTATTCCTAAGGAGAAAAGCATGGAGGATTTGGTTGGCATATCTTATCCAATTCCTAAGGAGAAAAGCATGGAGGATTTGGTTGGCATATCTTATCCAATTCCTAAGGAGAAGATCATGGAGGATTTGGTTGGCATATCTTATCCAATACATGTGAGAGATTTATGGAGGATTCAAAGGGATCATATTTTGTAATAATGGGAAAGTAGTTAAAAATGCTTGAGAGATTTGTGGGATCATATTTTGTAATAATGGGAAAGTAGATTAGTGGATGATCATTATGAGTTGTTACTCATCCCATTGTATAAATAGGAGTACAATCTCCTCCATTTGTAATCTGGAAGTTTTTGTAATCTTGATTTTGAAATAAAGGATCATACTTCAATTTTGCTTCTACATCTGAGTCTCCATTGAAGTGGTGTGCTGGTGGAGTTATGGAGGATCCCCATGGCCTCACTTGCATGCTTATTTGTTTATAATTTACTTTATGTTTTTGTTTGATTTCAGCTTTTAAGTTTTCTTAAATGTTCTAATATTGGAAGGATCTTATTTGAATGTGTTCTTGTAAGAGAACTGTAAGATCTCAGACAATTATTAGATCTAGGTTTATTTCATTTCAGCTTTTAATTTCTTATTAGATGTTCTAATGTTGGAAGAGATCTTGTAGAATATGTTCTTGTAAGAGAATCATAGATCTCAGACAATTGTTAGATCTAAGTTGGATTAGTCATTGAAAGAGATCTTAATGAATATGTTCCTGTAAGGGGACTTTAAGATCTTGGACAAATTAGGAATATTTCTAGATCTATATATTTTAGATAAGCACTTCTAAGTTTACATTCCCGGGTTGACATTAAATTAAACTCTAATTTGCATCCGCATTTTAGACCACACATTTTGGCGCCGTCGCCGGGGAAGTGAAACTAGAAGGATTTAATGCATTTGTTTTTATGGACTAATTTGTGGAACTTGGTGACAGCAGGTTCATAAAGGAGTTCAAAGTTTGGAGCATTTTTATTTTCGCACATAGTTAATTTAAATTCAATTTTTATTTTAAACCCCCCATTTCTCACTAATCCATCTACGGATGATGAATTTGACAATGTTGAACAGGTACTTCTTAGAGAGCAACGAAAATAACCTTGAGCCAACTCTAAGACAGGATTCTCACATACTTGCAAAACATAATGTGAAATTTTTAAATCTTGATGTGAGCATGTTCGAAGTTTTAGTCCGTAGATGGCTTCATTGGAAGCATTCTTTTACTTAGAAAATAAAACATCTTTTAAGTTAATATAGAATAGATTAGAAAAATAAAAATGAGATCTCATTAGAAGTCGTTATCATTAGAAGTTTTTAGTTTTGTTTTCAAAAAAAATAAATCATCATGAATAAATTCAGTGGCACATCTTTGCATTTCTATATCTTGTTTTTGTATCACGGGTGAGCCAGGAGCCTGATTATCGGAAAGATTTGTCTTCCGAGAGTCTAAACGCCCCCGTGACATTGCAGAAAGAGTGTAGATAATGCAAGGTTTTGTCGCAGATATTAATTGTGTTTTATCCATCCACGCTAACCTGCATAAATAAAAATAAATCAAGAGATTAGTATGCTCTCTTCCTGTGCTTCGTGCAATCAGGAAGATCAGAAAACCTATTGATTTATTTCAAATAAAAAAATACTTTTGCTGGAAAATTGATTTGCATGAGCGAAAAATCATCTTAATTTTTTTTTAGATTTTTGTTAAAAAAAAAAAATTCAACAACAAACAAAACACATAATAATGCGAAACACACTGCAACACCATAAGTCACCAAATTTTGTGCAAAATCGAGTCCTCTGTTCATTTGTGTGGCTTCTCTTACCATAAACGGTGGGTGGATCACTAGTTGAAAGAGGCGCAATTCTTGTTTTTAACTCTGGAATTATATATGTTATGAAAATCGTTGCATAAAGGGTTATTGAAATTCGATTTGAAGAAATCAATATTGAGTTTTGGGTTTTACAAGAATTACTAATGTTTGAGGGATGCAATAAACTAATCTCTGAATTTTGAAGATGTATTGAATTATATGTTGCTGGAATCAATTCCTTTTTTTCAGGCGTTTCTCAATTAGTCCTATCCCCTCAAGCACATTGGTTATGTCATATATTCTGCGCTTTTGGACTTCCAAAGTATCTGCAGCCTTGTTAAGATCAAGAATACCATCATCAGCCTGCTTGACTAGACTAATAAACTTCTTTGTTAACAACCCAAGAGAGCTATCATAACGACAGCTGCTGATTGGAGTAGGAGCATTGCCCAAAGGAGAACCAATGTTTGATCCAGGGGTCTGAGGACCAATCTTTGCACGCTTTGCAAGCTTAGACCGATTATAACGCCTGCCACCTGTGCCTGAAACAGTCGTATTTCCAGCACCTGTATCTGCTTCTACATATCCTTGCCCTGATGGCAATTCATTGGACTCCATCTCATGTTCCTCTGTTTCAGTCTTCCACTTCACAGGTTTTGAAGAAATGTCAGATACCCATCAGAGGAGGCCTTCTGAAAAGCATTTGGGTGTCACTGCAATCCAGCTCTGGCATTATCATAATTACACCCGCCTTGCCTTCAACGGTATTGAGAGACCGCTCGTGAGAAGTGGGAGGTTATCACTGGAATAAATTCCTTTAGTTCGATTAAAAATGTTGTTGATGAATTTAAAACAATTGAAGTCGATTTCAGTACAGAGGAAGATGTGTTTGAAGTCAATTTCAGTAGAGAAAGAATGCCCATGTGAGAAAAAAGCGTTAAATTTCTGGGTTAAATCAATTTAAAAGCCTGTAAGCAATCCAATTCCAGTTTTGAAACAACAGTTTGAAGATCTGAGCAGCGCTGGAAATTTAATACGTTGAAAACTTCAGGTATGAGCAGCGTTGTTTTCTAAATTAAATGAATACATTAAATCTGCGTTGAACTTGGTCAATTGGATAGTTTGAGATCGATTAAATCAATCCACAGCTATTGGCGGAAACATCAATGAAATACAGTTTTGAATTCACTTACTATGTGTTGTTTGATTGATTGAAACTGTGTGAAAGCCTGTAGTTAAGTCCAGAAGTTTTGAAACAAATGTATGGTGGAAATACAATTGATCCGGTGGAAATTTGCGTATAAGAAGCAGCGGAACTTTGGCAATGGGTAATGGGCACAACCTCTTCAGAATTGTAAGGCTTTTGACCTTTAAAAAGTTTGATTACCAGGTGGAAGCATTGTGAAGGCGCAATTGAAATTGAAGGGCGTTTATGGAGGTAAGCTCAATTGTGTTGAAACGTGGCCATAAAGACTTGTAAATTTGTGTGGGTCAATGTTATTGAAAGGATTCGTTGTAAAGGTCGATTTACATTGGAATATATAATTCCATATGGAATGGAAGTGTGGGCGCATTCTTTGAATCCAGTCATATTAAAAAAAAAAAAAAAAAATTCAAAAAAAAAAATTTACAAAATTTATGTAGGTCTGAAAATAAAAAAATGGAACACTTGGAAACAAATTTTGAGGATCGATTTATCAAACATTTGGAGGATTCTATAAATGATGATTATCTTGTTTCAATAGCTTCAAGTTGGCATAACATATTTCTGTTGAATGCTTTTATATCACATACTAATATGCAGAACACAACAGATCTTTCTAATGCCGATCTTTTTGCCGAGCATCTTTCATCTGACACAAACAGGGAGTATTACTTTTCATGGTTATTTTAAGAATGGATTGATTTTAATATCATTATTAAGTCAATTTCAACACTTTGATTGTCCTTAATATGTTTTATTTGGTATGAAATTTTTGCGTAAGAATCATGAAGGAAATGGCCATTTCTTCTTGAACACACTTATGTTTTCTTTTTGCCAAGTTTTTTTACAGGTTACAGGATAATCAAGTGATCATAAGGAGATTACATTTTGACGACAATTGGTCTTCCAAAGACTCAATTCACGAAAAATTCTAAAGACAAATCCAACTCCACAACCACTACCTTGCACCTCCCTTTTTGAAGCACATTTTGAATTCCACCAATTGTAATTTCATAAAGCATGACCTTTCCATATCCATTTTTCACAGCAAGAGTTCATCTTCATACACCATGCATTTCCTTACATTCATTTTTGGACGTTGGAAGTCATTCCCTTTCCATGATTACGTTGCCTTGTTTTCCTCGCCATGCTGATTCACACTGCTTGTCCGTGAGTTCTTTCCATTTATAGTCCTACCAAATCTTTTTGTACAAACTCGCGTTGACTGATGTGGGATTCCTTAAGGCCCACCTTTCAACAAGTCTTGCCCCATCGACATCAGCACCTTATATGGGAAATAGACTAGAGTTCCTTTTGAGTACCTAGAGGCTTGCATGCCTTAATGGCAAGTTCTCTCGCTGACGATCATGGGAATACATCAATGTCCCTTGATCTTCAGATCTTGCTAGTGGCTCAACCTCGACACATCCATTCGCACTTCCCAATATGTACTCGGGTACCTTGGCACTCATTGACATCAATGGTGAGTTGCCTCGCATTGGTTAATGACATACATCAATGGCCGGTAATCTAATGATTTCTATTCATGCTCGACATCGACACATTCTTTCGCATGATTAGAATTGTACCAAGAAGTTTAGTAGCAGGTGAAGACTATACACTTTTTCACGACTCCCTTAGCAATTACAGCAGCATGAATTCTGATCTTTGAGAGTACCACAGTTCCACTTTCAGCATATATCTTTGCCATGATTCAGCATCAGCAGTTTAGATTCCTTCATTTCCTAGGATCCAGTAACAACAACATCAGTCACATTTTCCTGATCCAGCAGCAGCTACATTCCTCTTGCATAGTTCATCATTCTTGGGTAAGTAGAGGTATGTTGTTTTCTAATCTTTAATCATGCAATTCCTTATATGCTAACTTGAATATTTTGGAAAATTCCCTCACCATGCTACATTTCCTTTCATGAGCCATGTCAAGTTGCATGAGGACATGCAACCAATTCAGTTGAGGGGGGGAGAACTATATTCACTTCCATGATTCCATTTCTTCACCACACTACATATTCACTTCCATGATTCCATTTCTTCACCACTATCACTCCATTTTTTCTCATTTACCATTCACCAACATTTATTTTCCAATGATACTTTGTTGCACTTTGCTTCATATGTAATATTGGCATGCTTCATTAATATTACAAAAGGGCTTTCTTATGCACATTGATAGCTTATGATTTCCAGTGAGTGTTTACATTATTATTGAAGAAAAGAGAACAAAAAACAAAATGAATGTTGTTAACACAAGAACCAACATTCTTTGTATTCATGGTTGTCACACAAGAACCAACCATAAGAAAATGTAAGTTGTTACTCATGTCTTTCACATATCCTGGAAACATTCATTATTAAAGACATCATCATGTAAAGCCAAAGTTGTTCAAGTTGCCAAATGTTCTAAAAGAGAACCATGCATGGTTGCATGAGTACATGCAACAAGTTCAGTTGGGGAGGATGTTGGGACTCAGAAATGTCATATTTTCATCCACCTTTTTCTTCACTATTCCTTACATTTCATCATCCCATTAACCTTTTATCATATCATTTTCATAAATACATTTGGGTTTCACCTTCTTATTTTCCATTTTATTCATTTTTGTATTACAAGTGAATTTATGATTAATTATTAGAAAATATACATATTTATATATATATATATCAAGAATATGTGAGTTTTGTGATGTGTAGGAAATATGTGAAGAATTAATTCCAAGAGACTTATCCATATCTCCTCCACCATATTAAGGAGATAATTATGCAAGCCTATTCCTAAGGAGAAAAGCATGGAGGATTTGGTTGGCATATCTTATCAAATTCCTAAGGAGAAAAGCATGGAGGATTTGGTTGGCATATCTTATCAAATTCCTAAGGAGAAAAGCATGGAGGATTTGGTTGGCATATCTTATCCAATTCCTATGGAGAAGATCATGGAGGATTTGGTTGGCATATCTTATCCAAGATATGTGAGATATTTATGGAGGATTCAAAGGGATCATATTTTGTAATAATGGGAAAGTAGTTAAAAATGTTTGAGAGATTTGTGGGATCATATTTTGTAATAATGGGAAAGTAGATTAGTGGATGATCATTATGATTTGTTACTCATCCCCTTGTATAAATAGGAGTACAATCTCCTCCATTTGTAATCTGGAAGTTTTTGTAATCTTGATTTTGAAATAAAGGATCATACTTCAATTTTGCTTCTACATTTGAGTCTTCATTGAAGTGGTGTGCTGGTGGAGTTATGGAGGGCCCCCATGGCCTCACTTGCATGCTTATTTGTTTATAATTTACTTTATGTTTTTGTTTGATTTCAGCTTTCAAGTTTTCTTAAATGTTCTAATATTGGAAGGATCTTATTTGAATGTGTTCATGTAAGAGAACTGTAAGATCTCAGAAAATTATTAGATCTAGGTTTATTTCATTTCAGCTTTTAATTTCTTATTAGATGTGCTAATGTTGGAAGAGATATTGTAGAATATGTTCTTGTAAGAGAATCATAGATCTCAGACAATTGTTAGATCTAAGTTTGATTAGTCATTGAAAGAGATCTTAATGAATATGTTCCTGTAAGGGGACTTTAAGATCTTGGACAAATTAGGAATCTTTCTAGATCTATATATTTTAGATAAGCACTTCTAAGTTTACCTTCCCGGGTTGACATTAAAATAAACTCTAATTTGCATCCGCATTTTAGACCACACAAACGCCCATGGAGATTGCGCTAAAAATAGTCACCATCCCCCTGCTAGGGATTTAACCTCAAAGCTACTTTTCTTGCTTAATTCTGATTTTGCTGCAAATTATTATTAACTTATGTGAAATTAACCATACTCAATTTTGAAAAGCACAATGAACATGACTAAATTATTCGCATAAAATAGCATTGACTGCGAGCAAAACAATCTAAGTTAATGGTTAGTTCAAGTGTTATTATTTTTCTTTCATGGAATCTGAAATATACCCACTCTAACTAAATGATGAAATGTTTATTGGCAAAATGTGCATAGCTTTAGGAATTGTGCAATCAATATTATGACATCATTCATAAATATATGTTAATATAAAATGGAAGAAACTTTCAATGGGAAGATAAATTTTACAATTACATTTACAAAGCATAGTAACTAACTCTTTTAATATATAACAATAGTGACCATATAGTTTCACTATTTTTTTACTAAGCGACAAGGATAAGCTATTATGCAGCACTTTATTTTTCATGCAATATCCAATTAGAAGATTATGCCATTATTTATTCATGTCTCTTTCCATTCTTAAAATTTATTACATATGTTTTTTCTTGTAGAAAGTGGGTATGAAAACGATATAACTATTGAAGGTTTTTTCTTGTTCATTCTCTCCTTCAAACACGAATGTTCCAGGTGGTTATCATCATTGAGTAAAGTGTTGAGGGGAGGAGAACATCCCCATGAGCGCCATTGTTTTGTAATTTGATTAATCTTAAATTGCTTCATAAATTATTGACCATGACTTGTAAATTGGTTAAGTGTATGTGCACAATCTATGCTAGGATTCCATATTAGTTGAGCAATTTATGAATTGAATTAGGATGTTTTTATGCACATGTTTTATCTAAGGATCACTTAAAATAAAAAATATTATCACTCTTGCATGAAAGGAAAATATCACACTGACATAAATAAGGCTAAACTAAGGTGCAAAATCAAATCTAAATTCTCTTTACACTTGTAGAAAAGAAATCTACTCTTAAATTGCAGAAATAAATATCACACTAGCAAAATTACAATCTTCTTCACACTATCAGAAATCAAACTAATCTTAAGTGCAGAAATAAAATATCACACTCGCAAATCTAAATCACACTGATAAAGCCTTGAAAGAAATTATACTTCTAATTGCAATTAAATGATTCTTCTCTTCAAAATTTACATGTGCACAATAGATCCCTTTTTATTATTTTCTTCATCCTTCACACAACGAAATGATTAGATCTATGAAAGAAATCTTCAACAAACTCTATTACAAATTCTATCCTTACTATCACAAGAATTCTCTGAAAATCAAAACTGAAAGATTAACTATGATAACTTAATGCTATGAAAGATTGGCTATGATAATTTAATGCTACAAAACTGAAATATTAACTATAAATGAAATGAAACCTTATAGCTCCCAGGGGGCCCTCCCGTGAGTGTAGGTATGTAGCGATCAACAAAGATTAAACATGCATTTAAACGCAGAGCACAATGGAATAACAAGCTCGCTTAAATAATTGCAAAGAGTATTTCAAACAATAACCATTATGTGTGTCATCGTCGTGCCAAGAGGCAGGTTTTATAACCTCCTTCATTAAACTGTTTGGAGATTTCTAAGCCTATTCTACTCGATAGAAGCTCTAAAAATAACATAAGATAACATGAAATGGCGATTCTTCATTATTTTCTATCGGAGAATAAAATAATGAAGAAAAATATCAGCTTCATCCTTATCATCGATCTCCTCGTTCGCCTAATTCATCTTTGGCTCCTTTTCTGTTGGGTTGACTTCCATGTTGACCTACTCATACAACGTCCCTATCATCTTGCTAGATCATGGGGATAGGTGGATATTGTTATGTCGGTTGTCAGCTACCTGTCCATACATTTTTTTCCTCAACTAATATTTCAGAACCTATGGATTCTTCAAGTAAGTTGCAAAATTGATCATTAGCTGCAGAATTGATGCAATTCAATAGCTTATGAAAATATTAAATAAAATAATAAGGAAACAATGAAACTATGAATAAAATATGATTAAGTACCTGCTTTTTCCAATAACCTTGCAAGTTGACACTTAATTGGAATTATTATGGTAAAAAAGGAAGAGAATGGAGTGAATGGAGTTTAAGGAAGGTGTAAAAAATGAACAATTTTGGTCTTCAACATTCCCCCACACAAAAGATATTACATGTCCTCATGCTCAAAATTTCAAAATTTTGTGACACACTCTGTCATTGAGCTACCTCCGAGGCTTGAGAAAGAAGATCTAAATTAGTATTCTCTGTTTTCCTGGCTCTGGTTGCCATCCTTGGTTTCTTCATTAAAATCCTACACTGCAAACTCCTGATTTTATTTTTGAGAAGTTTATTTTTAACCTTTAACTTCTTGTTTTTCTTGTACCAATGGAAAAGATGTAGGAGAATTATCATTTTGAGTCCTTTGAATGTCATTTTGTACCTTCATTGCTTCATGTTCCTACTTCAAAAACTTGTTTAACACTTCTAGTTCATAAATTTCTTGTTTAAGAGAATTTTCAATTCTAGATTCTTCTAGAGGGCTGAAATGAACTTCTTCACTCATAATTTCTTCTTGATTTGAGGATAAATCAACAACTTTTCCTTGGGCCTTATGTTCAAGATATTCTATATAATCATATATTTCTTGTTGAACATGTTTGATTTATGGGGTCTTTCTTGTTGGACTTGCAATTGGTGATGGTATTCTCTCTGCTTCTTCTTCTTCTAAATCAACAAAACTTGGAGACTGTTTAATGGTTGATTTTATAATTCGTGCACTTCTTCTTGATGGGTTTTCAGCAATGAAAGCATGCTTTTTCTTGTTAATTTTTTTTGCTATGTTCCTTCTTTTGATGGGTCTTCATCTGTACTAACATATTTCTTCTTTCTAAGACTCTTTAAAACATTTGCAAGAGGGGTTTCATCATCAGAGTCTTTTTGTATATGCTCACCTTGTGGTATTTCTTTTGCAGGTAAATCTTTGTTTTGAAGCTTAGGGTTTGAGGGAAATTTCCTTCCGCTTCTTCTTATTTTGGAATTGGGTTCATCTTTCTTAGCTTCTTTAAAATGATTTCAAACTAGAATATCCTCCCAATTATCCCCTTTACTCCTCAACTGAGCTTCAATCAAAATTTTTACTACCCGTGATGGTAAAGAGCACTGTTAATAGAATATATTTTCCTTTGGATGTTAGCAACCATTTTTCTTAAACTACAAAGTAGGAAATATGGAAAATTGATTTCGTTGCCATCAATAAAATGCATCATCAACCGAGCATGATAAAAGAACATATTCCCAAACCTACCCTCACAGGTTATAAATTTCTGAATGATTAACAATAAATTTCTCCATTTAATTTTTAAATTTGTTACTGGAATTCCTTTCTTAAAATTGGAGATGTCCATACTTAGGTTTTTAAGGAAGATTTACGAGTCTTTTTCTTTGATTTTCTGGTTTTTAAACCAACTTTCCCTGATTCCGGGTAATCATTTAGCTTCCTCCATAAACAAATATGTCAAGGCCAACCTATTATCTCCAATTTATGCTTATGTCCCATCATAGGCTCGATCAAACAACTTTGTGACCTCCTTGTCATGCCCATCAAACTTCTCAAAGAATTGTAACCATTGTGCCTATTGCAATTGCTGCTTCACCTGTGGATAGGCTTCAAGAAACTTGGTTCCATTCAGCTTGAAACACATAATAATTCCCATGTTGAAGAAGTTTCAGTCCTCAATTTCCCTTTTTGACAGAACTATGGAGTTAGCAAGGATGAGATTTGGGTAACAGTTGAGATATTTTCGACAAGGAAGGATGAAATAGAGTCGAAGGAAGTGGGATATAATGCAAAGGAAATGGGATAGTGTATGAGAGAAATGGGATGATATATAGAGGAAGTGGAGTAAATTTGAACGATGGGAATGTTTAATGACTCATTCAAATCTTATAACAAGATATGATCATTAGAAATTGGATCATAAGAACCAATATCATGTCATGTCAAGGATAATGATTATGTGAAATGGCAGCAACGGTCATTTACAAATAATCATCTATTTATATCATAACTCAATGTTTTTCCTTTATTATTTAACTAATATTTACATACCTTTCATTCTACCTTACTAATTTTCTCTTTTTGTAGGTTGCTCAGGTTGCTTTGCTTGTGATTTCCATTCAGGTTGCTTTGGCCATGATCTTCATTTTCTTTGGTTGTAATCTGTCAAGTCAGCTGTGGAATTTCATGAGAGATGACAATTTTGTAGCTGTCTTATTTCTGCAAAACAGGAATAAAAGATATGGGACAAGAATAGGGAATTTAAAAGAAAATCTAGGTTGCCAAGAATTCTTGGTTTTCAACTTAGATTTTTTGTATAAACATGTCAACAATGTTGGTTTTCATGTTTACACAAAAAGAATTTGCGTTTTCTTGTTATATATATATATATATATATATATATATATATATATATATATATATATATATATATATATATATATATATATATAAGGAAAGTAGAAGGTTAAGTTGGAGAGGAAGAAGAATCTTCCCCGACCAACTTCAAATCAAGATAATCTTGTAGATTTCTGATAAACTCTTCCATTGTCAATGGTTTATGATATATTTGTAATCTATGATCATTTTCAAGGAAATTTACTTTTTCTTCATAAATGGTTCTAATTATGACTACTCCATTATCAAAGACAGTTTCAATCTCATAAGGACCAAGCCAATGTGTTTGAAATTTCCCTTGAAAATATTTAAACTTAGAATAAAAAAGTAATGCCCAATCACCTGGTTGGAACTTCCTATCTTTGATAAAATTATCATGCCATATGAATCTTTGTTGTTGAACTATGTGGGTTCTATGAATAGCATCTTGTCATATCTCATCAAGTTCATTCAATTGATCCATTCTTTGTTTTTGGGCTTTTGATAGATCAAGACCCAATTTGACTATTGTTTTGAAGGTATTTATTTGGAACTCAATAGGAATTAGGACTGTATTCCCATAAACAAGTTCATAAGGAGTATACCCTATTGTATTTCTCCATGTGGTACGATATGCCCATAAAGCTTCTGGAAGCTTTTCTGCCCAATCCGTTCTATGCAAATGTAAAGTTTTGGTAAGAATTGCTTCAATTACTTTATTAGTAGCTTCAACTTGTCCATTTGCTTGTGGATGATATGGAGTAGATTTCCAATGTTTGATTTTGTATTCCTCCATTATCTTTTGCACCAACTTGGATGTAAACTGAGCACCTTGATCTGTTACAATTTCCCTTGGGACACCAAAGCAATTGAAAATATCCTAAAAAAGAAATGAAACTACAACATTTTTAGTAGAAAAAGGAAATTCTTTAGATTCTACCCATTTTGTGAGATAATCTGTACAAACAAGAATGTACCTTTCTCGTCTTGATGGTGGATTGATTGGACCAACAAAATCCAGTGCCCATTTTTCAAAAGGTTCAATAAGTACCTGAGGTTGTAGAGGCATTTCATCTGAAGGAACATGCTTTCCCATTCTCTAACAACTATCACATCTCTTAACATATTCTTTGGCATGTTTAAAAAGAGAAGGCCAATAATATCCTAAGAGAAGGATTTTATAGGCAATCATTTTATCATCAAAGTGTCCTCCACATGGTTCATCATGAAAAGTATTTAATATTTCTGGTACTTCATCTTCTCTGACATATTTTCGAATGATTAAATCAGGCTCTGTTTTGTACAATTATCCATTTATCCATGAATAAGATGCATTGGTTTGAATAACTTTTCTTTCTTCCGAGGTGACAAATATGAAGGTAACTTTCATGTGGCCAAATAGTTAGCAATATTTGCAAACCAAGGAGATTTAAGATACTGCAAAAATATATTCATCAGGAAAATTATGTTTTACAAAAACATCCTTATTATCATTTTGGATTCTAGATAGAAAATCAACGAATGTATTTTCTTTTCCGGTCTTATCCAAAATAGTAATATTGAATTCTTGTAATAACAATATCCATCTTGTAACTCTTCCATTAGTAATTGATTTATTCCTTAAATATCTAATTGGAGAGTGATATGTGTGAAGAAAAGTTTCATAACTAGTGATATAATGTTGAAACTTATTAATGGCATGTACAACAGCTAAAAAATCCTTTTATGTTACAATATAATCCAACTTTGACACGATCAATTTTTTACTTGTATAATAAATGCATAAGGAGTCAAATATTTTTTCCCAATACAACTACTAAGGATGTTTCTGAAGCATCATTTGAAATATGAAAAGGGAGACTCCAATTTGGTCCTCTCAAGATGGGTGCTTCAGAAATCTTTTCTTTCAATGTTTCAAAATATTTTTGGTAATTAGAATTCCAAATGAATTCATAGTCTTTTCTAAGTAATTTGAAAAGTGGAGAGGTTATCTTTGTGAATTTTTTTATGAATATTTTGTAGTAACTAGTAAAACCAAGAAAATTTCTAACATCTCTTTGACAAGTGGGAACTGATAATTTTGAAATGACTTCTACTTTAGATGCATCCACTTTAATTCTATCTCCCGACCTATGGTGGCCTAAAACAATTCCCTCGGTGAACATCGTAAAACATTTTTCATGGCTTAATGAGATATTTGTTTCTTTGCATCTAATGAGTTTTTTTTTTTACATTTTCAAGAGCAAGTCCTCAAAAGAATTACCATAGACAGTAAAATTATCCATGTAAACCTCCACACAATCATGAATTAGATCTGAAGAGATGCCTTTAATCGCCCTTTGGAATGTTGCAGGTGCATTACATAATTCAAAAGTAAGTACTGAGTAAGAATAAGTTCCCCATGGACAGGTAAAGGTTGTTTTGTCTTGATCTTGTGGAGCTACTTGGATTTGGATATATCCACTAAAACCATCCAAGAATGAAAAATACCTTTTCCATGCCAATGTATCAACGACTTAATCTATAAAGGGAAGTGGAAAATGATCTTTCAAGGTAGCTTTATTCAATTCCCTATAATGGATGCATACTCTCCATTTTCCAATTTTCTTTAGAACAATCACTAATTGTGAGACCCACTGACTATCTGATATTGGGTAAATGAAATTCACATTCAATAGTTTGTATAGCTCCTCTTTAACAATTTCCCTTAGATTTGGATTCATCCTCCTTTGGGGTTGTCAATCTGGTCTAGAATTTTCTTCAATATAGATATGATGCATACAAGTATTAGGAGAAATTCCTTCCATATCAGTGTATTCTCATGCATAAGAAGAGGAATGCTCTTGTAACATATTTATCAATTCTTTCTTTTGGGATTCTTCTAGATTATCATTAATGTTCAAAGTTTTTCATGGAAATATTTCTATTAAAGAATTGCCAAATTTTTCCATAGAATGTAAATCCATTTGATGAGATGATAAATATTCAACATTGCATTGTTCTTGAAAATTTTTCTCTTGTTCACAATATGAAGAAGAATCATTATTATTCATCAAATTTAAAATTTGATCTTCTTCATCTATTTGTGAAGTAGCAAATATTGGTTGTATATCAAAATCTTCATTATCATCATCTATCCAAACTTCACTTTCTACTTCTATTGTTGTTTTTGCAGGAGGATATAGTGTGAATTTCTTAGTAGAGCTTCCATCAGAAATAAACATATCACCATATCTACAACTTATACAAGCATCAATTGTACCTAACCATGGACTATCTAGAATCAGTGGGTGTCCTCCTAAATTATTCTTAGGAGTTAAAATCATAAAATAAACAAGATATTCCCAAGAATCTAAGGAGACAGATACATCTTCTAATACACCATCAGGTTTGATAACAGATCCATTTACTAACTGTAGTATTGTTATTATGTATTCAAGATTAAAATGTTTAATCGATCGATAGTTTGTTTACTCATGATATTGATAGCTTCTCCTAAATCGATCAATGTGTTTGGAATCTCGACACCATTAATGTGTGTTTTTACAATAAGAATACCTGGATCTAGATATCTTTCTAAAATGTTGGTTTTCCCATCATAATATTTGCAATTTTTCCAACTGACTGAATTTTTTTAACTTCTTTTATTTTCTTCCTGGTTTTTTAATGCTTAACTCTCTGATTGTCTTTGAAAATATTGGCATTTCCCTTATAGCTTGTAACAAAGGAATTTTGATGCAAACATTCTTCAGTTCATCTAACATATCATATTCAGGCAACACAATTTATTTTTCTACTCCTTTGTTAATTTTTAGCCTTTCAGGAAAAGGTGGATTTTGAACAAAAATAAAAGGTTGTTTTGTAATGGGAGTTTAGTTTATTGAAGTATCATGTATAGGTGTGCTTTATTTCTAAGGAATTTCTTCTTGATTAAGAGATGTTTCTTTCTCAAGGGTTTCATCCTTTATAGATTCCTAAATAGCAACAGATGGTAACTTCTTTTCCAAAACTCTACTAGATTTAAGTTGGACATTATTTAGATCTAGTGGAGTTATCATGAAAGCTTGAAAATTTTGACCTTCTATATAAACAGGTTGTGAATTTTTATTATTTGGATTTGGAAGTGGTTGAGCAGGTAGTTGATTGGTTTTTTGGGGGTATGATGTGGATGGTAATTGAAGTGGTTGATTAGAAGGCTGGGTTTGAATTTGATATTATGGAAAGGAGTTTGATTGAGGAGGATAATATGGAGGTTGATATGGAATAAATGGTTGTTGAAATTGATTATATTGAGGGTTCCTAGGAGGATACTGCCAACCTTGTGTCCATAATGGATTTTAAGGTGGCCAATTTTGCTAAGGCATTGGAGTATTCCAATTGTTCTGAGGTTGTGCAAATGAATGGTATTGAGGATTAAGACCTTGTACTATATTTGGCTGTTGTGGTGGCCATGGTCTTTTACCAATAAAACAAAGTGACTCTGCTTTACTTGTTTCAACTTCATTTTGCAAGACTACTTTAAGTTCAGGGATTGAAGGGAATTCCTTTGTGATATGACTTTCTACATAGATAGCACATATTTCTACACTATCAAGAGGACATTCTCTTAGAGCATGTTTCTTTTTGCATTTAGGACAAAAAATTGATAATGCAACATTTTCAGCTTTTTGCTTGTTTTGAATTTTAAGGGTATCTATTTTTTCACTAATACTCCCTAAGATATATGTTTTGAAGTTGTCAAAAAAATTTCCTATTTCTGCTCTACTTATTGTCCTAGTTGCAGATTTATTAATCCTAGACATAACAGGGTCTCTTGGATTTTTCCCAGTTCTAGCCTTTCCTCTTGAAATGTGTGTACACAATTCACAAATTTCTGTAAATGATAATTGAGAAACACCTCCTTTGCCCATTGAATTAAATTTATCTATCCACTCATCTCTAATGGATTTTAGCAAAAGAGCTTTCAAAGTTTCTCCATCTAGATAATGCATTTTATCCCTTTTAACATTATAAATAAATCTTTCAACCAAGTCTTCAAGATTTTCATCCTCTTTTTGCATCATTTTAAAAACTTCATCTTTAAGGTTATGAGGCATACAATAATCTTTGTATTTGTCTAAGAACACATTTTTCATCTCTTCCCATGTTCTTATGGTATGTGTTCCTAATCCCTTAAACCATTTAAGTGTTTCGTCTTTATGAGTGGCTGGAAACAATTTCAATTTTTGAGAATCAAGCAAGTAGTCATAAGTTATGCACAAGAATTCAAACTCAAAAATAAATGTTTCATGATCCTCATTTCTTACACCATGGAAATTAGGGAGGATGGAGGGTGAGATATTATTCATTGTAACTGTGGTGTCTTCATCTAAGATGGGAAACCCAAAAGGTTATGGATCTCCTCTACCACCTCTTCCTCCACCTCCTCCTCTATTTCCCCCTCTTCCTCCATTACCTCTTCCACCTCCAATCCTAAATTCACCATTCACATTATGTACTTCTCCTTCTCCTTCCCTTGCCATTGTAGATTCCTCAGAGATGATATAGGGTTCTTCAATTGAATTTTCTAGCTCCTCTTTTGGTTCTTCTATCAATGGAATAAAATAAGTTTCTTCTTCTTCTTCACTAGGCACTTCTGATTCTTGTCGTAAAATTAGTTCTCCAGTTGAAGATAGAAAGATTACTCCTTTTGTTGGGGATGCAGGTTCATCTACTATGGCTTCAGTAGAAGATGATGAATCTTCTTGTTGGATCTCAGATCTATGTACCTTAGAAAGTCTATGTCTACTTGTAATTGATGGAATATGAGTTTCAGCGGATGGTTTGGCACTACAAGGTCTCGGTGGGGTGAGTGGTGATGTTGGAATTGAACTCCTACCTCTACTTATAAAACTACCCCTAGAATATCTTTCTCTATGCATAAATATGTTTTTGTCATTTGTATTTTTTTATTTTTTAATAAAAAGTCTCCTAAAAAAATATTATATACACTTCCCCGGCAACGACACCAAAAAGTTTGGTAATTTAATTGATGTTAAATTACTTCATAAATTATCGACTAGGACTTGTAAATTGATGAAGTGTATGTGCACAATTTGTGCTAGGATTCCTTATTAGGTGAGTAATTTCTAAATTGAATTAGGATTTTTTTATGCACATGTTTTATCTAAGGATCACTTAAAATAAAAATATTATCACTCTTGCATGAAAGGAAAATTTATCACACTAATAGAAATAAGGCTAAACTAAAGTGAAAAATAAAATCTAAATTATCTTTACACTTGCAGAAAAGAAAGCTACTCTTAAATTGCATAAATAAATATGACCCCAACAAAATTACAATCTTCTTCACACTATCAGAAATCAAAATAATCTTAAGTGTGGAAATAAAATGTCACACTGGAAAATCTAAATCACATTCATAAAGCCTTGAAAGACATTATACTTCTAATTGCAATCAATTGATTCTTCTCTTCAAAATTTACATGTGTACAATAGATCCCTTTTTATTATTTTCTTCATCCTTCACACAACGAAATGATTAGATCTATGAAATAAATACTTAATAAATTCTATTACAAATTATATCCTTACTGTCACAAGCATTCTCTGAAAATCAAAACTGAAAGATTAACTATGATAACTTAATGCTATGAAAGATTGGCTATGATAGTTTAATGCTAGAAAACTGAAATATTAACTAGAAATGAAATGAAACCTTACAGCTCCCAGGGGGCCCTCCCGTGAGTGTAGGTATGCAATGATCAACAAAGATTAAACATGCATTTAAACACACAACACAGTGGAATAACAAGCTTGCTTAAATAATTGCAAAGAGTATTTCAAACAATAACTAGTATGTGTGTCATCGTCATGCCAAGAGGCAGGTTTTATAACCTCCTTCATTAAACTATTTGGAGATTTCTAAGCCTATTCTACCCAATAGAAGCTCTAAAAATAACATAACATAACATGAAATAGAAACTCTTCATGATTTTCTATTGAAGAATCAAATAATAAGGAAAAATATCAGCTTCATCCTTATCATCGATCTCCTCGCTCGCCTAATTCGTCTTTGGCTCCTTTTCCTCTAAGTTAACTTCCACGTTGACCTGCTCATAGGACATCCCTATCATCTTGCTGGATCATGGGGATAGGTGGGTATCGTTATGTCGGTTTTTAGTTACCTGTCCATACATTTCGTTCCTCAACTAATGTTTCGGAACCTATAGATTCTTCAAGTAAGCTGCAGGATCGATCATTAGCTACAAAATTGATGAAATCTGGTAGCTTATGCAAATATTAAATCAAATAATAAGGAAACAATGAAACTATGAATAAAATATGATTAAGTACCTACTTTTTCAAATAACCTTGCAAGTTGACACTTAATTGGAATTATTATGGTCAAAAAGGAAGAGAATGGAGTGAATGGAGTTTAAGGAAGGTGTCAAAAAGGAACAATTTTGGTCTTCAACAGCCACCACTTGACCTTAATTTACCATATACTACCCTACATTTGGAATTTCTTCTCTTGTGGTCCTTCTACCTTTCCTCCTTCCTTCCTTGATGATTTGTTCATTACCTCTTTCTCTTTGTGTTGATATTCTAGCCACATCCCCTCCTACTCTTGTTTCTCCCTCTCTTGTCCCTCCTTGACTTTGTCACTACACATATAATTGGTAGTAAATCTTCTTTTGGTCCTTTTGAATAGATTTTGGTTCCATGTGTGCCCACTCCTAGATTATATTTTCCATTAATTATTCCTCTAAACTTAGGGTTTCTAAATTCTCCTCCATTGTTGTTTCAACCTCCTCTACCCTAAGTTTCTCATACCTCTCAACATTTGTCATTGAAGCTCTTGGGGATTTCCTCTTAGGGGTGGGATTGCCCTAAGGGGACTCCTCCACCATCCCCACTACCATGAAGTCATCGGGCAGCACGATTTCCTCCTCTGTATTTTCAAGCATTGTGAAGGTGTTACCCTCAATCACCTTCTCATGCTCTATATGTGGCATTATTGTTTAGGGTTCCTCCCTTTGTTTACCACCTTTTGAAAGTTGTTAGAAATCCATCACGATGCTTCCTATTTCATTCCCCCCTTTTTGAGTGGTTGGTATTTGAATAAATTCCCATGTTCATGGCATCTCTAGAACCTAAATGGCACATGTTAATAGTCTAGTTGTTGAACCCAAAGTTTTTCCTGATATGCAAGTTTTTTTGATTCTGGAAGCGATTACAGGATGTTCATATATATGTAGATTATTGCATATGACATATAGTGGTCTCCAAAATCTTCACTAAATTCCCTATGGAATTCCTAGTGTCTTCCAAGATTTCAAGGTCCCAAAAATCTGTCAACAATGAAAAAAGTTGTACCCATACTGGAGTTGCCAGGAACCATTCCTTGTCTGGGTTAAAGAATTCCTCTCAGTGTCTCATATATAGGATCATGTTATTGAATAAATAGGGGCCACCTTTAAAAACCATAGTCTTTCCCTCTAGGTTTGATAAAATTACCATGAAAAACCCTTTGGCCCCCAGCTCCAAGTCTATCTAACCTTTTGGTTTTCATTTCAATTATATACATTTCACTAAATCCCTCTCTGTCAAACAAATATCTATGAATTTACATATGAGGGCATGGTCCTTCATATGTTAGTGATATCCCTCCAGCCTAGTTGGAGGAATCACGTACTTAGGGTTGACCGTTTTCTTGGGCAAACATCTCCCCTTAAGGCAAGATTTCCATTGAGCTCTGAGAATTGGATGTTCCTTCTTGCTACCATTTTATGGATGGTTACCATAGCCCCCAACATTTTCTTGTTGGTTACCTATCACCACGTTCCTATGGGAGGGGATTTCACACCTCCCTACTGAACCATAATCTAGAATGAATTGAGTAGAAATCCTCCTCTAAATTAGAAAAATCATAAATGTCGTCAGAGTGAAAAGTGGTGTTTTCAGTGATTATGTTGTAGAAATCCTAGTCGAGAGCTCTAATCAAGGTAATTATCACTTTATTAATACAACTATGATGGATATTATTCATTTAAAATGGTTTTTATTTATTGAATAAAAATCATTTAAAAAAAATATATTGGTTTGTTTTGAATTTTTTTTTTGTGCTAAGAAAATAAAAATAGATTTTGATAAGCTGCTAAAGTTATTACAAAAGTTGCATTTAAATAGTCTTTGGATTCACTTTAGAGTGAACGATTTTTTTTTCTTAATTTTTTTTCTTCTTATACCATAGTTTTTTCCTAAATTACATATGATAGCAATCTTATCTTTTATTTCCCATCGATTTACCATTATGCCAACCCTTGTTAAGGTCCAAATGACTTAGACTAAAGTTTGAAGCAATCTTATAAAGATTATTTTCTTTTCATGCCAGTTGTCTCATGCTTGTACATTAGATACTTATTCATAGCCGTGCCCTCAACGGGGGGAGACAAACTTCTATAAGGGGGATAGAATAGGGCATATTACTTTTTATTTTAAATTTGCAAATTAAACAACACTTTTGGATTTGGTCAATCTTCCTCCACATTTCTCTAGAAATATTGCAGCCCCAACCTTCACATCCATATAAAATAATAGGAGTAACAAGAATCTTTAAAATTAATATATTTCTTCCCACGACTAGAAGTCATTTGATGTATAATTGTTTTCAAGATTAAAATAGATTTTCCACCCTCTATTTATCATTTTTTTCAATTTTATAATTTCAATTAAGTGTGTAATTGCTAATAATAAAAAGACAACAGAGAAAAAAAATTGACTACAAATAAAACAAGTTAACTCATAAAACTACTCTAGTGTAGACAAAATTTACATGCAAAACCCATTTGGGAAAAACCATAGAGAAAGGATTAGAGCTTTTATTAAAATAAAAATGCATCAATTTTATTTTCTTTCTTCTCACTCACACTCCTATTTTATACTGATAAAAAATATATATTACAATACCATGAGACGATACCATGGGTGAGAACAACTCACTTGACTCCTTCGATAATATTTTGGAAGCATGAAGAAGTCAAAATATTTTATATTTTATTTTACTTTGATTTGGTCTCACACCTAACAATCTCCCACTTGAGACCATATAGAAGCTTGAGTGAATAATGTTTCACATTATTTATCTCTCCTTGCTAATAATCCTTTCCCAAGATGCCTTTCATCACATTTGCATTACTTCAACCAAGGTTCTACAAATCTCCTACTTATCCCTTGGAAAAATATTTGTTAAAATATCAATTGGATTATCTTCAGTGTGTATTTTCTCTGATTGTAGGATCTCATCATATAACAATTGACGAATCCAATGATATCGAACATCAATGTGCTTTCTTTTAGAATGATATGTTGGATTTTTTTCTAAATGAATGATGCTCTACCTATCACAATGCAACACATATTTGTCTTGTTTTATTCCTCTCTCTCCTAAGAATTTTTTCATCCACAACATCTCTTTGCAAGATTCTATGGTAGCTATGTAATTTTCCTCTATTATGGAGAGGGATACTACTTTATGTAGTCTAGAAATTCAATACATTGTTGCACTTACAAAAGTATATAAATAACCAGTGATGTACTTTCTAATATCCACATATCTAGCCATATTTGCATCTATATAACCTTCTAGAACAACGTTATTATTTTTCCATAGAAAATGATGCATAATTTTATTCATCGAAAAGAAAAATAAAATTACATTTTGCATATGTTGTAAGCATTCCAGATAAAGCCACCTCACAACATTGAGCTAGAAAGAGAGAATAACAACTTAGAGAAACATACAACAACTAAGAGAAAAAATTTAATACTAACAATTTGTGGTTATCTTTTCTTTTTTTCCCTTTCTTTTTATGCACTTTATTCCAACCATCTAAAATTGGTTCAATAAGAACCAATGCCATTTATCAACCTGTTTCCATATGACAAGCTTCTTTGTCTGAATCTAAGCTCTCTAAGACCTGAGCTCTTTTTATGCCCCCATTCCCATCTAATGCTTGAGAGCCTTCTAGTTTTGTACCCTTCTGAAAGAGGGTGATTGTTACTAGATGAACTATAGCATTCACATCCAGTTGAGCCAAAACATCCACGTCTAAATTGACAAGTTGGCTTTCCTTAATATATTATTCTTCTTCTTCTAAAAGATAGTGCTATGGAAAATGCCATCCGTTTGGCTTGTTGGACTAGTTAATTTTATTTTTTGTATTCTTCTTTTCCTATGGACATGTGTTCTGCAAATTTCCTATTTGTAAACATACTTGACATTTAAATGTCATGTTCTTATAATCTAAAACTTGAGACCATTGTAATTTTTGTATCTAGTATTATGTGTGGGAGCCCTTTACTAAGCTCAATCTCCACACATATTCTGGAAAAAGTGAAGAGGCCTTTCTCTGTTCTTTCCAGGTACATTTTTTTGAATTTTTCCAAAGTGTTTCCAATACCCTCAAGGAGGATGCTAGAAAGGAAGAGGGGGGTTTGGAAGCCTCACCAAAAATACCATAGTTGAGAACACCAAGGTTGTGGCATCAAACTCAAGGAACCATGGTGTAATGAAAAGCCTCGTGCTACCCCAAAACCAAGGGCCTTCATCTAGGAAAAAATCTAGATCCTTTAGTATTTCAAATTGTATTATGAAAAATCCTTTAAAGAAAAGGTAAATGTCAAAGTTGAGTGTCTGAAAGGAGAAAACCCACTGGAATAAAGCTTTGGGTTTTTTCCAAAAACCATTCAATTTGCAAACAATAGCCTTAGAATGGAGGACAGAGAAGAGGGAAGATACCTCAAAAATATTAACTTCCATAGTTGGGGCTCCATTTGATCTATTATGTAGGAGCCTGGATTGTTTTGACTATGCTATTTTAGGGCTAAGCTCTTCCCTTGCACTGCTTCCTTGAAAGAGACAACAATTCCATTTAAATTACTAGCACCATGAGTGCCCCAACACAGCCTTGAGTTCAATATGATTATTGAGCGTTTTATGATTATGTAATCTTTGAGTGGGAAGGATTCTTGGAGATCTAGATGCTAAACTTCTTATCCAAAAAGTAAAAGACTTACCACAAATATTTTTTATAAATATCTAAAAAAAAAAAAATTGATCCTTATCTGCCTGGTAGGCTAGATTTCCATGCCGAGAAATAAGGGAGGGGGCTCTCTTTCATGAGGGTGTCAAGGTATGCACAGAGGATGAAGTTGCTCCCTTATCCACTGTCCAAGAGGTAGATAATCTAGGAAATGACAAATTAAGGAGGACATGGGCCATGATATAGTCCTGTGTGACGTGCGTCCAATTCTTCATACACAACCAACACACCCTTCTAGCAAAAACAATAAGAGGTATTAGTACAAAGGAATGAGTGGAAACGATTATTAACCCAAGAGAACATTCCCAACATTCTGACTATCTTCTCGTTCTCCCATAGGTCAAACAGACATCACAACATATGAAAGCTCTATCCTGTGAAGGCAGAGACAACATAGAAAGCTAGTCTGCACATAGGAGAAAAACTACAAATTTATCTTCGCCCCATGGCACATTCACAGAGAGGAATTTAGTACCTAGTATCACAATGGCGTGAAGAAGAGATATGAAAACTTGCAAAAACCTAGACTCCATCATGACCCATTATAGTTTATATTCCTATTATTCCACACCTAAGAAAAACATTATTATTAGCAAAACATAAACAATAATTACTAGTACCCTAGAGATACCTCAAAACCCACTTTACCACTTGCTAATGTAGTTTGTCTAGATTTCCAAGGAACCTTCTCACTACTCCTAGTGAATGTGTAATACCTATATGGATACATATTGTGGCTTACATCAAGCTACATGTTATTGAAGCATAAGGGATTTTACTCATTTCCTCTTTCTTGTCATCATAAGGGCACAAATTAGCATTAAGTTTGAAGTGTTATGCTAAGGGTATACTAACTAGTTTGACATCCTTCATATTGAACTTGTATAACATCTTCTTGTTGATGGACAAATCTTATCTTGAGGACAAGACAGATCTCCCTAGACTTGGAAACCAAGTCTAGAACAAAGCAAGAAAACACATAAAATCTCTCTCTAGGTTCATTACCATTAAATCATAGATGCAAGCAATGTGATGAATAACTCATATTGTTTTTATCAACATTTGTCCTCACTTTTGTTTGTTGCAGCGTTCAATCTCATCTTCGGTGCTCCGAGCCAAGATCTATAAAGACACAAATAAACAAATAATTAAAGCACATGATACATAAATAATTTAACATAACATATACCAAACTTATCAAATAATATTGTAACAATCATTATAACAACAAATGTGAGAAAGAAAAATGTATTTGTATTAATGAAATATGGAAGCAAATTACAATTGATACCTTGATGTTGTGAAGCTCCTTCTAGGTGACTTCACTCCAAGCCTTATTTACAAAAGTAATATGATCATAAGTTAGATACTTCAGTAAAATACAATGAAAGTGTGAGAGCCAAAGTTCTTTCCAGATTCAAAAATCCATAACCTAAAAGAGAGAAATTAAAATAACATAAAAAATGAAAAAAACCCTACACCCACCATATAACTCGTAGGAATCATGAGTAATAAACAAAATGCATAACAATTACAGCGCGTAATATGCCCATTGATAGCGCACTGTGATAAACATAATAATTGTTTGCCCTATCCCTGTACCGGTGTTTCATTATTATACTTATGGCAGGAAATGTATAACGTATTTGGATTTTTGGTTATATGCCCATAATAATTGTTTGCCCTATGCCTGTACCGGTGTTTCATTATTATACTTAGCAGTTGTCTATAACGCGATTTTTTGAAAGTCTTTCCGGCGGGTTTTTCCGGTCGAAATCCGGTAGGAATTTATTGGAATCGCAAGTTTGATAGCTAGTTTCTGCACAATGAAAGCGTCCCAGGGGTTTTCGAGGGTGCTGAATCCAAATATGCAGTTAAAAAACCATTTTAACTGCAAGAAATCAAGATTTAACCTCAATTTCTTCTGCCGGATTCCGTCACCGGAATCTCCAAAAAGTCGCATTATAGACAACTCCTTATACTTATGGCAAGAAATGTATAACGTATTTGGATTTTTGGTTATATGCCCATTGATAGCGCACTGTGATAAACATAATATATTGTTTGCCCTATGCCTGTACCGGTGTTTCATTATTATACTTATGGCAAGAAATGTATGGCAAGGGCTAACGAGCTTGCCATAGGCATCAAATGCCCGCTCAGTTGCAAGCTTGTTAGCCATATAATCTGAGGTGGGGACGGAGTGTTCGGAAAGTCACTGCGGGCGCGTGTTAGATATGGCTAACGAGCTTGCAGCTGAGCGGGCATTTAATGCCCTATGGCAGGTTCATTAGCCCTTGCCAAAAATGTATAACATATTGGATTTTTGGTTTGAAATGTACAACGTATTGGATTTTTATTTTTTTTATTTTTTATAAGTTTGTGGTTAATCAAAAAATTGCATTTTATTTATGATTTAATATTACAAATTGAAGTTTGTTAATTTTTTTAATATTTTAATTTGTTTATTTTAATATTGATTTGTTAATTTCTTATTTTGTAATGATTATATGTGTACGGGAATAGTTTTATTTATATATAGTTATTAATTTTAAAGATCTTAGGAGAATTGTGTAATGATGCCAAAGCAATCTTTTCATAATATTATGCCTTATTATAATAGGAATTTTCTGCCATAAAAATTATGCCATGATGTATAATAGAAATTTTCTCTAATAACTTTTTAATTACAAATTTTCTCTAATAACTTTTTAATTACAATAATCATGGTATGATTCTTGGAATTTGGTATAGTTGTAATTGGAATTATTTTTTTATTAATTTTATTTCAATCATATATATAATATATATATTAAAAAACTAAATCAAAATCAAAACAAAATTAAAAAACTAATGGGATTGATGGTGAATGGATGCATTGTTAAGGTACTCTTTGCAATAGGTCATTGGTTCAAAGTCTCCATGGGTGCTTACCTTTATAAGATTATTTTTTCCAAATTTTCACTTCTCAGAGAGATATTTTTTCACGGCGCAATATCATTGATAAAGCCATTTGTTTTTTATAGGCAAATATGATTCACTGAAATTTTAAAACCTTACAAAAAAAAAAATGCTACAGTTGTCAGTTTCCATGTTTATTCATTAACATATCTTCATTATTTTTTATTTTAATTTAACTATATTTAAACTAAATTGCAGGTACTAGCTATTCTATAACACTTGTTTTTAGGTGCAATATTTAATTTTACATAACCTTATCATACTGGCTCTCATTATTTATTCACTTCTACTTTCATTTTTTGATTTCACCAAACAAGAACCAGTATTCTTGGATTTTATATAATAAAAAAGAAAATTGAGTCCAAAAAAAGGATTTCACAGTAGAGGTGGGGAATGCAAGAGCTTCTCAAGCTGCAACTGCCCAAAAAAAGGTCACCATCTTAAAAATATTAGGAGCACAAGAGTACAATGGAGGTCGACTTTTAGCTCATTATGAAAAAATAAACGTTATTTTCAGATTTCTGAAATTTTATTATGTTTTTGTTCTTGCAAGTGGATATGATGACAAATTTTTAAATGTGAAAAAGAAATAATTGTACAAATTTTTCAATGTGAAAAAAGAAATAAGTGTGCGAGAGCATCGCTGTCATGATTTCACAGTAGAGGTGGGGAATGCAAGAGCTTCTCAAGCTGCAACTGCCCAAAAAAAGGTCACCATCTTAAAAATATTAGGAGCACAAGAGTACAATGGAGGTCGACTTTTAGCTCATTATGAAAAAATAAACGTTATTTTCAGATTTCTGAAATTTTATTATGTTTTTGTTCTTGCAAGTGGATATGATGACAAATTTTTAAATGTGAAAAAGAAATAATTGTACAAATTTTTCAATGTGAAAAAAGAAATAAGTGTGCGAGAGCATCGCTGTCATGTTCGATGCAGTTGGAGAGGCCCACATGAAAGAGTAAAGTCAGTGGTAGTGAATTGCTTTGGAGAGTGTAACAGTCTGATTTTCTCTTCAAGGAAACGGTGTGGGTAGGGTTTAAAATTGAAGTTGGCATGGCTTTTCGAGCTTTCTGATATGTACAAGGGCATATAAAAAAAAATATTGACTTATTATTATTATTATTTTAAAAAGATTATAATTTTTACTTCTCATTACTTTTTTTATATACACTACAAAAAATATTAATTGTTTTTCCATATCATGTTAATTTAGAAAATAAATGTTATTATTTTTATATAATAGAACTTTATTGTTATGGAGTTTATGCATGTATTCCTATTTATTGAACTTGTTTACCAAACATTATGTTTGCTTGTATTTACTATTTGCTTCACTTGTTTAGATTTATGAATATTATTTGCATCTCTTCATTATACCTATTAATATGAAGACACTACAATGGTACTAGGTATCAAAATTGATTCAATGTAGGTTTGATCCATATTGAATAAGTATTATTTAACTTAAGCATTCATTTTTGTTGATAAAAAGTAATGTTATTTCTATGTTACTTTTCATATGGTGTTATACATCATAATGCACATATGCACCAATGATTGGGTTTGTAATTCTTATCACAAAAGATTCTTGTAAGCTATATTTATTTTATAGAAAATTGTATATTTGGAAGTTTTAAATAATTGTTGTTTTTTTTTTTATTGGACATTGCAATAAAATTCATACAATAATGTTGTATTTTGATTGTCTTTAAAAAATCATTGCAATTTTTTAAACAATGGGACCATTTATTTGATAAGGACCTATAATAAAGGAGAATAGTTTTATTGTGAAACAATTTCATTGTATTTGAAGAATGGTGTCTAGGAGATGAAAGAGTAAATGGTCTTATTGAATTTCTTCCATATAATCCCTATATAAACTATAAATAAATGATCCAATTGGGTTTCTTCCATATGATTCCTATATAGAGTGCAAGTATTAAATAGTCTTATTATTCTTTCCATATGAGTCCTATATAAATTGTAATACTAGTGAATCAATGTTAAACCATTACTATCTATTTGGATTTGTCCAAATGTACTTATAGTCCTAATCTAGTTTGTAGACTTGAGACAATAGGAGGTGTAATTTATGAGTTGTACAAGAAATTTTAAATTATCTTCTTCTTCTTCAAACCAAAAAGTAACCACCTAGGATTGCAGATATATAAGAAAAAAGAAAGGAAAGGAATCTACTTAGATAGAGAAACCCCTTGAATGGTATCAAGTATTTCATCCTCCTCTTTAGAGGTAAAGAGCTCCAATTCTACAAGATTTTTTTGCTAGAATTATAACCATGTCAATCGGCTTCCTCTTTTGCTTTTGCATTTTATCAATGCACAAGTGTATCTCCTATTCAGTTTCTGAATCTTTGCCAATGATTATTTAGTGAAAAAATATTTTTCATTTTCATATGAGAGGGGTAATTTCTTTTAACAAAAAGCTAAAATGAAATTAACCCTTCAAATTGAAATGTAACCCTTCTCTTCAAATTTGATCCCTAGTATCCAATAATAAAAATGGTATTATTGTTATTTATATGCAATTATGTTAATTTCTTAAATACACGTTTTTAAATTTTTATTAATTTTATCCATATTTTTCTCCAATAATAAAATTATGATATTTTGAAAAGTTAAAATATTGAAAATGTTGTTATCATTGGATATTTTATGTATAAAAGGAAGTTAAACAATATGGAATACTAAAGATTTCTTAAAATTACTGCTAATTCTATCAAAATTATACCATTTTAAGATTGGAGAAAATTATTTTGCAAAATAAATATAATATTAGAAATATTATTATTGTTCTAGGGCAGCTCAATTGGTGATCGAAGTAAACTTAGAGATTCAGGGTTCAAATCTCCTTGTTTGCGCAGTAGACCCCAAGAGAACATTGCTAAAATAAAATCAAATTCTTATGAAATTCACAATGAAATTAAACAACAACCAATTCCCAAAACGCTCATAAAAATTAATCTTAAAAAATTGTCATAATTTTTAAACACTAAAATAAAATATTGAAAATCTGATAAATCATTCCAAATCTAATATACAGTTTTAATCAACTTTATCATATATATAAAAGAATATTTAAAATTTAATAAAAAAATAATTAATTAAAAATAGTTTAAGTTCATAATGATTCCAATATACCTTGTTCAACGCAGGTTTAATAAATTATTGATTAAATTTTTTTGTGTATTATATACATCTAAACTCATATTAAATCCTACCTCTCAACTCATATTAAATCCTAATCTATATTAGTTATATATCAGTCAAAACCTTCCCCAACTATTTAACATCGACCATCTCCCTTCATTCTGCACTGTGATTTGGTTGGTGGAACCATCCATCTGCTGCTGCTCTTCTCGTGTTCAGATCCCCCTGCCGCTATCTTACGCTCTGTTTGTTATAGGAGCAGCACAGTCATATTAGTGGCCCAGATGACGAAATACATGGAAATGGTGAATGCGGGTATTAGGATCGTTAATAGATTTCACTGTCATTGCCCTCAGACTTGGCGCACGTATTATCACCCAACTTCTAACAGTAGCACTTGCAGGTCAAAAAATGAGGGTGAGCCCACCTCATATGGAGGAGGAATAATGGCTACCTCTCTCGTGCCCTGGAGCTTCATGTATCTTACGCCGATTCGACGTTAAAGATCCTCTGTATCGCTCTTTACCTGCAATTTCTTCATCTCTTTCTGCATTCGCTGGGCTGTTTTGCATATGAACATTTTGTCGTTCCTGCCTCTTTCATAAGGATTATATGTTATATTATCTGTTTCAGCCTCCTTCATAAGGATTATATGTCATATTATCTGTTTCAGCTAGCTTGGGATGCATCATCCATTATCTGCATTTCTCTCTTTCTTATTTCTTTTCAGGAGCGCTGAGGTTCATCCAGGCATGAATATCTGACTATGTATATGTGTTTCATTATATTATCTTAATATAATCTATCTGGTTTTTTCTCTCTGAAAAAAAAGGAGGAAAACAATGAGGAAAACAATGGGATGCTACCGTCCCCTCACCCAATTCCTTTATTTTTTTTTCTAACAGTCTCTTTGCATCTAATTATGCAATAATATCCATGACAGTAAAAGCACAATTTTAACGTGAGGGGGTGAGTCCCTCTTATAGAAACTGTATTAACTCTATTGCTCAATTTTTTACACATATTACATATTTAAAAAAGCTTGATGATACAACATGCTGCGGAGCAGCAAAGCGGGATAAAATAACATATATTATTACGGAGCAGGATCATGCTACGGGATTCTAAACTGCCGTCCCTAACCACGCGGGATACACAAGCTCGTGCTACAGTAAAAGCACAATATGTTCTTTGTAGTTTTAGTGCTTCAGTTATTTTTATTGTTCTGAGACTAATAAAGAGAAGATTAGCATAACCTTTGCGCAAAAACGATAACCACAAATTGAAAAATAGTACAATTTTCTTTTTCTATTGTTCTTGTCCTTTCAATCTATTATGGTGGAGAAAACCCTATCGGGGTAAAAATGCCACCGCACAATTTGAGAAATAGTGCAAATTTTTCTTGCTATTGTTCTTTGTCCTTTCAATGTATTCTGGTGGAGCAAACCCTATCGGGGATAAAAATGGCACCAATAAGAAGGTATTGTATCTTTATCAAAGAAAACTACAGATTACAGAGCTCTCAGTTCTCATATTCACAGAGGGTATTCTCTTTGGAGAACATTTAGCTCCAGTCACAGATGTTTGTAAGTCTCCTACGGCCTATTGCAGCAATTCTCCCGTTTTCCTTTCCCGACTGGATTAAGATTTGTCCTCCTTTTCCTTTTTCTTTTCCGGTGAGTGTAGTATTGGTTTTTTAATTATTTACGGTTTAGTTTGGTCTTACAAAAGCTTAATTGAGTCCACTTGTAATGGCATTCTAAGTTCCATTTTCTGCATCCAAAGGTTTTAATTGTCTATTTTTGGACTAAGAGGCTCATTGAACTGACAGACTCATTCTATAGCCCAATATGAGATATGTGTAAGTTTGTCTATTTATCAGTTTTCTTTTAAAATAAAAATAAAAGTTAAAAATAATATTTTAAATAAAAAAATAATATCAACTATAGTAAAAAGGAAAATGAATAGGTTTAAGAATAAAAAATAAACAAATGCAATACAATATACTTTATTTGGTCTTATATTTATTTTATTTAGCATTCAAAAATACTATTACAACAATGAAAAATAACACATTGTATTTTACACTTTAAAGAAATTTGCATATGAAGAACATTGTATTTTACACTCTAAAGAAATCCCTCTCGGCTCATGTTAGATCAGTGCCCCTTTAAAAATAAAATTAAAATTAAAAATAATGTTCTAAATATAAAAATAATGTCGACTATAATTAAAAAAATGAATATAAGTAAAAAAAATGTGTGGATCAGATGTTTAAATCTTATACTCTTCAAAAATATTGCAACAAGAAATTTAAATACACTATTTAAAAATCTATGATAACTAACTTATGTGGATATCAACTTCATATATATCTATATAACAAAATTTAAGTTTTTATGGTTAAATTTTTTGTTTGGTCTTGTGTATAATTTATTTAGCATTCAAAAATACAATTTAAACAAAAAAATAACACATTGTATTTTGCACTCTAAAAAATTTCTACATGAAAAAATTTAATCCCTTTCAAATCATATTAGATTACTTAAAATAAATCTATGCTGGTTTCAATTCTCAAGTTTTGACATATCTCCTCTTTGAACTTCTTATAATTTTAACTATCTAAGAAATTACCTTTGAGATTGTTAATGTTAACTATGTAATGAATTACTTCTGTGATTGTTAATATTAACTATGGAACAGATTATCTCTGAGATTTTTCAATAAAAAGCAGAAAAATATTAAAAAAATAATAATTAATAAAAAAATGTAAAAAAATAATAATTAATAGAAAAGGAAAAAAATCATGCCTCAATAAATCTGAACTTCCATAGCGAGCATTGTTCAGGCCTGGCCTTCCTATAACTTTTCCCCTCTTCAAAGAAAAATGATCATTGATGGACAAGGAGGGAGATTCTGCATGGCAATTAGATTATGTATTTGGAACTATCTGGAAATTATGACTGGATGTAACTGATGATTTACGTTATATCAAAATAATGTTATATCGGAATAATATAAGTGCATGTAAATTGATTTTAATATTACTAATATAAATTTATGTTAAGTATAGAGAGGGATTATTATCCGGAAATTATGGTGGGATGTAATTGATGATTTATATCATATTAAAATAATATTAATGTATGTAAATTGATTTTATTTAAAATTAATATAGATTCATGTTAAGTATGTAGAGATCAAATTTTTTCTGTATAAATTCATGTTAAGTATAGAAAGGGATCAAATTTTTCACGTGTAAATTTTTTAGGGTGCAAAATAAATAGTGTTATTTTTCATTGTTTAAATTGTATTTTGGAATACTAAATAAAGTATATATAAAACCAATTAAAAATTTTAACCATAAAAACTTAATATTTTTCTATATATATTTATAAAATTGATATGGATATAAATTAGTTAACAAAGATCTTGAATTAGTTCATTTAAATCTCTTGTTGAAATATTTTTGAAAATTATAAACATATATACATTTTTTACTTCTAATTACTTTAAATATATTTAATTTTTTTAATTATAATCTAAATAATAATTTCTATTTAAAACATAATTTTTATTTTTTATTTTTATTTTAAAAAACACCGATAATCTTACACATCTAGTGATACTAGAATGTAAAACAGATCTCCCAACCCTATAAAATCCATATTTTTTTACTACCAAAATAAAAATAAAAAATAAAAAAACAACAAACATCGATGCCTCCTACGCAAGTACCGACGACTATAAACTAGTTTAGGAACATCTACGGCACTGCTGCCGCTAAATGGGCATCGCTTAGGATGTTGATAGCTTAAGGGCTGGTTAAATGGCTGCGGGACTGAACCCACGGATTTTGATAGTTTCAGTAAATTTTTGTGAAGTTGTGAATTGTCTAACGGCTTTAGGATTTAAGGCAGGCATCCTTGGTTTTCGATGAGTAAGAATTTGTTATAAGGCTGATATTTTCACGGTTGCTCTCCCTTAATTCACTGGCATGTTTGTTTGCGATCTTTCATTTGGTAAAGCATGCGTGTGGTCATGTTGCTGCGTGAGAGGTTTCTCCATATATGGTGGTGTAAAGCTTGGGAATCAGTGCATTGAGCTTCAGAAGAGTAACACGATAATTTAATAATTATTTTTTAATCCTGAATAAATACTTAAAAGAATAGTAAAAAATTTGATGCGCAAGAAAACATACCTCTGGCTATTGATGCTACTCACACTTTTCCTTGTACAATACTCGCAAAAAATCACCACCACCCACTACTACGAACTATAGAATCCTTCTTGTCTCCTGCGATCTGTGCTATAGTGGTCTTGTGGATATTCGCAACGCAGTCCAGTTCGGAATTCATGCAATTTTTAAGAAGACGAGCACCCAACTGCTGATGAACTCCGTTAGAATTTGGAGCAAGAGGAATGATTGGACGGAAAATCATGCGCATAAAACTCTGCTTTGAAGAAATAAAACTCTGCTTTGTGGCACATAATTTCTGCCAATACATTGTTAACAGCCAAGCTATTGTCCTTTACGGAACTCGAACCCACCCATAAAAAAGCACGAGATCTTAAACTTATAACACCCACGGGTGGACGAATTCACAATGGAGAGAGGGTTTTTCCACAGGTCTCTGCCAAGCGAGCAAGGAAACAGATAGAATCGCTTCAAGAGCGTATTCAAACGATAAGAAAACCAATTGACAGGGAATTCGCTGGCCAGAAAAATCACTACACAAATCTTTCATCTGTGTGGCTTTTCCAAGCTCAGCTCACTTTGGTGTAAAGTTGAAGGGAATTGAGTTCGTGAGCTTGGAGACCAAACAGAAGTATTTATAGCCAAGCTTTCATCAAGCTTTTACTGGCTATGTGTCAAGTGTTCCACAGATCATGGTAGAGCACTGCAAAGGGAGTAATGGACCACTCCAAAAGCTCCCAATAAGAAATTAATTTAATTGCAGTTGATTTCCGTAATTTAAGGAAATGACTGCAGTTGGTTTCAGTAAATGAAGGAAATAATTGCAGTTGTTTCCAAATTATCGGCAGCAGTTGAGGAGCCGTTAATCGCCGTAAAGGGAGCTTACATTCTCCCACTTGATCCATACTTCCAATCTTAATGTCTCATCTTAAAACCCATTGATAATCTGTATTAAGTAACAAATACATGAATCATAACGATAAGTCCTCTAATGACGAGTATTATCTTCCATGTATTACTATGTATTTATTTCTATTATAATTTATGTGGCAACAATTTCTTAATGAATAAACCCTATGGTTATTCTTAGTCCTACACAGATGAATTCTCTCAAATCAAATTAAAGTGCACATAAATATGAGAAAAACATCACAATAATTAAGAATTTCATTAAAATAACATTGTTCATACAATGAGAAACTACATAATGAAACCAAGTCCCATATTCATTACATGATCCTTGAATTTAAACGGTGGCATGCCCTTAGTCAAAGGATCAGCGATCATCAACTCAGTGCTGACGTGCTCAATGACCACTTTCTTTTCTTTAACACATTCCCTTATAGCTAAATACTTAATGTCGATGTGTTTATTTCGACTCCCACTTTTGTTGTTTTTAGCCATAAAAACAACAGCTGAATTGTCGCAATATATTCTTAATGGCTTAGAGATAAAATCCATAATTCTAAGTCCAGAAATGAAACTCTTAAGCCATACACCATGTAAAGTAGCCTCAAAATAGGAGACGAACTCGGCTTCCATAGTGTAAGTGGCAATCAAGGTCTACTTGGCACTCCTTCATGATACAGCTCCACTGACCATCATAAAAATGTATCCTGATGTTGATTTGCGTGAATCAACACATCCAGCAAAATCAGAATCTGAGTAGACAATTACTTCCAAATTGTCCGTCCGTCTATACATAAGCATGTAGTTTTTGGTTCCTTGAAGGTACCTCATTACTTTCTTTGCAGCTCTCCAGTGGTCTAAACCTGGATCACTCTGATATCGTCCCAACATTCCCACAACAAATGCAATGTCAGGTCTTGTATAGACCTGAGCATACATTAGGCTTCCGACAGCAGAAGCATATGGAATGTTCTTCATTTGTTCCCTTTCAAAGTCATTCTTCGGGCGTTGGTTCAAATTGAACCTATCACCCTTCACAATGGGAGCTACACTTGGTGAACAATCTTTCATCCGAAATCTCTCTAAAATTTTATTAATATAGGTTTCCTGTGACAGACCCAAGATGCCTCGAAATCTGTCTCTATGGATCATAATGCCAATGACATAAGATGCCTCACCCATTCCTTCATATCGAAATTTTTAGAGAGGAATTGTTTCACCTCATGTAGCAAACCCTTATCATTGGTTGCTAGCAAAATGTCATCCACATATAAAACAAGAAAACAAATTTTACTCCCACTGACTTTTAGGTATATACATTGATCCATAATGTTTTCTACAAAACCGAAAGAAGAAATTACATTATGGAATTTCAAATACCATTGGCGGGATGCTTGTTTTAAACCGTATAATGATTTCTTGAGCTTGCAAACCAATTGCTCACCATCTCTAGAGGGGAATCCTTCAAGTTGTTTCATGTAAACCTCATCTTCTAGATCTCCATTGAGAAATGTTGTTTTCACATCCATTTGTTGCAACTCCAAGTCAAAATGGGCCACTAATGCCATAATAACGCACAAGGAATCTTTCTTAGATACAGGAGAGAAAGTCTCTGTGTAATCGATTCTTTCTTTCTGAATGAATCCCTTAGCGACGAGTCTTGCCTTGTATCTCTCAATGTTGCCCAATGAGTCTTTCTTTCTTTTAAAAACCCATTTACATCCAATGGCTTTTGTACCATTAGGCAACTCAACAAGATCCCAAACTTTGTTACACTTTATAGAATTCGTCTCTTCCTTCATGACATCGTACCATGATTCTGATTCTTTGCAACTCATGGCTTGTGAAAAGGACTCGAGGATCCTTTTCGGCTCCAATGTTATAATTAGATTCTTGCAGATACACAACATAATCATCAGGAATTGTTGATCTCTTTGGTCTAGTAAATATTCTTAATGTTGTACCATCATCTTCCTGAGAAGTATATGGTTCAACTCGTTGTTCAAAATTTCTTGGAAACTCTTGAACTACCTGATCTACTGGAATGCCGTCAGCAACTTATGGAACTTCAACAATTGGCTGTTCAACACCAGTTTGTACTTGAGGGGTGCTGTGAACAATAACCAATCTATCACTTGAGGTGGAAGGTTGAAATTCTGAATGATCCTTCTCAGAAACTATGTTCTTAGTTTGAAAACTCCCACTGATCAAGTCATTTTTAAGAAACTTTACATTTTTTGATTCCACAATCCTAGTGTTGTGAGATGGACAATAAAATCTATAACCTTTAGACCTTTCAGCATATCCAATGAAATACCCAATAATGGTCCTTGGGTCCAGCTTCTTCTTTTGTGGATTATATATTCTCACTTCAGATGGGCATCCCCAAACGCACATATGTTGTAAACTCGGTTTCCAACCTTTCCATAATTCAAATGGCGTTTTAGGAACATCTTTGGTTGGAACTCGATTTTATATATACACTTTTGTCTTAAGTGCTTCAGTCCGCAAGGATTTAGGAATATTGGAGCTGCTAAGCATACTCTGCACCATGTCTAATAATGTTCAGTTTCTTCTTTCTGCTACACCATTCTAGTCGGGTGAACCATGCATGGTGTATTGGGCAACAATCCCATGCTCTTGAAGAAATTTTTCAAATTGCCCAAGTGCTTGTCCATCTTCTGTGTATCTACCATAATATTCTCCACCTCTATCTGATCTCACGATCTTAATTTGCTCTACTTCACCCTTAAAGATCTTAAAGGCATCTAATGCTTCGTTCTTTTTATGAAGCATGTAGAGATACATATATCGTGAGTAATCATCTATAAAAGAGATGAAGTATCTCTGACCATGTGAGTCCATGTCTGGATTACATATATCAGTGTGTTTGATCTCTAATATGTCCGAACTCCTATTGGCACCTTTCTTTGACTTGTTGGTCTGCTTTCCCTTTATGCAATCCACACAAGTCTCAAAATCAGTGAAATCCAGAGTATTAAGTACCCCTTCATTTACCAATCTTTTAATTCTTTCTATGGAGATATGACCTAGTCTCCGATGCCATAATTTAGAGGAATATTCATTAATAACACATCTTTTAGTGCCAGTGTGAACATGCATTGAAACATAAGTGACATTGTTTTGTAAATTAATACAGTGAAGACCATTAGACAAAATACCATTCCCAACATAATCAGATTTATAAAATAAACTGAAGAATGTTTCTGAAAAGTTAAAGGAATATCCAAAAGGTACAAGCCTTGAAACTGAAATCAAGCTTCTAGAAAAACTTGGAACATAAAAGGTTTTTTTTAATTCTAAAACAAAGCCACTACTTAAATTTAAATAGCATGTTCTTATATCTTCCACATGCAAGCCCATCTTATTTCATGATAAGATGCTTTGCTCACTTCCCACTGGCTTCCTTAGGTTTTTCAAACCCTGCAAGGAATTTGAAATGTGAATTGTTGATCCAGAATCAATCCACCTGGTGTTAATATTGACATTAACCATATTAGCTTCATAACAAACAAACGAGATTGGCTTACCTTTGTTCGCAAGCCATTTCTAAAATTTGGCGCATTCCTTCTTCATGTGTCCCTTCTTTTTACAGAAGAAACACTTGGAATCCTTCTTGATATCAGCTTGGGGAGGTACTTTACCTTTCCCTTTCTTATTGGCTTGAGATTTTCCCTTTCCGCGCGTTGTCAGCATTGCACTTTCTCCCAGTTCCACCACCAGTCTCTCTTCCTCTTGAACACACATGGTCATGAGTTCATTAATTGACCATTTATCCTTATGTGTGTTGTATGATATTTTGAATCCGTATTGGTGCGGAAGAGTGTTCAAGATGTAGTGCACCAGGAAGGACTCCGATATTTCAACCTCGACTTTCTTCAATTGAGCCACAGTGTCCCTCACTTGCATGATGTGTTCGCGTACACCTTTCACACTGGTGAGCCTTAGGGATGAGAACTTCATGATTAGGGTGCTTGCTAGTGCCTTGTCTAAAGTGACGAATTAATCATCAATGGCTTTCAGCAAGTTTCAGACATTTTCATGCTAATCAACGGAACCACGAATACCAGCTGAAATTTTAGTCTTAATGAACATCATGCTTAGGTGATTAGATCGCTCCCATCGTTCATAAAGTGTGATGTCCGCTGTAGTGCTGGTATTAGTGGGTGCCGGTGGTTCATCTTTCCTAATATCATAGCCTATGTCCATCCACCCCAAATGAAGGAGAACTCTCTCCTTCTAGACCTTATAGTTATCTCCCTTAAGTTCAGAGATATCACAACAAATTTCAGAGAAATTTTCAAGTTGTACAACTGCATAAAATTAAACATCACATGCTTATGTTAAAATTGAGGCCTAAAAATAAAATTTCATGCTTTACCAATGTAAACCATACTTAAAATTGAATCTAATGACATACAAATTGCCTGTGGGCTAAATTTTCAATTCAAGTAGATTCAATTATTCTTTATGATAGAATTTATCAAATTATTCACTTAATTCATAATTCTAAAGAGTATATTATGATTATAATTTGACATAAATTCTATCTTAGATTTGAACATTTATGATAAAATTATTAATTCATAATTCGTGTGGGTAAGTTATGAATAATTTAATATTTTATCCTAATTAATTACATAAATATAATAAAATTTCACGTGGGATAAAATTTATTATATTTAGTATAATTAATTACAATTAATGTTTAAATATTATTTATGTGATCCTGATCAAACTTAATATATAATATTATTTAATTAGAGATGTTGTGGCTATTCTCTAATCAATTAAAATTATATGGATCACTAGACATTATTTCTTTTATGCATAAAAATTAGCTTGAAATAAACTATAATATTCATGCATAACATTCAACGATGGGTCTCGTATACTCATCCAAAATAGCATGTTTTAATTTAAAATAGAAATAATCAATTCATGCAAATTAAATCCGAGCATTAATAAATTTTGCACAACAATTATCCAAAAGTCATATAATTAAATAAATATTATAATCATAAAAATTGAGCAAAAATTAGACATATTTCCAAATAAATGCCTTAATTTAGAAAATTCTCAAAATATGACATTTAGCTGAACAGAAATGTCTATAAACACCAAGGCAGAGATAAAAAAGGCTCTGATACCAAATGATAACTTAATAACGATTCTTTAGTGCGGAATAAATACTTAAAAGAATTGTAAAAAACTTGATGCCCAAGAAAACATACCTCCGGCCATTGATGCTACTCAAACTCCTCCCCTGTAGATTGCTAGCGAGAAAACACCACCACCAACTACCGCGAACTATAGAATCCTTCTTGTCTCCTCCGGTCTGTGCTATAGTGGTCTTGTGCATATTTGCAATGCAGTCCAATTCGGAATTCATGCAATTTTAAAAAGAAGACGAGCACCCAACTGCTAATGAACTCCGTCAAAATTTGGAGCAAGAGGAATGATTGGACGGAAAATCATGCACATAAAACTCTGCTTTCAAGAAATAAAACTCTGCTTTATGGCACATAATTTTTGCCAATACGTTGTTAACAACCAAGCTATTGTCCTTTACGGAACTCAAACCCACCAATAAAAAAACACGAGATCTGAAACTTATAACGCCCACGGGTGGACGAATTCACAATGGAGAGAGGGTTTTTCCACAGGTCTCTACTGAGCGAGCGAGGAAATAGATAGAATCACTTCAAGAGCGTATTCAAATGATAACAAAACCAATTGACAAGGAATTCGCTGGCCAGCAAAATCACTACACAAATCTCTCATCCGTGTGGCTCTTCCAAGCTCATCTCACTCTAACTTGATGGTGTAAAGCTGAAGAGGATTGAGTTGGTGAGCTTGGGGACCAAACAGAAGTATTTATAGCCAAGCTTCCATCAAGCTTATGTTGGCTATGTGTCAAGTATTCCACAGATCATGGTAGAGAACTGCAGAGAGAGTAATGGACCACTCCAGGAGCTCCCAATAAGGAATTAATTTAACTACAGTTGATTTCTGTAATTTAAGGAAATGACTACAGTTGGTTTCAGTGAATGAAGGAAATAACTGTAATTGTTTCCAAATTATTGGCCGCAGTTGAGGAGCAGTTAATAGCTGTAAAGGGAGCTTACAAATTCAAAAGGCTAAATAGAAGGGGAGCGCAGTGGAGTTTTGTTATTCTGTTTGCAGATTACCCAGTTTGACACTCAGTCTTACTACTCCTCTGGGGTCATTTCTTCTAATCAATTACTGAATTTTGATAATGCAATGAAACATAGTTTCAAGACTCATCAATTTCAGGACTCAGACTTATGGAATCTGAAAGACTCAGACGTAGAGGAATTTGTATAGTCTGTGACACATATACAACATTGTTCTTGATAAGGAGATGGAGGCATACATGGTCGTCTTCTTGATTATGGAAAAAAGAGAACGGGGGAAAGGGGAGTCGTGGCACTGTAGCTATCGGTAAGGAATCCCATGCAAGGAGTAAGGCCTGCGATGGAATTCTGACTGTTGAAAGGTGTTTTGTTTCCCAGTTTAATTGTTTCCATATTCAATATGAGCTTTCGGTGGGGATTTAGGGCACAGAATGCATGGCTAATTGGTTCTTGAGAGGCTTGGCCACTTCTCTGCGGGGACTGGCTCCCGTTTTTTTTCACCTTGTTAGATGGTGATTTTAGTATTACATGGTTTATCTTTCCAAGGTGCTAATTCAATTTGTTCGGTCTGAACAACGGTTCTCGCGTGTGGGTTCATGTGGAATTGTTGAAAGGGGATACAAGCACAAACTGGTTTTGGATGCTACAACGGGTATGTTATTTTCCCCAAGATATTACCTTTGTTTTGGGCTGGTTGCAAATTGACGACATTAAATACTTTTTTTCCTTTCTCTGCCTTGTTATACCTTCTTCTGAATATCTGATTTTAATTTATGGTCTTACATTCTATAATTTTACTTTGCACTCTGTCACTCTCCTTACATATGCGTCTTGTGAAGGCCTTATGCCTTCCATCTCTGAATCCTCTTCCAACTCTTGGTTTAGGACCCCTCGCTATAGATAGACCATGATTGCTACTTAGCTTCCTTGCTCTTATCAAAGACCGTTGGCCATGTTTATGGTCATGTTTATGTTTCATCTCCAGACCTGCAAGAAATTTAGTTTTAAAATTTTTAATATTTGGTTTTCTTTCTTGGGTTGTTACTTCCGCTGCTGTAGCTAGATCTTTGCTAACCTCACATTCTCCTTCGGCTCTGGTTCTTGGCCGGATTCATCTCTTTCCGGTACCAGATTTTTTTCTCCCTTTTTCCGGTGTACCCTTTCTCCGGCATTCTTCTCTAATTCATGGGAAATAGGTGGCTCCATGTCCGTTGAGATCACCTCCATATCTCCCCACATGTTGGCCGGACAGATTCCCATGCGCTTTAGTTGCATCAATTACTGGTTTCTTACAACATGTTAATTCCCCCATGTTAGCTTTAGAAGTTTAGCCATTTCTCGACGCTATATTGACGGTGCTCTACTATCTCAATTGTTTGTGGTTTATCCTACACACAAGTGTTCTCCCTCGGTTGACATTTTTTCCGCTTCCCGAGTCCTTCCTCATTTATTTCTTTTCTCATCCCATATCATTGCTATCCATCTGTTGGATTTCCTTACATTAATTGTTGTCATACATCCTTTTACAAATATTCTATTGAGTCCTTTCAACCCTCCGCCAAATGGTGGGCCATCTCTTTGACTCATCTGCCAATGAGGCCCTTATCTAAGCCATGATGGACGCTAAGTTGCTACTTCAACATAATGTCGATTCAGGCATTCGGTGTGGCCCACGCTCACTGGATACGTGGCATAATATCTTGGGAGAGGCTAGCTCGCCACATGGCATCTATGCATCACACGCTTCGCAGGGTGGCGAACATGTTGCATGGGGACGTCGTTCTAAAAACAAACAATGTTCTATTAAAATGACCTCCCTGCCACCCGCTCTTTCTTTGGATAATGGTGTGCTTGTTGATAGAATTACAAGTTTACAGAAGAGAGCTTTAGTTGGCCGATGGTATTTTGCTGATATCAGTGACTCAGATATGAGAGATTGGGTGGGGAAAAAATGGAAAACCATGTTGGGTTACATGCCGACTGTCGTTCGGCTCCTGAAGGGATGGTATAGTTTCCATTTTCTAAGTCAGGAGGACTTAGAAAAAATCAAAATGCTGTAATGGATTAACGGAAAGAGCTTCCTCGCATTGCACCACTAGTACATTGGATATAATTCGCTCCACAATACACCCTAGAATAAGCTCATTTGGGTGAAACTTCCCGACCTTCCCATTGAACTCTCGACAAAACAAGTCATGATTGACATTGGAAATGCTATAGGAAAATTTGTGTACATAGACCCTCACTATTTGGGTGCACAGGACAAAAGGGTGGCTTGGATCTTAATTGAGAAAGAATACCGTGGCGGTTTCCCAGACCACATCAATTTATTCTGGGGGGAAACACATTTGTCTCAGAGATTAAACTTCTAGGGAGTTCCCTTTTGATGCTCACATTTCCACCATACTGGGCATCTGCTGGCACAATGCCCTCGCAGTCCGGGCGATCTACTACATGGCAGACCCATCATCGATCATCCAAGGGGTTGTGATGGTGGAAGCGGCCCTTCACCAAACTTTCGGAAGGCTATCTCACCCCAGAGGCGACATGCAGGCTATCGTTCTTATACTTTGAACTCTTCCTTAAATGGATCTTCGCCTATTATGGTTCTGTCGTCCCCATTAACCTCCTTGAAGACAGACTCTCAAGATTAATCTAGCCGTACTATTCAGCCCCGAAAGTCCACCCCGGTTACCACTCCTCCCCATCTGGACATTCCGCCACCCCACCCGATGCTTGGCCTTCCTTCCACCTCACATATCCTGTACGTTCCATCCTTTTCACCTTCATTACTTGCAAATCGGGGTAAAGGGCCAAGGACCAGCACCACCCCACCTAACTCACCACTAAACTCTCCTACAAACTCTATTGGTAGTGACCTAGATTTTCTACTCAATAGAAAATCCCTGGACTTGTGTACACTCACCATCCACAAACCTGTTGGATCACCCACTCCCCACATCAGTCCTACATCAGCCTCCAACATCACTGTCAGACACGCTCAAAACTGCGGGAGCAAACATTTTAGGGGACAACCTAGACCTAGACCTAACCCCTTCGCCTCTCCTATGGACGATTTTTTGGTTGATGTTCCTATTGCTGACATCACTAGCATGGAAACCCGAGATGTCGTCCCCATGACATTCATTCTCTCCCTGAATATACGAGGATTTGGGGTTGCCTCGAAATTTCGAGCCCTCAAGAGTCTTTTTTTCTCTCTTTGCCCTTCTATCATTTTTCTATAGGAATCTATGCACTTTGTCCCTCAGGTTATATTATATTTCAGGAAAATGTTCCCAAATTGGCACATATCCGCCACCGCGGCTATTGGACTCTCTAGCCGTTTGGTGGCAATCTGGGACCCTATATGGGTTTGTCTCAAAGCTTACAGTTGTTTCGCAGGCATTCTATTGAGGGTCACATCTAGGGCCTAGAAGGACACATACATATTCTAAATACATATGCTCCTTATGGGGATTGGGCCATTTTCTGAGATCGTCTTTTCTCCTCTGGGATAATGTAACCTACCTCCCTCATCATCGTGAGAGATCTGAACCGTACTATTGCCCAGGAGGAAACTTGGGGTCGAACCAAAAGACTTGATCAACTGGCGGGAATGTTTAGGGACGCCCTTCTTACACACAATTTTGTAGACATCTTCCCGGAGGTTATGGCTCCGACGTAGGACAATGGGCAGGAAGGTGTGGCATATATTGCCAAGAAAATGGATCGTTTTTTAATTCATGAACATTTGATTGATTGACTGGGGGAGGTACAAGAAAACATCATCAGTAATTTATTATCCGATCACAGGCCTATTACTCTGGCCTGGAAGAAGCGGCTTATGCATCCTAGAATGCCTTTCAAATTTAACAGAATTTTGTTAGAAGATTTGGATTTTAGCAATCTAGTCCAAGAATCCTGGAACCATGGGACACTCTGGTCCGGGAATCCTGGAACTGTGGGAGTGTTACTGGTTCCTCTCCCATGGAACATATCCTTGATAAACCGCAGTCTCTCTGTGGGGTGGTGAAATCTTGGCAGAAAAATAAAAAGCTATCTATGAAAAGAGAAATCAGAGATATTCAAAGTGAACTGGATAACCTTCTCCCACTCATGGCCTCCGACAACCTTCCTGTTTCCATCCGAACTCACATTCAGGAACTAGAGGTTAAAAGAGACCATATCTTAGATATTGAAGAAGCCTCCTGGCGCCTAAAGAGCCGGGCTATCTGGATCAAGGAGGGAGACAAAAACACAAAATTTTTCCATTGATTTGCAAACCATAGGCACAATATAAACTCTATTTGGGGGATTTCGGATGATGCAGGAGCACATATTCATTCACAGGTCAATATCTCAAAAGTTGTCACCTTACATTTCAAAACATCTTATGAAAGGAACGATAACATTGTGGCAGAAGATCTCATCTCGGGGGTCGAACATTACCTGATTATGTTTGACCAAGACTCGAATGAGGACCTTTACAGATGCATCTCAAAAGATGAACTTCTATGCGTCCTCAATTCTTTTAAAGGGGACAAAAGTCCAGGACCGAATGGGTGGACTGTGGAACTGTTCACACATTTTTTTGATCTTTTCAAACATGATCTCATTCATATGGTGGAGGAAGCTAGAATAACTGGGTATGTACACCACCGCATCAAGTCGACCTACATTGCTCTCATCTCGAAGCGCAATCCTCCAAATTGTTTTGATGGATACAGGCCTATCTCGCTATGCAATCTTATCTATAAGATTATCTCCAAAACCATAACAGGTCATCCGAGGGACACTGTCTCTCGTCATATATCCCCACAACAACATGATTTTTTGAAAGGTCGTCAAATACATGATGCGGTTGCAAATGCACAAGAATGTTTGCATTCTATCCATAAAAAAAACTCAAATGTTGCTATTCTACAAGTTGATCTAAAAAAAGCTTTTGGTAGTCTCAATTGGGATACCTCAGGGTTGTCCTTTTTAAAATAGGCTTGCATTCAAAGTGTGTGGACTGGATTATGGTGTGCATTATCAATGTTGATTATTCAGTGATCATAAACGGGTATCCTTCTAAATTCTTTCGAGCTGGGCAGGGCCTTAGATAGGGATGCTCGCTTTCGCCTTTGTTATTCATTCTTGCTATGGACGGTCTCAGCCTGCAAATTTCAAAGGTTGTGGAACGAGATCAATTTCAAGCCCTCAAGATTGGCAATAATATCAACATCTCACATGGTTTCTTTGTCGATGACGTTTTGATTATGGGTATGTTGCTCCGCTTTTCCTGGTTATGTCTTTTTCATATTTTCAGGAAATTCGCCAATGCTACTGGTCTTTGTATGAATGCACATAAATCTATCTTGTATCATGGTAATTGTGACTTGGAAAATATTGTCTATATTAAGAATTTATTTGGTATAGAGGCCAAATTGATGGATCAGGGCATAAAATATTTAGGTTTCCAAATTAAAGCCTGCAATTACAGAAATGTTGATTGGATCTGGCTTGTTGATAGATTCTTCAAAAAAATCTCTGGATGGGCATGTTATCCTCTCCCAAGCTGTCCTAAAACAATTATCGGTATACTGGGCCCACCTTTTTCATATTCCTACTGCTACCATCCTCTCCCTAAATCGAGTCATGGCTAATTTCATCTGGGGAGGTAGTCATATTCAAAAAAAATATCACCTTGCCAAAATTCATTTGATTACCCTGCCGAAAGTCTTGGGGGGATGGGGAATTTTAGATCTCCGTCATTTTGGACAGGCTTTACTTATAAAATCCCTTTGGAGAGGCATCTTTGGTACCGGTACCTGGAGTCTGGTCATCAGACAAAAATATCTCAAGAACCATGACTTCACTTACTGGTTCCGTAAAGGATCCATTGGTGCCAAAAATGGATCTACCATCTGGCTCAGTTTCCAAAAAATTTCCAAGATCCTTCTACAACATCTTGCTTGGAAATTTGGCTCGGGACACAACATTCTCATTGGAACTAATTATATCCTGGGTTATGGTGGTGTGGACAATATCCCAGAACAAGTTATCGTTTCCCTTAATAATAGAGGCATTTTTTTATGGGGTCAAGTCATTGCTTCATGGAGGGGTCCACATCCTATCTGGAGGTCTGCTGTGGATCTAGGTTTACCTCGTCTATGGGATCTGGAATGGTTGCGCATTGTGGTGGGGATGAATCAGCTAGGGATATGCCATGATGGAAACCAAGACAACTTAATCTAGACAAGGAAGATGCAGAATGGAAATATTAATGTGGCGGATGCATACTTTTCTCTCTACTCCAGGGCCTCTAACCTGATTGAGGAACATACTCTTTTTGCATTTTGGAAAACCAACATCCCCAACAAAATTTTACTTTTTACTTGGCTAGTCTTTCATAACAAAAATCTAACCTGGGAAAACCTGCAAAAGCTGTTATGGCATGGGCCTAGCATCTGTCCTATCTATAAGATGGATTATGAAAATAATAACCACATTTTCCATACTTTCCCCCTCACTACTCATATCTAGAAATGCCTCTCTTCTCTACTTGGTTTTCCATTTCATCAACATGATTGCATTAAGGGCTGTCTACATTGGTGGAGAAGCCAAAAGGTTGACTGGAGAATCCTTCTGCCTATCCTCTTCTAGGAAATATGGAAGTGGAGAAATAACTACATTTGTCAAAACTATTATGGGAGTTTTCACAGGGTCATGGATAACATTCTCACCTCTCTAACTCTATATTCTTCTAAAAAAACAAGCAATATGGTTTCTTGCCATAACAAGACGGAAGTACAACAGATATTCCTGATGGCATTTTTTGATGGTGTTGCTCAACAGAGAGTATGTGGTTGTGGCTTTTGGTTGGCCACCTCTAAGGAACAAAGATATAGCATTTTCTGGCATGGTGGTAGGGGCACAAACACTAAAGCTGAGGTAATGGCTCTTTGGGGCCTTCTATGGTTCATACACTTTCTAGATATTCCCCTTATCCACATCCATGGCAACTCTAACGTAATAATACAACATTTAAAGGGGTCTGCTAAAATCTCAAATCCCTTAGTGCTTGGATGGTTGACGAGAATTGAACAGTTATGGACTTTACTAAACAACTCCACTATAAATCATGTCCACAGGGAGCAGAATATGACAACAGATGAACTATCAAAGATGAGCTTAACAGGTTCTTTAGGCAAGATGCACTTAACTATTACTATGGACCAGAAGAACATAAATATTGAAGATTTTCCCCTCCCCAATTAAATACATTCCTCCCCCCTAACATTTTGATTTTTCTTGATGTTTTTGCAAGTTATTAAACGTGAAATATAGCTTTTTGCGGCATTAATGAAAAATTGTTGTTTTGTATTGTACATGGATTCCTGGCCACTGGGCATAAACAGTGTCCTCTACGAGGATGGACTCGACCATTCCATGCTAAACTCTGTCTCTTCCTCCTCATTAGATGGTGTTGTCTTTTTTATCATTACAAAATCCTCATACTGGCATGCTTTACTGTCAGATGTGGCATTGATCCTATCTGTTCTCATATCAGCTTTTTCCCACAAAACATATTAGTGCATATTTGCACCATCTTATTATTTTTTGATGTGGGGCGCTTGTAATATACAACTACCCTCTTATCTTTGTATGGCATATGTACATCTTATTATTCTGATATCAACATAAAATTATGTTTTTTTCGTACGCAAAAAAAAAAAAAAATAATAATAATAATAATAATAATAAATAAATAATAAATAATAAATAAAATAAAATAAAATAAAATAAAATAAATAAATAAATAATAAAAAATTAAAAAATAAAAAATAAAAAATAATAATAAAAAAAAATTGTTTTAAGGCTCATAATTTCATTCTTCAAAATTTGTGATTCTTTGTTCATGGAATAATCTCTTATATATATAATATATATGTTAACCCGACTTTGAAATATTTTATATTATGAAATTTTGTGCTTGAGGCACAACATTTTATATATATGATTTTTTGTTCGTGGAATAATTTTTTTATATATAATATATATTTTAACCAGATTTGTGAAATATTTTAAGCATAAGAGTTTTGATATGTTTTTTCCATGTGATTACTTCAAGAGAAGTTTGTTTTTTTTTCAAAGGGAAGAGAGAAAATCAGATTTCTATTAAAAGGAAAATTAATTACATGTGTTTGTAAAAATTTAATGGGAAAATATATTAATATTCTATATTGCATAGAAACAAATAAAAAATGTGGTAAAGAAGGTTTAGTACAGGAGAAATAGAGATTGACAAAAAAATATATATATTAGTAATTTTGTTGATTTTGAAATACTAAAAATGTTTTGGACATGTCAATTGAAATCAGAAAATTGGAAAAGTGCTAGAGTTGTGTACCGCATCTAGGATCATAACTTTGAAATGCATGATACCTACTTTGCATTGGAGTCCCTGCTTAGAGAGATTGTTTGCCATTGTATTATGAGAGCTATAAATGTGAGAAAAATGTATTTCTTTAAACCCTCACTACAAGTCTTTTATCCAACGCATTGATTCGGATTAGATCATTATATTGTTTTTCATCTATCTCGATGCATTATGAGTGGAAAAAGTGGAGGAATCAGCTCAAGGGACCATTTTCACCAAAGGAACCCAGGAAAAACGGGGTTTAAAACTTTACGGGAGTATTTTGAGGCATCAAACAACATTTTTTGGGGGGTAAAAATTTGACGCATATGTGCACATATTTTCATGTTGTTCTACACACAGAGATCTTTCCAACGGCACAAGAAGTGCGTCAATTGGAGTCTGTATGCAAAAGTTATGTCACCTAGAAGTTGACCTTCCTGTTTTCACCACCACGGTTCGAGAGGATGTCACGTCAGTGCTCATTATTCATAGAAAATGGGCTAGCCACGTGTTTGTGATGTAAAATACTCTAGAAGAGTCTATATTGTAACTCTATTTAAGAGTTGATGTAGTCAAACTTAACCACTAATAGGCTATCGAATTGTGTTATAATCGGGCCACAAACATTACTTGTTTGTACCTGCAGTGATAATTTCCAGACAGAAAAAGAGAGTGAAGTGGCCTCACCTTCCAGCTGAGTTTTCTCCCAAAATGGTTTCCTAGAGCATATCTTGTGTCTTGTGTGTGTGTGTGCGTGTGAGTTTATTTTGTCGTTCTCTACTTTTATGCATAATTTCCATTCGCATTCATGCACTAATTACAATTAAATTTACAAATCTAGAAGTTTAATAAAATTGTAATAGTGTAAAAAATTAGAATTTAAATATATTATTATCAAATTTGTTGTGACGAAATGTCCAGTGGAATATCCACATAAGTTTACGGATCACACATCTAATTGCATATCAGCGAAGGGGTGAATTTGGAGCTATCATTGATCCATTCAATTGAAACTTTTGAGTTGCCAAAAACTAACAGACTATCGAGATCAATTCTTTTAGCACATTGTAGTAATCCCCATAGTGCACTGATTTCAACCCATGTGTTTGTACCAAGGCCATAGAACCATAACAAATGTAAGTTAATGTTTCCTTGTAAAGAAATATGTGCCCCACATCCACTGCCCATAGAATTTTTCGCGCCATCAAAGAATCTTGCGAGAAGGTTGAACCTATTGCAGATGGGATCAATTAAATTGCACCTAGATTTGACAGGCAATGGGCCATATTCCTCGAAATATACACAAATTTTGTGACAAACCTTATCAAGGTCAAATGGCTTATCCTTAAAGATGATTGAGTTGTGAGTATGCCAGATATTCCAAAATAATAAAAAGGGGGGATTTCTGGAAGCTTTATGTTTGGACTGCCAATCGTGAATGCAAGATTCAACTGAAGAGAAAAGACAAATAGATGAAATGGAAAATAGATGTGTGACCTTGAGCCAGGTGACTGTTGAGACTAGGTAAGAGATGAAAATATGATAAGTATCATCCAAGAATTCATGTAAATACAACACCAGCCATGTTCGTGGAATCTTCTTTTTTGGATGTTATCCCAAGATAGAATTTTGTTTTTCAACACAAGCTAACCAAAGATCTTGATTTTCAAAGGCGTGTTCCATTTCCAAAGGGACCTATAAAGACATGAAGACACAGTTGAAAGTGGATTAAAGGAGATGTAGTTATAGATTTCTTTAACCAATATTTTAGAATGAACAGATCATCCACCCCACCAGAGGGAGTCAGGTGGATGTTGGCCATATATAATTTATAAATATAATCCTCCAAAATTGTAGCCCAATATCCCTCCAAACCCAACTTTGAAGCTTGTTTCCAAGATGGATCGTGGGACTTATTGTCCCTTGTCAAGTGAATATGATAAATACGTTTGATTCCAAAAGCATATAAATGTTGTATAATCTCAATTGGCAACGTGTGGTCGTCGGAGAATCTACTTAGTGGATCAAGTACCACCTCAACATGTGCCCCATTCACGAGACTGTAAAACTCCTCTCGAAGCACATGTACCTCAACATGTGATACGATATGAGTTTTACAGTCTAGATGGGGAGATGTTGTAGTAGTTGTAAATAAGTGTAAACATTTAGAGGTTGACTCAATATAGGAAAGATGTTTTAGCGTCCATAAAATAAGCACTAAATAAAAATTTAATAATAAAAAAATATAATATTCACTCAATTAAAATTAGTAAAAGTAATAAAAATAATAAATTGATTCAATTCAATTTGTTATATTATATTTTTGTTTTTATTAATAAAATTATAAACAATTTTTCTGGGAAAAAAATCATAACATACATATCACATTAAAATAAATTCAAATAAATGATCCATATTTGTGATATTTCAAAACATATAAAAACCTAAAATAAAAATATTTCTAAATATAGAATTTGTTTTTCTCTCTATGTGTGTATTGGTGTCAATTGATGTTATCTCCGGTGGTGGGGCATAATGGTTCTTATCTTACCCACCTAGGTTCAAATCTCGGCAAGTGACATGATGAGTTATAATTCCTTGAAAAATTTTGTTATAATGGCTTAGTGCCTATGGATAATGCCTTGATAAATCTTGTGATATTGACTTAGTGCCTATGAATAATGCCTTGATAAGTATTGTTGTAATGGCTTAGTGCTTATGAATAATACCTTTACAAACATTGTTGTAATGGCTTAGTGCATATGAATATTGTTGTATTGGATTTGAGCCATGTGAACTCTACACACACTAACTAAAAATAAACTAAGATCCATTTGGATAAGGAGGTTTGTAGCTTTAGGGTTTCTCTGCACAAGTTTTATCGATTTGGATCATGAAACCTCAAGTTTTACACCAGTCTGGTGTCAGAATCAGAACTGTGGTCATCACTTCATCACTCTATGGCTTCCCTCCCCTTTCCACACAAGTAGTCTGAACCACATTTACTTTGAAATAGGACATTTTTGGTTGCAAAAATGATAATCAATGACATGGACTATGGACTAGAGAGTTTGTTCGTTGTTGGCATTTTATTCACAAGCGATGACTTATTGCATGCTTGTATTGAGTTTTTCAATCCCCTGTGATCTAACATGATTTCATCTCTTGATGTTAGAAAAATTACTAACTCGTTTGTTACAAACCCAAAATATAGCGTCAAAGGGTATTGAAGGCTCACAAAATTTTGGCCATTGTAGTTGGTGAATATGTGGGCCTTATGGAGATACTTTTTCTCTTAAAAAGGGCGCTAGTAGGAGATTCTTCAAGAAGCTTATCAATTCAACATCTCTTAGACATTTATTGGAAACAAATTGGTACTCATTTCAAGGATATTCGTTGGATTTTCACATACTAACTCGAGGTTGGTTTTGTGTGGTCTTTCATTTTGGGAAAGAGGTTTCAATTATTCTCACCTAAGATTTCTCATGAGGGAAATCAAGTTCGGTATTACAGAAATAGCATTTGAATTTTGACCCGATTAGGGAACCAAATTCCACTCAAAGAGTATGGGTCATCTCTCTGGTCAAAAGAATTTCTAGAAGCTCTTGGGAACAAAATTGGAAGATTTGTTGAATTAGAAGAGAATTGTCTAATAAAAATTGATCACCAATGTGCGTCGATGAATGTTGGAATTGATCTTCGATATGGTCTGGTGGAGGAGGTTGAATTGGTATTTCGTGGACATAAAAGGACACATATTGTGGATTATTGGTAGCTTCCATTATGGAATTATGCTTGCAAGTAGGTAGGCCACCTCTTAGATCAATGCGACAAGAACCCTTGGGGGTTGAAGTTATAAAAAAAGACTTGGGGTTGAAAGTATCCTTTGCAGGATATTAAGATTTCAACTCAAGAGGAAAAGAGTCTAGTTTTCTCTCCAGCAGAAAAAATGGATGTTGAAACTTACCCATTGACACTAACACATATAGGTATTAATTATGAAAACCCTCCCGATATGAACATAATTCATTCTACATTGGCAGATGTTGCATTATCGGATGTCCAAAACATGGTTTCTCTCTCCACTTTTGAACCTACTTTGGCCACTGGCACTACCCTAGATAATGCTCTCCCTCCCCCTACATCCCCAACTTACCTTGCTTCCTTCCCTGATTCTCAATTCTCCCCTCCCCGCTTCTATTGTGCCTTATTCGGAATCCACTTCGTTCGAGTCTCGTTCTTCTTCATCCTCAAAAGTAGATCAAACTGACAAGACAAAGCAGATTCATAGTAAAAAGTTGGAAAATATAAAGGATTATGAGCTTTGATCAAGTATCAAATCCTCTCAGGATCATATTTCAAAAAGTGAGTTGGCAAAGGATGCCCCTTCGATTGGACATGCTAGAAGAAAATATTCCTTTCTAAGGTTGAACAAAGAGAAAAAAATGGCATAAAACTAGGAAAACAAAATACCATTATGGGGTTCCTTGGAGCCGAAAAAAACCATTTTGGGGGTTCAAAAATGATTGTCACTAAATGTAATGGGGTTTGGGGGCCCCCAAAAAAATTAGACCTCAAGAGGCTCCTGAGAGCCCACAATCCTAACATTGTTCTCTTGCAAGAAATGATGACATCAGGAGAAAAAAAATGGTCTATTATTAAACCATACTTAGAAAATTGATCTTTTTGCTTTCTTGATTTAGATGGATTTTCTAGAGGATTGATCTTTTCTTGGAATTCTACTTGTAAGGAAATTTATTTCATTACATAATAGAATATTATATCATTGGAACTAGAAATCAAAGAGCTCAATACATCCTGGAAAGTTTTAAATGTTTATGATCCATGTGCAGATAGGAAGTCCTTTTGGGATGACATGTCAGTCTCTAGTATCATGATTCACTCTCCTTTCATCCTAGAAGGTGACCTAAATTTCACTTCCATAAGTGAAGTCTGAGGGAATAATATGATATCATAACCTTTGAAAGCTTATGTCATTCATTATTCGTAATCCCTCCATCTAGTTGATGTAAAGCCTATCAAATTGGATCCTACTTGGTTGAATTTCAATCCCCTAAGGAGGTAGTCTTAAAAATACTCAATAGTTTTTTGCATCTATGAATACATAATGTCCACCAATTTACTTCTTAAATCATGGGTGGATCTAGGTGGGATATTGTACCATAGCCTAATTCTCCTCATAATTGAGACTAGCAAGGATAAGCCCCCTTGTGTCATTCAAATGCAATTGTTATTGGTTAAGAATATTATTTTATTAATTTAGTTTAAGACAACTAGACTCACTTTAAAGATGATGAGTCTATCCCATATATGCAACAATTCTCCCAAAATCTTAAGTTTTTAAAGAGAAAAATGAAAAATTGGAGAAAATATTTTAAAGAGAAACAAGAGGCTTCTCTAAAAGAAGTTGAATCTAAAATAAGCTCCATTTTTCATTCAAATGTTTTGAGTATCTTTTCAGAAGAAGTTCTTGAATCCTTAAGATCACTAGAAGTTTCCAAAAGAGAATTGTTGGCTCGAGAAGAGGAGGTATGGTGATTGAAAGGTAGAGCCATATGGATTGTAGAGGAGGAAAATAACACTAAATTCTTCCATCAATTTGCAAACTTTAGGAAGATAATCAATTCTATATGGTAAACTGAATATAAAGTAGGGAATATGGTGAATTCCTTCTATTAAACTCACTCACAAAAATAGATAATGAATAGATAAATGTGAGATGCATTTCATTAACAGAATGTAGATATTAATACATGTCATTAACCCTTGGTTTTCATCTTCCAAGAGTTTTGTTGGACTTCTATGAATGTTGGAATTCCTCCACACCAACCCTAATAGATTGGGTGTCCAACAACCCAACTTTAATCTGAAGGGTTGTATATGATTCCAAGAAGAGAGCTAGAAAAAAAAAAAAATTGGATAGTAGCCAATGGTTGGATGTGCTCTCTGAAATGGTGGTTTAAGGAAGACCACAAACCAATTGAGGTAGAAGAAGTCGAAGTCTTCTATTAGTGGTGGTTTAAGGTTGACCACCAACTCTGGAACTTGACCCAAAGTAGTTCCTGGAACAATTTTGAATCTAGCTAGAAGTTGAAGTCTTCTACGAAGTGGAAGTGTTCCTTGATGATGGTTTGAAGATGGCCACAAACTAATGAGACATGTAGTAGAGGTCGAAGTATTCTACTGGTGGTGGCTTAAGGTAGGCCACCAACCAATTCATGTTTTGGAACATGAATCTATATTTTGCTACAACTCTGACTTTGGCTTTGGCTGATTCTGGCTCTACGCTCTAGAAGTTGGCTCTGGTTCAGGTTGTGGCTCAGGTTTTCTTGATTTGACATTGAATCTGGTAGTTGACCATTGATTCCACCCTTGCCAGATACAAGGTGAGAATATGAAGATATCTCCATTGAAATATGTGTCAATACCTAAGAATGAGCTCAGAGCTATGACCAATATATCTTCTTGGTTGTTAAATATTATTTCCAAGAAGTGCTCCATCCAAGGTGAATATTTATTCTTACATGAGTCTTGTGTCTAGAGCATATGTCTAAATGATGAGTATGTTTTCCATAATGCTCATAAGGGTGAAAATTGAAACACTAATATTTCATGTTGCCAACCCAAATAGATTACTGGCATCTGCAAATCTAATGTGGAAGCGAAAGAGGAGAAGGTGAAGATGAGTTGTCCTAAAGAAATATATCGCTCTAAAATTGGATTGTTTTGGAGTAGTCTGAAATGTGAAAGGTAACCTCCTTTTCGTATATGAGACCAATTATGTTCTTGTTGTTGATAATTTCTTCCCAAGGTCTGATTATGATCTTGGGAAGTGCAGGTTGAACTTCATCTTCATTTAAATGTGTTCTTCAAGTAGCCTCACTGATCTGATCAAGTGTTGGTTGTTGATGACATTTTGTCTCGAACTCAAAAAGAAAAATGTTCTAAAAAATAATTAGTTCAAAATGATGACTCTTCTATTATATTTCATCTTGTTGGAGCTGATATTTGAGCTTCAGAAACTCAATCTTGTCTTGTGCTTTTTGTAAATAGATTTGAATATCAGTGAGAATGGATTTGTTCATTTTGACTATATCATGAACAATAGAGTGTATCATAGTATTTAGTAACTTTGATACCTTATTAATTCTATCCATTTTCTCAAAAAATTAAGCAAATGAAGGTGTTGTGGTCAATGCTTTTATTTTTAGTGTTGATTCTTTGAATGCACAATGATTGTGGTACATTGGAGGGTTGAATGCAATAAGGAATCACTTCATTTTTTCATTGAGATTCGCCTTTAAAAAGAAAATAACATCAATGATGTGGTTTAAGGTATTTTAAAGTTGGTTACAAGAAGTTTCATAATCGAGAATGCTTATGTCAACACTTATGGTAACTAGATAGCCCATGGAGAAGAGTTGAGTCGAGGAGAAGTGACCAAGCCATAAGCAAGGGTCGCACCTATGATTATGCATAAAGCAGGAAGAAGTGGAAACTAAAAATTTATAATGCTTCTTTGTATTCAAAACCAAAGGAGATATACCCATAGATGAAATTGCATATATGCATACTCAAAAGGAATTTTCTCTGATAGGTTTGTTCTACATTGAAAATACATTGCATGATAGCTTCATCTTGTTCATTTTCCTGATTTTACCAGCCTCTTGTTCCTACGCTAATGAGTACATCATAAGACATAATAACCCTTCTATTAATGTTGCTTCAGTCATAGATTCGTCCATCAGATGCTCTGCAATTGGAGCACTCAAATTAATGTTATTTTGGAGGCCTCAAAGAGCTCACTTAATGTGAAAACTAGGGTTCCAATGTTTTCACTAACTTGTTCTGATGCAGAGATCAAATAAGCGTCTCTCCTAATCTACCTTTAGAAGAGAAGCATTACAATTCCTAGAAGTTACTCCTAGTGCAACAATCATAGACTTTCATTGGCTAGAAATATAACAAGTAGTCAAGTATACTCGCCTCAAGCTATGAATTATGAGTTATAGTGGTAGAAATCTTACAATATTCAAAATTTATATGTACAGAAACATGTTGAATCTCTTGATTTACAACATAAGAAATTAAAACAATATTTCAATGAGTATTTTCATTTTAAATAACAAGAAATTGAAATTTATAGAAATGCTTGGAATCTTCTCAATTTCAAGCATTTTCTAATAAGAATGTCCTAGTCTGTTGGCATTAGCGTCCATAAAGCTATATATGTCTTATGTCATGCACTTCAAAAATATTTTTTACAGTATAGACTGTCAAATTGTGTATTAGTATGGAGATTATTCTTTCATTATTGCATTTCTCACTTTAGAGAGTTTCCGATATTTCACTCTCAAAACTATAAAATCCACCTAAAGAAGAATGATATCCTTTCCCTTTCTTGTCTTACATTCAGATATGGGCTTCAAAATGAAGGCATGGGATTACAATTTCACTAGCATCTTCATAAATATATTCATGCATGCTCTTCCATGGGTGTTGTAAGAACCATTAGAGTACAAAACCTATAGATTCAACCATTTTTCGATGGAAATATTTTCTTTTTTTATTGATATTCGACGCTAGGGAGAACAAAATTCTTCATGTTGTTGGAGCTCTAAGGGGCTAGTAAACAAGTGTTATATGGAAAAATCACTTATGTAGACAAAAATGAACTCCCTAGATCTAGTGTTCTAATCTAGAACAATAAAGGGAAAAAAGATCTTTGTCTTCCTTAAAGAGATTAGAATACGGAAAATAGACCTACATGGAATATGTAGTAAATCCTCATATCCTCTTTGCTTGTAAGCTCCAGCTCTAGCTCCATGCGCTATAAATATAACTTACAATAATGACTAAAACAAGCAAGAGAACTACAATATCCACATAGCATAATCCAATGTCTCTAATCAATGAGTCAACATGGAATTGAAATACATAAGCATCAACATGACACAAGTATAGGAAAACAGAGTGCTTTTTGTATTAATAAATAAAGAAGAGAGTTACAACCATATATAAAAGTTGAATTTGTAGAGGTCTCCTCAATTGAATTTTCCTTCCTTGCCACAAAGAAAACCTTCACACTCAACCCTAATGCATAAATGGATGAATTCCTTAAGCTCAAGGCAACAACATGAGGGCACTAGTAATTTCCAAAAGCCAACCAATACTCTATGGGAGGCAGTAAATTTATAAGGTGAAAGTGGTAGTTTAGGATTTACCAATCTAGGCTTGAGAACCACATATGAGGGAGGATCATCTCTAGGGATAAGAGATCAAACCACTAGAGTAGGATCATATAGGAATTTTATATCTTTATCCATGGTAAATGGTTAAAACCACCTTAGAAGCTTCTAGAAGAAGAAGATTCGAAAATATTTTTTAATTTCTCTAAATTTCTAGAATCAGCACACTTTCAGAGTAGAGAAACCTGCGTTGATCATCACAAAAGATCAGTTATGCAGCTTGCAACCATAGCAGGTGAACAGACATATAGGGTGTGTTGGGGCTAAAAAAATGGTTTTTGAGCAGACAGACATAAAAACTCAAACTTTTTGGAGAGGTCATAATTAGAGATTTGCAAAGGGATAATGAAAAAGTGTTCAAGGATGTTGATTGATCTAGTTTTCATCCCTTTTGAGCAAATGTGACAAAATGACCTATATCAGATTGTCCCCTAAAGTACAAATTCATAAGTAGTGGTTGAAGACTGAAGTGATTTACCTTGTGATGAGTTTGGATCAAGAAAAAATTAGGTCGAGATCATCATCTATTACAATACATATTATCATCATGATATCATTATTGAGGAAGGCATGCCCATGCTCAACATATAATCCAATAATACATGTACAATGATCAAGAAGTCTCATCCACTGATGATAGAGTGTGGACCAATGCTTGGATGAGAGTCTAAATAATCATAACCATCATATTGTTTAATCTTATATCAATCCTGAAATCGTAACCTCGATGGATGGAACTAGATCTAGGGTCTTCTACCTCATCACTTAATAGTATGAGTCTAACCATGCGAATAAATGAGTTGGAGTCGAACATGGTAGACACCACATGATTACCAACCAATGATGTAAGTCATTAATAGATGTGAGAGAAACCATTAATAATGGTAATGGCTCTCAAGGTACTATAGTACAATATATGTGGTGTGAATGAATGAGCTAAAGTCGAACACCACAAAGAATCTTTTGGTTAAAGGCCAATGATGAGGATCTATCATCGAGAGAGAGGAAACTTGCCATCAAGGTATGCAAGCTCCAAGGTACCGAAAGGAGTTTTTAAGTCAACTTCCTTGATGTATCCCTCATCAACAACACGAAACAAGTATTAAGATTTGAGACAGAATGATGTTGATGTAGAGTTGGGTTAGGAATGAAAGACATGCAAATAAGGTTTAAGAGTATTGTAGTAGGTATCAACTGAAGGACTTCTATTAAACATATCGGCAACACTTTATAGAGTTGGCAGCATTGACCCCAAACCGATTATGAAGGATTTTTGTATGGTGTGATTAACCAAAGAGGAAAGCAGATTACCTAACCCAACAATCATGAAGATGAAGTGAAAGAGTGTCATGTTCAAGAGTGACTCACTACCAGTAATAGGTTAAGTACCCTATTTTCAAAATTTCCCCAACCATTTTTTATCAGTACCTCTTTATTTTTGACAAGCTTGAGGAGGATAACATATGCTTGATCTATAATTTCATCCTCTGGATGAATCGTTCTAAGTATTTTTAACAAACCCTGAGAAGGAGTGGTTAAGTCCCATCATGTTCGACGAGTCCAATGTTGTTTGATGATTTTATGAGTCTAGTGAGGTTATAACTCGACTTATTTTCATGTTTAGAGATTTTGGAAAATAGGTGAAAAAGAAAACTCAAAAGGTTCATTTTTGTAAATTTAGTCTCTTGTGTCCGAATAGGCATAAAATAATACACAGGAGAACCCTTTAGTCATATTTGAATAAAGTATTCCTTTTTCGTAAATAGTCTATCACATTCTATAAAAGGGTTAAACTTATAGTGGGCAGACGTATTTTTTTTACTTTAATGAGTTTGAAAAGACAAGTGCTCAAAAATCTTTTCATGTTTTGGGAGTATGAAAAAAGCTCAAAGAAACTCCTTCTGGAGGAACGAGTGGTATAAACTGTAGCAACTAGTTTTAATCATGCTGGAACTACTCAAAACACATATAGGTCAATAGGTTGGGTAATAATACCACTCATCACAGCGGTTCCTCGAGAAAGGGAAAACAACAAAGAGAATGTGTATGATCGACCAAGTAGATGGTGATGATGGAATGAGAAAACCAAGGTCCATCTGGCAGAAATAGGCTAGTAAAAATGGAAATAACGAGGGATAGGATGAGAATGGTTTCATTTTTACACAAGCTTGAAACATGGGAAACTATGCTTGAAATTGGTTTCATTTTTACACAAGCTTGAAACAAAGGAAAATTATGCTTGAAATTGGTTTCATTTTTACGCAAGCTTGAAACAAAGGAAAACTATACTTGAAATTGGTTTTCGTGCCCCCAACATAATAACACAATTCTAAGGACATACCCCCAAGATTAATTTCATTCACCTAAGTAGACTATTGGTTATTAATAGGTGGATCAAATGATGGTTCATTTATGAGATCAAGTGAAAAACTCGACTTGACATCTACGAGATCTAATAAAAAACTCGAATTGGAAAGGGATTTTTTTTCATTTTTTAATGAGTTTGACATAGTAAAAGAACTATGCTCAAGACACCTTGTTTCATTTTTTAATGAGCTTGACACAAGAAAAGAAACTTTGCTCTAAGACCTTGTTTCATTTTTTAACAAGCTTGACACAAGACAAGGAATTCTGCTTTGGGACCTTGTTTCATTTTTTCAAGAGCTTGACACAAGAAAAGGAACTCTGCTTTCATTTTTTAACAAACCTGACACAAGAAAAGGAACTCTGCTCTAGGAACTTGGTTCATATTTTGAGGAGCTTGACACAATAAAAGGAACTATGCTCCGACCCTAGGTAGCTCAATAACCTTGTGGGGGAAGGTTAACTACTGGTGAGGGATATCCAGGATAGGACGAGATGGGTTGGGTTACTGATATTTTCATCCCACCTTGATACATATTGTTTTGATAATTAGGAAGCCTTGATATTGTTGAAAATCTTGACCTTGGAAATATTTGCTTGAGTAATGTTATTGAATTGTTGTTGTTTGACCAACAAGAGCTTGGGTTATTCCTTGTAACGGTTGCCCTGACAGAATTTGCGGTGTTCCTGGAACACACTAACTAATTGTCACATGTGTCATGCTATAAATGAGTTGACTTACTTGTACCTGTTGAATAGTCTGACCAAGTGAGTCATTGCTTGGAGAAATGTCCCCTCGTTTGGTAGGATCTAAGGAAACAAAAAAAACCTAAGTGGTATGAACTTCACTCTCAATAGGAAAAGTACAATCCACTAAAGATGGAATTGAGTCAACCATTTTCTAAATTGATGGTTGGTTGAGAACGAACCCATGGGATTCACGTTCAAAGAGTGTGGGATTGACTGAAATCAGATCAATCACTTCATCAACTAGTGGAGGATTGGGATAAATCTTCCAGTAACCAGTCGGAAGTCGTGGTTGAAAAGTTTTAAGGTTTTCCAACACTTTTGAGGATTCATCCATATAAGTACAAAGGTGAATAGGATGATTCCCTTCACATAACCTACAGGGAAACTTAACTTTACCCTTTTTCCGTGGACCTTACTATAATTAGGTGATGGTTTATCACCAACAGGAGCTCTAAAGGTTGATGACAAGGGTTGATGTGAGCCTGTGGAACACGCTTCTAATACCTTTGGAATACCAGGATAATATCTAAGAATGTGGTGACCCTTACAAAGCATGCAAGGGAATTTAACTTTACGAGGCTTGTTGGAAATTTTATTGACATTAGTTGCATTCGTAACAAGGGTTACTTGGTTTCCCCCTGCTTATTTTTCTTCTTCTTCTTCGTCCTTTTATTTTTCTTCTTAGCTTCCTGGTTATTACAATCAAGACTTTCACTAGGAGAGGAGGAAGAAAAGGATGAAGAAACAATAGGCGAAGAAGGCAAAGGGTCAATTTTAGGATCAACTTGAGGTTGATGTTGTTCAGGTGGAGGACTACTTGGTTGAGAATAAATTTGGGCATTCATAACCAAGGAGGACGAAAACAACCAAATCGGTAAACCAATGGTAAATTCGGGAAAGGAAAACGTTTCCATATAAGGAGCACCAATATTTCCAAAAGGAGGAAATCGACTAGGATTCCTGTCAAATGGGTTGCCTTGATTGGTAGACTCGGGAATTGTTGCCATTAGTCTCAACCTCAAAGCTACTAAGGATTTGTTCCACAGTGAGGATGTTGTTCCACAATGAATTAATTGATTTTAGAAATTAAAGGCACAAATAAAAGCAAAGGGGTAACTAGGAAGAAAAGGATTACCATGTCACTGTGAACTATGGAATACAATTTCTAGTAAGTGCAGGAAATCTCCCTGAATGTTTTGTTCGATGTATCACAGTGGACAAGGCAGACCAATCGGTTACCTATGGTGGGATAGAAACCTATAGGGGACTTCCAAAATATAACTGGAGGTACATGGAAGTGCAATCCATAGCAGTGTTGTTTAATGTGTCATGTACAACAAGAAGTGTTCTGATATAATTTTCATACATGGAGTGCCATCCGATATACCCGAATGTACATGGAGAACGATCTGATATACTTTGTATGTGGAATACCGACTAACCCCATAATGTAATGCAAACAAGTAACGACAACTCATATGTTTAAAGCCATCGAAACACATATCTAGCCTAGACCTATAAATTTGTTGTTAATGTTACAAATGCTCCTTAGATTGATTGCATAAATTTTAAAAGTTGATCTTCAATTATGTTTCAGTTTCAAGGCTCACGATACAGGTTCACATGAATTCCTATGATGCAAATAGTATGATAACTAGGACTCTTTTATTTTCAATGAAGATATATCTATGAGAGGGAAGAGACAAATAATAATGCAACAATCACGATGTAGCAAACAAAGCTTCCTACATAGATCTTTCAATGCAATTGTTCCAATTCGAATTCAAAACCCTACATGTAATGAAAATAATGAATTGTGTTTCTTTTCTTTCCTTTTAATTTTCAAATGCAATGAAAACTAAAATGTAGCTAGATCATTAATAAAATAAATCACACATAATATAATTGTAATATAAATTTCTTCAAGGCAATCAACAATCAAGCCAAATGTTGATAAGAAGGAAGGAAAAATCAAAGAAATTATGATCAAAGACTAATAAAATCAAATGCAAACACTATGATGACTTTTTAGAGACACAAACAAAATCATAGACTCAAGAAAACTTTCTGGACCAAAGCAGAACAAAGAGTAAGGAAAATAAATGAATTTTTTTTGCATTCTACAGGATCATCGCAAGTGTAGAGTGGGCACCAAAGTGTTGCATTGCACTTCCAGAGAGAAGATATTGCACTGGGGCACTTTGTCTCATAACAGAGAGTGAATTAGGGCTAATTTGTTCAAAATGCAACACAATAAACCCTACCAAGCTCAAAAATATGTTTTCTTAAGGTCAATTATTGTCATAATAAGTCAATTAATTTTTCTTTGAAAGGTGGAAAAATGCTAAGGCCAAGGAAACCACTAAGGAAAATCTCGATCCCCAGTGGAATCGCCAATTTGTTATATGGAAAATTCACTTTTGCGGACAAAAATGAACTCTCTAGATCTAGTGGTCTGATCTAGAACAATAGAGGGAAAAATGATCTATTTTCTCCTTAAAGATATTAGAATACAGAAAAGAGACCTACCTAGAATATGTAGTAAGTCCTCCTCTTCTCTTTGCTTGTAAGCTCCAACTCTAGCTTCATGCCCTATAAATGGAACCTTCAATAATGACTAAAACACACAAGAGAAATATAATATCCACATAGCATAATCCAATGTTTCTAATCGATGAGTCAACATGGCATTGAAATACATAAGCATCAACATGACATAAGTATAGGAAAACATAGTGTTTTTTGTATTAATAAATAAAGGAGAGAGTTACAACTATATATAGAATCTAACTTTGTAGATGTCTGCCCAATTGACTTGTCCTTCCTTACCACAAAGAAAACCTTCACTCTCAACCCTAATGCATAAATGGATGAATTCCTTAAGCTCAAGGCAGTAGCAAGAGGGCACTAGTAATCTCCAAAAGCTAACCCAAACTCTATGGGAGGCAGTAAATTTATAGGGTGAAAGTGGTAGTTTAGGATTTACCAATCTAAGCTTGAGATCCATGTATGAGGGAGGATAAGCTCTAGGGATAAGAGATAAGACCACTAGAGTAGGATAAGATAGGAATTTGATATCTCTAACCATGGTAAATGGTTAAAACCACCTTAGAATCTTTTGGAAAAAGAAGATTCGAAAATATTTTTTAAGTTTCCTGAATCTCTAGAATCAGTGCACCTGCAGAGTATAGCAACATGCATTGATCAGCATGTATGCTTAGTTATGTAGCTTGCAACCATAGTAGGTGAACAAGCATACAGGGTGCGTTTGGGCTAAAAACATAGTTTTTGAGCAAATAGACCTAGAAACTTAGACTTTTTGGAGAGAAGATGCTTAGATATTTGCAAAGGGATAATGAAAAAGTGTTCAAGGATGTTGATTGATCTGGTTTTCAGTAATTTTGAGGGGACATGACAAAATGACATGTAATAACAACACATACAAATGTTGCATTGGATCCATCCGGAAAGTTTGGACACATGTCCATCTCATGTAAAATACGAGAGCAGAGCTCATGAACAATAGCGTATGAGTTTTTCAAAGAGAACTGGATGGTGTTGACATATTTGAAGAGTGACCTCACATCCTTTGTCATGAAACTACAAAGACTACAAAGTAAAATGCCTCTGAAATGAACTAAAATCTCAAATTTTATCTCTTTCAAAAACCATCACTCTATATTTATTTTTACCCTTGCATTAAAATAAAATCGAATGAACTATTTTGATTAGAATAATGACATTGTTAGAAGGGTGCCATCGACATTCAGGCATTGTTTCTATGAAAGGATTCCATAGAGAAATAATCTAGTGTAGGTTTCACTTAGAGTAATATTCCAGAGGTGTTTTTTCATGCCAAGCAGATTAGTTTCAAACATGCGGGATAGATTTGGCCATTGACAACTAAAGGATTGGAGATCAGAAGGAGGAATTCCAAAAATAACACTCAATTCTGACAAGTTTAATATGGAAGAGGTATTTGCAGCCAAACCAACTCTAATACCATTGTTAAACCTACTCACTAATATAGACAATGAATATATAAACATGAGGTCCATTTTTTTAACATAATGTACATATTAATACATGTCACTGACCCTTGTTTTTTTCTTTAAAGAGGTTTCTTGGACTCCTATGACTGTTGGAATTCCTCCACATCAACCAAAATGAATTAGGTATCCAACACCCTAAAGGAAAACAAAAGTAGGTGCCCATTACTTCAAAATTATATTTGAAAAATCTACAAGCTAGCCTATTCTCAAAATTTTGGATGTGTTGAATATGTTCCTTCGAGCTATTTTAGATGAAATGAATGAAGTTCTAGATGTGGAAGTAATTGAATCAAAGTTCTTGTTTGTCCTCTAGGAAGAAACATAAGGTTCCTGGGGCCAATGGATATAATGTTGAATTCTACTTGGGATTTTATGACCTATTAAAAGAAGATACCCTCAAGGTGCTGAGAGAGCCGCAATGTATGAGTTGCATGCATAGGTTCCTTAAATCTGAAATTGATATGCCTCATTCCAAATATGAAAGATGATCACTCTTTCAAACTCACCTTATATCATGTTGGAATCTTATCTACAAGTTGGTCACAAAAAAAAATTCAATGATTTTAAATCCCATTCTGAGTTCTAGCATCTCATAAGAACATTTTGTTTTCCTTCAGAATAGGTAGATTCATGATGTTATGGCCCTAACCTAAGAATATTTACAGTAAATAAAAAATCAGAGCATCCATGTCCTAGCATTGAAGATAGACTTATCCAATACCTATGATTAGGTAAGTTGGACTTTTATAAGATTGTTTCGTTCAGTTGGGAATGAGTCTAAAAACTATTAACTGGATTATGGGATGTATATCTTCAGTCAATTTTGTGGTTCTCATAAAGGAGTGCATTTCTACTTTTTGTCAAGGCAACAACAGACCTCAGACAAGGTTTTCCATTGTTACCAATTCTTTTTCTTCCATTTGTTGAAGCCTTGAGGAACCTTAAGATCTCCAATCTGGTGACCATTTTACATATCTTATTCGTTGATTATATAGTTATTTTTATTGTAGCTCATCTTCTTATATTTCACATATACAAAAAATACTCTCTCAATTTGAACTAGTCACAGGTATGAAAATTAATGAAAGGAAATGTATTACTACCTCATATAATATACCTACTCATGTTAAGACTTTTCTTGATCAATTGTTCTATTTTCAGTATAAATATTTACAAGAAGGCCTCAAATATTTGGGCTTCTTCCATAATCCTAATGCATACAACTAGGTGGTGGATTGGATTTTTCTTATTAAGAATATTAAGGCCAAAATATCTATATGGGTGAACAAACTTCTACGGGGAGGAGGTTGATTAATTTTGGTTAAATCGGTGCTCTAAAGAATTTAATTTTACTTAACCTCGATTGTTTTAATCCCAAAAAGTATCCTTCAGAAAATGAGTAAACTCATATTTAGATTATTTTGGGCCAAAAACAAATCGTCGGAAGGTATCCCTTTGGTCAAATAGAGGAATGAGCAGCATAATGGTACAGTACAGCATGGATAGAACCAATCCTAACTAGGAAGAAGATTCAGTTGGAAAGAGGTCATAAAAAAAATTCCCCTGATTAGATGGATACCCTAAGAAGTTTGAGAGTTGAACTTAGAAGCTACAATGTTGATAATGAAAATATTTTCAAATCCAAGGAAATGCAAGCAGAGGTGAATGCAGTGATATTGCAAAGTTTTTCAAATCTACAAATACAAAGGAAACATGAACCCGGTGCTAGTTATTTGTATAGGTGTAAGTCCAAGAAAATTCCATCTGTTTGGAAGCATGGATTGGAAACCAATAAGGTAGAAGGTAGAAAGTCAAAGAAAAGGCATAGGTAGACAAGTGAATACACAGTGAGAGGAGGAACTCCTCTCAACACTCTGGAAAGAGAAATAGATAGTCATGACCAACTATCTAGTTCTACAAATAGGACAAGAAGACACTACCAACAAAAGAGGAGTCAGAAAAACGCAAAGCCAAAATAATTCAAGAAAGCGTAGCCCATACCTTGGATGGAGAGGTCAAGAAGAGTTAAGAAGTAGAAGCCTAGTTTTTGTGATTAAAGAAGTACTACAGAGTCCGTTACAACTCTAAAAATATGAAGGCTAGTCTAGCCATTTATAACTTGAAAGGCAAACTAACTTGGAAAAAAATCGAGAAATATTTCTAGAAAAAAAAGAAAGTATTTGTCTAAGAGGTACTATGACAGGAAAATAAAAGAGCTTCATGAACATAAGCTAGGAAACCTCACTTTGGATGCCTAGAGTAATAGATTTTTGGAACTACTGAGGTATGTTCCCCACATCTAGGATGAGAAGGCCAAGTATCACTATGATCAGTCCAAGCATAAGGTCGAATTCCAAATATATTGGAAGAAAAAAGACAGAGTCAGCTTTAAAGGGAAAATTCCACAATCCTCAAGGTACAAGGAAATGGGGAAATTTTTCAAGTTTAATACACCTGCTAAAGGTGGTTCCAAATGGAATTTTCTTGTTTCAAATAGAGATTGGCCTATCAAATCAGCAAGGAAAGAGGTAAAGGAACCTAAGGGAAATCCATTGCATTATTGGGTACGTGGAGAGAACCACATGTTCAAATATTTCCCTCACTAATAGAAGAACAACAAGAAGTTTACAATGTACAATAGGAAACAATAGTGAATGATATGGCTCAAAGCATACCTTGGATTTACATGTATAACATTGGAAAACATAAAAGAAGATAATCAAGCCTCAGTGATTGAAATGGAAGATATGGTTTCCAACCAAACTGTTTCAATTTTGTTCAATCCAGTTTCTAATTTCATTCATGTCAACCCCAAAATTGTAGAGACATGTTACTTGCAGAAGAAACCACATGCCAAATCGTGGTTGGTCCAACTAGCCATAGGAGTAAAAAAATAATGATTGATTTGGTGGACTCATGTCACTTATAAATAAGAGGCATGCCCACAATATCCACACTTAATATATTGCCATTAGGTTCATATGATATTTCAACCGGCATGAATTGGGTGTCATCCCATAGTACCAAAGTTGAATACTATGAGAAATCACTAAAAAGCCTCAACGATGGAGAGAAATAAGTATTGTAAGGGATAAGAAAGCATGTTTTAGTAAGGTAGATTTTGGTGCTTCAAGTGAAGAAATGCATTCAAAAATGGCATTCCCTACTTATGATCCAAGTAACTAGTGTAACGGACAATATAAAACTTAGAACTGAATATCACCCCATTATGAAGCAATACATCGATGTATTTATGACTACCACCTAGGAGAGAAACAAAGTTCTCCGTTGAATTTATTCTCAGTTTTGTGTCAGTTTCCAAATCCCCATATTGTATTAGCATGTTAGAGTTGTTATAATTAAAACTAGATGAAATAAATGATAGATAAAGGGTACAATAGACCCAACGCATTTCCCTATGGAGCCCCAAAATTATTTGTAAAGAAGAAGGATGGAACAGTGTGTCTATGCATTGATTACAAGTAGTTAAATAAAGCTATGGTGAAGAATAAATATCCATTTCCTAGATTTAATGATTTATTTGATGAGATGAGAAGAGCCATAGTGTTTTCCAAGATATATTTGAGATTCGGCTATCATCAAGTTAGAATTAAATATGAATACATTCACAAGAAAATTCTCAAGATAAGATACAGGCATTATGAATTTGTGTTGGTACCATTAGAGCTAACAAATTCCCCAGTAAGATTCATTTTCCTAATGAAAAAATTCCTTAGCTAGTATCTAGACAAGCTCATTCTAGTCTTTGTTGATGATATTTTGGTTCACTCAAAAACCAAAGGACATGAAGAGCACCTGAAGGCAGTATTGTAATTGCTACAAGAACACAAATTATATGCCAAACTTAGAAATTCTGATTTCTTCCAAACATAGGTACAGTATTTGTAACATGTCATCTCAAATGAAGGAGTAGTTATGGATCTGAAAAAGGTCAAGGCCATAATGGAGTCGCCCACTCCCTGAAATGTTACAAAATTTAGATCCTTCATGGGATTGCTCAAATATTACCGATTATTTATTCAAGGTTTTTCAAAGAATGGACATCCAATCACAACCTTACATAAGAAAGGAGTGAAATTTTGAATGGACATCAGAGTGTGCAACTATATTTGAACAACTCAAACGCTTGCTCACACATGCACCTATTCTGAGGAAAACGCACCTAGATAGGGATTCCTAATTTGCAAAAATCCATGCAATGAAGGACTAGGTGGAGTCTTGATACAAGAAGGACATGTAATTTTCTACAAATTAATGAAACTAAATGAGCATGAGAGGAATTGTCACTCATGACTTGGAGATAGAAGAAATTACGCATGCACTGAAGATGTGGAGGAATTACTTGCTTGGAACAAGATTTGTGTTGATGTCATATCATGGAGGATTGACATACTTGTTTGATCAACCAGCTATGTAAAATACTAAGCAAGCCAAATGGTTGGATTTAATTAGTGAATTCATTTTTAATATCAATCATATTAAGGGAAAGGAAAACCAAGTAGCAGATTCACTTAGTAGAAGTCTACAAGTAACTCACTTGCCTGTCATGAGTACTTGTAAAATTAACACCAAAGGAAGTATCAAAGAGGCATTGCTACATGATGAGCATTTGTAGTGTGTGAAGGAATGCTTACAACAGGAATCAGGGGGGAACAATAAGCAATAATTATAATCTCACTAATGATGGTATGTTGATGTTCAAATTCATATAGTATGTACCATGTGTGATTGATTTTAAGAAGTTCATATTGGATTAATTCCACAAAATACCTTATCCAAGTCATGTTGGTTACTAGAAAATGATAAAAGCCATAAATAATTCATATTATTGGCCAGGAATGAAGAAGGAAATAGTTGAATATATTGTTAGATGCCTCGAATGCCAACAAGTGAAATTAAAATGCAGACATCCAGCAAGATTACTACAACCAATTCCAATTTATGAGTGGAAATTGGAAGTCATATACATGGACTTCATCCTGAGGTTGAAAAAAATATCCAAACAACATGATGCCATTATGGTGGTAGTGGAAAAATTGAGCAAGGAAGCTCACTTTATAGTTGTTAAGTCCACCCACAAAGCTATTGACATAGTTCAAATTTTCATGAAAGAAATATTCTGATTACATGGTTGTTGAAAAATGTGCAATAAGAAATGTTAAATTTAGAATGTGCTAAAAATAGACCTACTAAAAATAGCATGTCTAAAAATAGCAGTTTGGCCAGTGAGGTCATTGGCCACATTGGGTGATAAGTTAAACTACTAAAAATAGAAAGTTCTAAAAATAGCATTTCTGGGTCCCTTCCTATTTATAGCAGTCCCTAGTCTATCTATAGGAAGTAAAATTAATTTTGGTCTTAACAGCAGTTGGAAATACTAATTAATTAATTTAGTTGAGTTAATTAGTTAAGGAAATTCGAATTTGAAGTCTTTGTGAGCATGCACATGAGTTGTCCCACTGATTGAGGAATTTATCCTTAATTTCCTCCACTAGTTGAGGGAATAAGTATGAGTTCTATAATGAGAGAGCCAGTTGACTTAGTTCTAACTAGTCAAGTGCAGTTAAATTATTTTAACAAGTTGTTAAAATAATAAAATATAGTTTGTTAATGCTTGCATGCATGTGACAACTATTATTTTAGATAACTGAGAATTCACTCATGGATAATTGTTGCATGTCACCTTTGTCAGAGACCCAGTTGAGATTAGATGTGGGACAGTGTACTATCAGATGCTTGACTATTTCTAGTAAGTATTTTTTGCATGGTTGAGGAACTAGTGTCCTCAAGGATTGCGTAGTTGGACCATTGGTTAACTTGGTATGTTTGGAATTAATTGCATATGCTTTTGCTATTATTTCCTAAGCAAATTGCGCAAGGAAATAGGGATTGGACCATAGGTAAAGCCTTTATATATAGGGCTTGGTTGGTTCATGAGACATATCTTCATAGTTCATTGAGAACTTGATAGCTTGAGAGCTGATTCTTTTTGTATTGTGAAGAGGATTTCCACTTGATTGATAATACATGGTTGGGGTTTTATGCTGGTGCTTTCCCCTGGATATATCTTGTGTTATGTGTGATTATTTCTCTTGATCAGTTATGCATGTTTCTACTTGATGTTGCTCATGAATTCGATTATGATTCCGCTTAATGTTTTGTAGAAGTAGAACAAGTATTATGCTTTAGGACGTTGCATATATCGGTTTGTTCTATACGTGAAATTTCTACATGGTATTAGAGCTAGCTGATTTGTAGAAAAAATCTAGAAAATTCTACATGGTATCCGAGCACAGGTGATCAAGCAAGAACAGCATACTAGCAAGATAAATTCGAAGTTTATTATTCGGGATATAGATCTCAAGTTCTTATCACATCTATTTCATCAATGATGTGATGTTCTATGGTTTGAGGCTTGAGTATGCCCTTGATGGAGGCTCAAACTATATAGCTTGGAAGGATCGCATGGAGGCAATTTTGGAAGATAATGGCCTTAAGGATTTCATTGATCAAAAAAATCCTAAGCCCACTGACAAGACTGAGCAGGTGGAATGGAGGAAGTGTGTGGCTAGAGCTAGGAGAATTCTCTTGGAGGGTGCAAGATCAGATTGTCTCGAGTCTCCATGGGAAGGAGATTCTGCATGCAATGTGGAAAACATTGAAAGATTTATATCAAAATAGCAGTGATTAGAGGAAGTTAACACTGAAGGATAAACTTTGAAAGATCAAGTGTGAAAGGGATGAGACGATCTCAATGTATCTGACCAAGCTCATCACATGCATGGATGAGCTTGCAAGTGTAGGGGTCGTGACATCGGATGAGGATATGGTGAGTCTAGCACTCCTTAGCCTTCCTAAGAGCTAGCATAGCTACCAGGACTCAATGAATGGAAGGGAGAAACTGCCAGATTGGGAATGACTATGGTTAGATTTGATGCAGGAGGAGATTAGAAGGAGCACCAGAGATAGTTCTTCATCCATGCATGATGAGGAGAATTGTGCCTTAGCAAGTAAGGGAAGAAGGGGAAGGAGAAGGTTTCTCTTTCCAAATCCAGTTCTTCCAATGATGGGAAGAATGTTGAAAAATCGAAAGTACGATGCTTTCATTGCCATGAGGTGGGCCATTATGCTGCAAATTGTCCACGGAGGAAATCAAAGAAGGGATCCGGGGAAGGATCTAAAGGTGAGGCACTTGCTTCACAGTTTGAGTTGGATTTCACACTCTTCGCATGCATGGTTTCATCCATGGTGGGAAGTGGTTGGTTTCTTGACAGTGGAGCTTCTTTCCACATGACTGACGACAAGAGTTTGCTCAGTACTTTGGAGGAGAAAGATCTCCAGATACTCATAGCGATGGGTAATGATGAGAAGTATAGTGTCTCTGGTGTAGGCACGATTATTTTTCAAAGGGAGCATGGAGCTCGCCTTACCTTGACCAATGTCAAGTATGTAATAGGACTGAAGAGAAACTTGGTGTCAATCATGATACTAGAAGACAAAGGCTATGATGTAGTCTTTAGTAAGGGAAAGGTTTTCCTTAGACCCATTATCACTAGACAGGTGAAGCAGATTGGTTCACGGGTCAAGAACCTGTATGCTCTTGAGGTTCAAGATGCATGCAAAGCCATGAGGAGCAAGGAAGCTGATGGAGGCTTGGTGGTTGAGAAGGAGGGTATATTACCTCTCAGCATGCAGAGCCAAAAGAAGTCTCGGACGATTGTGGAGGAGCCACGATTAGTGCAGTAGCTTCAGGAGGTTGTGGAGCAGCCACAACAGGGGAAGCTGAGTGGAGATCTAGTAGAGACATCTACTCATGTAGAGACCTCCAGTAGGGGGAAACTTCGAGCCAGGTGGGCTGAGGGATCACATGCATCCATACCTCCAAGAAGGAGGTGGGGCGATATAGAGTGATCGTCCCAAGGAGGAGGGGCAAGATCCTTGAGGTACCCAACCTCTTGGATGAGACCTTGCTACAGGATTCCTGATGTGGAGTAGCAGGAACTGACTGATTGGGTAAAGATAGATGGGGATGGAGCGGTAGAGAGAGCGACAATGCAGGGAATCCCAGGACAGCGCGTAGCTAGTAGGCTGCAGCAATGCGAGAGGCACAAGTGTTTTGCACAGTGCTAGGTGGCACAGAGAGGTGTGCAATGGTGCGAGATGCATGGAGATGTTGCAGTAGCGCAGATGTCAGAGAGGGAGCACTTGTCAGTAGCAGGTAGAGCTTCAACATTAGAGTATGTTCCTAGCCCAATAGAGTGGTCAGTTGGGAGTGTTTTTGTTCCAAGTGTTGTTGGAGCAAGTGGACTGGGTAGATGTGTTGCATGCAGAACATTCCAGAGTTACAAGATCGGGTTCGAGAGAAAGCCTTTCTTGTTGAAAGGGAGTGTTGAAAAATGTGCAACAAGAAATGTTAAATTTAGAATGTGCTAAAAGTAGACCTGCTAAAAATAGCATGTCTAAAAATAGCAGTTTGGCAAGTGAGGTCATTGGCCACGTTGGGTTAGAGGTGAAACTGCTAAAAATAGAAAGTTCTAAAAATAGCATTTCTGGGTCCCTTCCTATTTATAGCAGACCCTAGTCTATCTATAGGAAGTAAAATTAATTTTGGTCTTAACAGTAGTTGGAAATACTAATTAAATTCAGTTGAGTTAATTAGTTAAGGAAATTCGAATTTGAAGTCTTTGTGAGCATGCACATGATTTGTCCCACTGATTGAGGAATTTATCCTTAATTTCATCCACTGATTGAGGGAATAAGTATGAGTTATATAATGAGAGAATCAGTTGACTTAGTTCTAACTAGTCAAGTCTAGTTAGATTATTTTAACAAGTTGTTAAAATAATAAAATATAGTTTGTTAATGCTTGCATGCATGTGACAACTATTATTTTAGATAATTGAGAATTCGCTCATGGATAACTGTTGCATGTCAGTTCTGTCAGAGACCCAGTTGAGATCAGATGTGGGACAGTGTACTATCAAATGCTTGACTATTTCTAGTAAGTAGTTTTTGCATGGTTGAGGAACTAGTGTCCTCAAGGATTGCATAGTTGGACCATTGGTTAACTTGGTATGTTTGGAATTAATTGCATATCCTTTTGCTATTAGTTCCTAAGAAAATTGCGCAAGGAAGTAGGGATTGTACCATAGGTAAAGCCTTTATATATAGGGCTTGGTTGGTTCATGAGACATATCTTCATATCTTCATAGTTCATTGAGAACTTGATAGCTTGAGAGATTATTCTTTTTGTATTGTGAAGAGGATTTCCACTTGATTGATAATACATGGTTGGGGTTTTATGCTGGTGCTTTCCCCTGGATATATCTTGTGTTATGTGTGATTATTTCTCTTGATCAGTTATGCATGTTTCTACTTGATGTTGCTCATGAATTTGATTATGATTTTGCTTAATGTTTTTTAGAAGTAGAACAAGTACTATGCTGTAGGACATTGCACATATCGGTTTTTTCTACATGTGAAATTTCTACAATGGCATACCCAAGAAGATCATTTTAAATTGGGATGCCACTTTCACTTCAAATTTTTGGAAAGCATTATTTGCAACCTTTAGGAATCAACTAGATTTTAACACATCCTATCATCCTCAGATAATTAGATGGAAGATCCTTGATTATGAAGGGATACCATTTCGGTGCAAAAGGTGTCATGAGGTTGGGCATTTGTATAAAGATTGTTTTTTTATTACAAATGTGTTCATCGAGTCCCCCAGAAGACAAGTTACAATGGGCACTCATACTCAAGTGGATGCTGACTCGACAACTACACAGAACAAAGCTACGGAACCCCCAAGAAGGTGGAGAGAGGCTGAGAAGGATCATATTCACATGAACACTTAGAAACCTGATGCTCGGGAGATAATTAGATGGAAGATCCTTGATTATGAAGGGATACCATTTCGGTGCAGAAGGTGTCATGAGGTTGGGAATTTGTATAAAGATTGTTTTTTTATTACAAATGTGTTCATTGAGTCCCCCAGAAGACAAGTTACAATGGGCACTCAAACTCAAGTGGACGGTGACTCGACAGCTGCACAAAACAAAGCTACGAAACCCCCAAGAAGGCGGAGAGAGACTGAGAAGGATCATATTCACGCGAACGCTTGGACACCTGATGCTCGGGTCACTCAATCACACTCATCAGGCTTTGGTCTGATTCCGAGTATTTTCATATCCTCTCCTCTCTCTTCTTGTAATTTTATGAATTCTAGAAATGCAATGTTATCATTAGAAGAATTGGGCTTGAGTTTAGATGCATGTAATTTGAGTCCCATCACTTGTATTGTTGCATAAGCTCTCCCCACTGCACTGGCTACTGATCCTTCCATCATTGTGGGTTCACCTTCAATTCATCTCGAATGGGAGGATTCATCAGGAAATAGCTCTCATAGATATAACCTCCGATCACTAGCCCACCCCAAACCCCTCACCTACGATTGGGTGATGACCCTCCCACAAAAGCTCAAAAATTTCCCAGGGGTCGGCAATCCAACATATCTAAGGCCATCCAGAGGGTTGGTATCGAGGTGGTAACTAGCATTCATATTTCCATTGACCATGTTCTTAGAGCACAAGGCAACCCTAATCGGCTTATCCCATGAAGTGTCTATCCTTCAACTGTAGGGGTTTTGCCAGCCCTTACAAGAAACTAGTACTCAGAAGAATTTTTGGTACTGAAAGGATTGATGATGTATTCCTACAAGAGACATTGGGAGAGGGTGTTTCTATCAACACTATATTGACGACCATAGTCCCTGGCTGGACGTTCCATACAATTGATGTGAGGGGAAGATCCGGGGGATGTGCCATGGGATTCAATAACAGGACTATCAAGATAGAAAATATATGGGGATGTGAAGGTGTATTGGGAGCTGACATTACAACTATTGAAATTGATGCATAACTCAGATTGATTAATATATATGGACCCTATCATAATAGGGTGGGATTCTGGGATAACCTGATGATTACATCTTTTATGAATAATGAAAATATCATATTGGAGGAGATCTTAAGTTCTTCTTTGGACACACCTTGGGCTAATAGGGCTCAGACTGATCCCCTAATGGAGTCTTTTGAGCACCTATTGGATAATAATAACCTCATGAATATTGACACGACCAAGATCCAACCTACCTGGAGGAATAGGAGAATAGGCATGGATGTACTAGCCAGAAGATTGGATTGATTTATCATTAAAGCACTATTGGTGGAGAGGATGGATAGAATAAGGCAGTGGGTGGAATCGGGGGTATATTAGATCACTTCCTGATATATTTAGAAATAATGAATTCCAATTATAAGCCAAATTCTCCTTTCAAATTTAACTCGGCTTGGTTGGTGGAAGAAGAATTTCACAAAATAGTAACGGAATACTGGATTCACTATGGACAAGATAACAACTCCACACCGGCTGAGCTGATAGCCAGTAACTTATCACGGATCAAGCACAGGATTATAATATGGGAAAAAGGGAAAAAGATGAGGGACGAAGCTACATTACTGAAAATTGAATCATATATAAAGGAGATGGAGGGAACTAGTAATGCAGGTTATACATCAATTGAAAGAAAGGAACACCTGATAAGGTTAGAAATAGAGAAGATTAGACACTTGAGGTGGCAAGAAGATACTTGGCAATTCAAGAGCAGAGTTATTTGGCTAAAGGTTGGGGATGAAAATACGAAATTCATTCAACAATGTGCCAGGGGGAGGAAACTAACCAATATGATTTGGAGCTTAAGAGATCATAATGGAAGAGAATCCAATACTTTCAATCAACTTTCCAACATGGGAACTAGACATTTCTCCCAAATGTTTAGAGCACCTAGAGAAGCTACCATTGAAAAATTTCTTTGCATAGCTGGGATAATGCCTAGATTTGTGGAGGAAGAGGATGAGGAGACATTAGAAAATTCGACCACACTAGGGGAGATCGAAGTTGTACTAAAGCGGTTCAAAAAAGAAAAAAGTCTGGGACCATATGGATGGCCTATTGAATTCTACCTTACCTTTTTTGAACATATAGGAACTGATCTCCTCAAAGAAATTGAGGTCTGCGGACTTTCGGGGAAGATGCACGAGGGTTGAACTCTACATTTATTGCACTCATTCCCAAAGTTGATAACCCACAAAATTTTGATGATTATCAACCTATCTCCTTATGCAATTGCATATACAAAATCATATCTAAAATCATTACTATCCGCATCAATCCCATCTTATCCAAGATGATAGCCAAGGAGAAATTTACATTCCTCAATCATCGTCAGATTCATGAAGCCATTGGGACTGCACAAGAATGGATCCATTCCATTGAGCTCAAGAACACTAAGAGTATCATCCTCAAGATTGACCTATCAAAAGCATTTGACAAAGCTAGTTGGACTTACCTTCATATTATACTGACTCATATTGGCTTTCCACACTCATTCATAAAATGGATTATGTGTTGTTTTACATCTGCATCATTATGCATACTCATAAATGGGGCTACATCCAATTTTTTCCATGCTGAGTGTGGACTTAGACAGAGGTGTCCTTTATCACCCCTATTATTTCTCCTGATCATGGAAGGGTTAAGCTAACTCATATTCAATGCACAAGCTGATGGGTCTTTATGTGGTGTCAAGATGACATATGTTTCCTATCTAACACATCTTTTATTTGTAGATGATGTACTTATATTTTTAGATGGATCTATCTATGACACCACTTGCTTCAAGAATATATTATCCCTATTTTGTAAATCTATAGGTATGTTGCCCAATTACAAAAAATCAGCCATTATGCGTGTGTCATGTTTACTAAACGAGAAAACACCTACACTTCATCAATTTCAATTCGTGATACAAGACATGGAGGCTGGTCTCAAGTACCTTGGCTTCATACTCAAGCCTAATGATTACCGCATAGCGGACTGGACATGGCTCATTGCAAAAATTGAAGGACGCATCAACATCTGGAAGCAAAGATGGTTATCTAGAGCAGGTAGATTGACACTTATAAAATCTATATTGGAGGCCATACCAGTATACTGGATGGCTTTGGCCTGGATACCAAAAGGCATCATCAATAGATTACAACAATTTTTTTGTAGATTTTTATGGAGAGGTAAACATGTCGGTAGGACATTTGCATGGGTAAAATGGGAGAGAATTGGAAAACTAAAGAAATGGGGAGGATGGGCCATAAAGGATCTGAATATATTTGCATCGGCACTTGCAGCAAAGATGAGCTGCTAGATTATCACATCTGATAGCTTATGGAAAGATGTGGTTTATCACAAATATATATTCCCACTATTAGTTATGGAATGCATTCGTAGGTCGAATAGGGGTATTATTGGTTCCTCCATCATATGGAAAGCCATCACACACTCCATATCATTCATCAAGCGAGGATTGTCATGGTGGATTGGAACTGGTGAGCTCATTCGATTTGGCATTGATGCTTGGTCAGCATGTGGAAATGCACACATAATACCACTAGAGCTCAGACAGTATCTTGAACTGGAAAGTATCACACAACTCTCTCATATTGCATACGGGAGGAACACATCAGGGCTCTCACAGGAATCGTTATCTGCACAGGATCTCATGTTACCAGAGATATGGAGTATGGATTGGAACAGATTCATAGGGGCACTAGAAGAGTCACATGTTAGGATTACTGACCGGGAGGATGAAATCATATGGGCTGCAGCACCTCATGGTCATTACACTCCCTGGGATGGATACACTTTCCTTATATCAGAATAGGAACCTATGGTGGCAGATTGGTGTTGGTGATCTCTCTGGAAGCTTAAGGCACCTCATAAGGCTCGATTGTTCATGTGGTGTATATTATCAAACAAACCACCAATTGATGATAATCTCAATCGTCGAGCCATTCATGGACCATCTCAATGTTGTCTGTGCAAGGAATAGGATGAAGACATAGACCATATTTTTCTACACTGCCCAGTGACGAATCAAGTGTGGCATCAAATATATATTTCCCTTGATATCAAGATCAGATGGAATGGGAATCAACTCACAAATTCTATTGGAAACCTAATCCTCTAAGGGTTGGTGTGGAAGCTGAACAGCCAAAAGGAGTCCAAGGGACCACTTGGAATATGAAACCAAGTGTCACTCCTATGTATTATAAATATGTATCATTGTGAATAAGAAATACAATCTCATGTTTATCTTTCCTATTTTGTCTCTGCCATGTGTGTGTTTAACATGGTATCAGAGCTGCAGTCGAATTTCTGGCCTGCCCATATCTGAGCCACTGGTTTTGTGGCCTCTTTGTGCATGTCACCTCTGCCATATTGGATCTATCCTATATTGACATAACTTGAGCATTCTAATTGTGCACCTACCTTTCCATTGGGATTCTAACGCTCCACAAAATTTACCTCCTGTCAGAAACCCTTTTCTTTACTGCGCCCTTGACCAAACGCTCCTCTAATTTGGTCTCGGTCAGAGATCCATCTTCTCATTTCTAGGCGCTCTCTGCAACTGCAATGTCCTTTGTCTCTATATTCTTTGGGTACAATGGGATTGTTGGAGAGCTTGGTGTCAAAGATGGTGTTCTATTGAAATGGAAGGCAGAATTCGGGAGTACTTTGGAGAGCTGTGTAATTTTTGGGGCTGCGTCAGTCATGAATAAGGGTTTGAAAAAGTGCTTCCAAAAGAAAAACACAGTTACTTTTTGAGGACGATTCTGAAGGTCTGGAAGGATTAGAGGACGATAATGGCAATATCCTCGACTTATTTTACATAGACGGTTGGCTGAAATTGAGAGTCATGTGGACCATAACCTCCCTGATTGTGGCTTTGGCATGACATTACTTACTCAGATTATTCATGACCATACCACTCTTCAGAGCTTGGTTCTAATTGATGCAGACGGTCAGGGGACTCTCTGTATTGAAAGAGAACAACTCTGTGTGTTTCGGGATAAGGCCCTGCCAGCTTCGCCATCTTCGAATAGAACACAAGTCCCGGTCCTGAATATGAAATTGAGGTATGCCCCGACTTTGGAGCTTTCCGGTGGCACCGAGATGCAGGGTGCAACGTTCGTTACCATCAGACCGAGTGATCAGATTATTGCTACTGCCAAACTCCTGGCGAAGAGGAGGAGTTATCTTCTTGAAATGAAGTCATTCTAGTTAGGTGAGGGCTTTTACATGGTCTGTGTTGAAACTAACTGGAATCGATGTCTTCCTTAGACTGCGAGCAGAAATTTCATTGATGGGATGGCTGAAGTAGATCAATTGAGGGAATGCTCGTCAAGTTGTAGCAAACGAGCATGGTTCATGTGGATGAAGGTCTCCATTCAATTTTATGCATGGAATTATTTTTGCGTTGTTGTTTCACAAGCGACTGTGAGTTAAACTCCTACTGAGTTGAGGCATTGCTAATGGTGAGTTAAACTCCATCCACAGTCATTGTGCGTACGTTTGAAGACTCCTTGGTATCCGATATGTGTTGAATATTTGAGATTGCTCCTACGTTGAAAGATCCCAAAGCTAGAAAGTACCATCGAAACCCGACACAGCGGAGATATCGTTGTTGTGCTCATCACTGCAAAGTGGTTTTGACTTTCTTGCCATGGTGGGGTGAGAGAGGCCCTCTTTGACAATTTATCTGCAAATACGAGCTTGAAGGCATCTTTTGAGCAGGATATATAATTATATTTTTTTTCTATTCTTTGATACGAATTTAAAGAACGGCAATTTTGAGAAGCTAAGACAATGATCGAATTGTTTGTGTTTGCATCGGTGTTAGTTTTAACAGTGTGATTTGAGGGTTTGGTATTTTATAAAGACATTGCCTCATCGCTACATATTTTGACAGTCTAGAGACTTATATCAAAGCCAATCTATTAATGAATTGGTGTTTAATATATGCACCATTGAGAAGTTGAAAAAAAAAAAAAAAAAAAAAAAAAAAAAAAAAAAAAAAAAACCCATTTCATAAGTTTGAGTGGTCAAGAAAATGGCCAGAATTACTGAGTTATTAGAGTTGCTAAATACTTTAATCTACTCCAATGTTCATGATACAATTGAAATTGGAAAAATCACTCTCACAGATATTCAAATATGCCTACAAGATGCACATGAAAAGATTGAATTTTTGCAGCTAGAATCTCAGTTCCAGCGAGATGAATTAAAACAACTCAGTTGTCATTCTGAACCTGTTTTTGTTCAGAAGATTGAAACAGACTCCCATAAGCAGCAAGAAAATAATGTTACAGTTGATTCAGATCCAGTGCCCAATAAAGCAGCAGAGTTACATGCCGACGCAGAAATTCAGCCAATACTTCCCAAGCCAATCATCAAACCTTGGGAAGAGCTTGTCCATAACAAGCACAGAACAAGTCTTGGATATGAGAAGGATGTGTCCTTTCATATTCCAGATTACTCAAATCCCATCCATTTTTAGAGTGCTAGATTCCTTAATGACAGTTCACCTTAAGCTTCTGCCCCTCTTCCACACCAACAATAACAGATTGTGAAATGCCAACATTGTGACCGAGTTGGCCATATGAAATATCATTGTTTTGATCTTCATCCATGTAAGAACTGCCATAAAATCAGTCATTCTTCAAACAGATGCTTAAAAAATAAACCTCATGCAAGAACTAAGATTCATCTTGGATGGATCGCTTCTTGGAAATGGGCATCAACAGCAAAGAAGATATTTCAGTCATATGTCCAAACATGTTCTAGAGTATTGAATAGTCTTGCAGTTGATTTTTCTCCATCATCTCACCTTGTATTTGACAGGGGGGGAAATGATGGTCATCTACAAGCTTCAAAGTCACATCAAGAGAGCCCGAGCCACAACCTTCCATACCATATTCAGAGCTGTATCTAGAGACAAAGATGCCACTGAGCATGCCTTCAGTCAGTGATACCTCTTCAAAGAATTTGGGACACTTCCTCTAGCAAAAGCTTCAGCTTCTTGCCAGTTTTGGAAGAGTTCCAGGAATCACATTAAGAATTACAAAGTTGTTGGTCATCCTTAAACCATCACAGGTTGAGACCTCCCTTTCCAGGTTAAGGTTCTCCCTTTTATGCGGGGTGAGACATCCCTTTCATGGTTGAAGGTTTCCCTGTTCAAAACATCATGAGCACTTCCTCTAGCAGAAGACCTAAGCTTCATGCCAGACTTGGAAGAGTTCTGGGGTCTACACTAAGCGTTCCAATGTTGGTGGTCATCCTTAAACCACCTCCCTTATACCAACATTTCATAGAGCACATTCAGCCTAGTGCTACCATGCATTTTTTTGCACATTTTGTATTATAGCTCTCTTCTTGGACTCATACATAACCCTTCGGATTAAGGGGGGGAATGTTGGACACCTAATCTTCTAAGGGTTGGTGTGGAAGCTGAACAGCCATAAGGAGTCCAAGGGACCACTTGGAATATGAAAGCAAGGGTCACTCCTATGTATTATAAATATGTATCATTGTGAATAAGAAATACAATCTCATGTTTATCTTTCTTATTTTATCTCTGCCATGTGTGTGCTTAACAAATTCTTGGCAAACTTGGTGGAATTTAGCAGCATCACAAAAAATTAGAATTCTCCCCTGCTAGTCTGTTGGGGTATTTGGCTGGCCAGGAATCGATCCATATTCTGGGACTCTCCCTTCCAAAGGACAATGACTTGCAATCACATTGTCGCATTATGTCACTTGATTCCTGAGGAACTGCATCAAAACTCACTCACGTCATTGCTCCTAAAGTAATTGATCGTACCTTCCCATGGGCATATTTTGATGGATCGGCACAAGACATTGGATGTGGGGGTGGAGCAGTACTATACATAACTAAAAGACATTTTTCCAAGCTCAAAATGGGATTAGGGATGGGCACCAACAATTATGCTAAAGTCAACAGTCTCACACACCTTCTCATTTTTTCACTTGAGAAAAACTACAACAGGATTCAGATCTTTGGGGACTCAAAACTAGTTATCAATTAGATCAACTATGCATCTCATTGTCACGTGCACACACTTGGGGGATTACTTGATGAATTCATCACACTAAAATCACATTTTTATTTTATTGTATTCTCACATATATACAGGGAAAGGAATATGATATCTGATGTTCTTTCCAAGGAGGTCGCACAGCAACACAGGGGGCAATGGATAATTCATGAACACCATCAATTCTTCCATCGACCTTTGATCAAATAGGATGGAGGAGATTTCGAATGATCTGCCATGATCTTTCAACGGTTTATAGCATTTTTTATATATTTTGAACTAATTGACTGGTTTATGAGTTTATTTACATGTATATATTTATGTCTTTTATGTATATATTGTGGACCTATTTGAACATGACACTGGATGGATGGCTTGGTCCATCTTTGATATTTTGCATATCCTTTATGCAGATGATACACGTAATTTTCTTTTTGATAATGGAAATTACGATTTTTTCTTGGGAAAAAATAATAGTGACCATATTGTTGGGCCGTTAATATGCCATTATTATTATCACTTGTGAACGCTTATTCCACCAATTTCTACTATTCTTCATCATGTCATTTATTATAATTTATTATATAAATCCATTTTATGATGATTTATGCTCTTATGAACAAATGTTATTTATTCTCCTTTATTTCTAATAAATTGATGATTATGAATGATTTTATCAATGATAGTTTCAATAAATTGGTTGTAACATCATTCACCATTTTTAAACCTCCAAGATAATTTCTAGATTGAAGATTCGATCATTAAATGTGCCAACTCAGCAATTCGTTGAAATAATAAGTGATAGTTTTGCGCTTGAGATTCTGAGCAAATGAAGAAGAATTTGGAAAATCTGGAATATGGGTTTTGTCCAGAACTGACCAAATTAACTTTATCAAAGAACGGTTTGCTCAAATTCGACTTGTACTGAGAGAAACGCAGGGTTCTTTGAGCATAATTTTCTCAGATTTATTATTGCGGCCGTCCTCCAAATCTCAGCTGCAAAGCCAAATTCGCCTTGCTCTTTTTGATCAATTGGTTATAGGCAAACCAATTTTGTAATATAAATCATGTTGTAAGTATCTCTGTTGTAACTTCTCTCTGATCTCTCTCTATTTAAATGAAAACAGAGATCAGAGAGGGGGATGGAAAAATGATGGAGAATTGAGGATTCAGAATTAGAGATTCAAGAATGATGATGGAATATGATAGAATAGGAGGAAAAGGAGATTTTTTCATTGCCATTGTAATTCTCAAAGCTTTAGTTGTTATAATAATTTCACAGTTTGATGATGAATAAATAAAAGGGTTGTTGTTCACTCTTCTCATCTGAAGTAGCCCAGCAACATCCGCTGGCAGCTAAGGGCCCAGCCACTAGTGGATTATGCTGTTGTTGTGTATTATATATTTCCAATTTCCGCCATGTGATGGTTTGATTTATTTCTTATTTCTTTGAATCGTATTGCCTTACAGTTTCATGTTTTTACAGCGAGCTGTTATAATATTTTATGAAAATGTTTTATTGCACAAGCTGAGATTGAATCGCGTGGCTGTTCTTCTCCATCATGACAGAGGTTATCATCCTTCTCAATGTATATTATTATGCTGTTCATTTCAAATGTAAAGCTTCGTTGTTCATTCCAGACCTTGATATTCTCATTATAGACTGTTGGTTATTCGATTGCTTTAATTACAGTTTGTTGTCCATTTACTTTGTTGTTCATTTCTGTTGATTAATTGCAATAGTTTGCTTTTAAAGAGTTTTCCTAGTTTAGTTTCAATGGAAGCTTTAGTTTAATTTCTATTTCTTTTTAATTGCTTTAAAGCAGGAATGTCAACTGTAGAGAACATTGGTTATTGCTTCCTCGTTCCCAGATTGATTGTCTTGTTCTAGTTTGATTTCAATTGCATCAATCTCTAAAGGAATGAGTTATTGCTACTGTATCCTCAATTGATGTTTGTTGAGTGAATAGTTGGATTTCAGATCATTTGAGTTTATGTTATTGTTAGATTTCTTTTTCAAGCATTCATTTACTTTTGGATTTTAAGCACTATACTGCAAAACATTACTCTTGAGTAAATAGCCGCCTCAGATTGAGTACACTCTTGAAATAAAAAGTCGTCATTGAGTTGATAATTAATGTGACGGTAATTAGGAGTTAAAAAGACACATTTTTATCGCTCGACATTTTGGCGCCGTTATAGGTATGGTTCAAAAAACTTCCTCTTCATTCTCTTACTTGCATAATCCATTATGGAATACTAATGTGTTAGGGCGGCCATGTCAATTTCAATATAACCACCAATCTTGTCTACAAATTGGGCATGATTCACTTTATGATTGCATGACTACTCTCCATCATCTTGTAACACAAGCACATTCTCCATATTCTCCACCAGCTCTTCCACAGCACCTTGCTTTCCCATCAAAACCATTCACACAACCCAATCAACCACATCATCAAAATGCTCCATTCCATACACATTTTCCTGCTCAACTAATTCCACACCCTCACCATAATAAACCAGTACAGCATGCTTACAATGTTGAACTACCAAATTTACCCACCCTTCCCACCCATTATATCTCACATGTGCCATTAGAGAAAACTTACAATGAGATTCAAAATGTTTCAAATTCAAAAATTGTAGAAGCTATGGAAGAAAATGAGGCTTCTTTTAGTTTGCATCAACAAGCCATTTTAAAAGCTCAAGAACTTCATGATCTGATGGATATGAGAAATCAAGAAAGTAACGGATACATTGAAGATTGGTTTCACTTCATCATTTGTTTGCAACATCACTCTATGCTTCAACAATTTTTGATACCATTTTTTCAAGGGAAGTTGGCTTCCCATACCCTAATTTTCATTAATATGCATTTTTCAAATTTGGGTATGTGTATATATAAAGCCATATTTCGAAAATGGTTCCATTGGAAGTACTCCTATACATAGTCATATTCATTTTTCAAATCAAAATAGGTTAGTGTAGAAAATAAAATAAATAAGGGAATAAATAAATGCATTTTGTTTTTTTATGTAAAACTAGTTGTTTTTTGTTGCAACATGCTATGCAAATCAACATTGGTGATAATTTTTTAATTCATTTGTGTATGTAGACGAATTATAATGGAAATAATAGTTCTAAAAACACTCATATTCACTTTTATCACCAATTTGAAAAAATGCTTCAATATCATTTTTTTTGGCTTGTGGGGTTGATGGAATTTCTGCAAAAACAGTCGGGACAGTCATGTTTTGAGGGACTAAAAGGGAATATTTTTAAAACCTATTTCTATCCTAAGTAGCCCTTGATGTCTACTTTCCAACCCAATTTGAATTGTTGGGCCGCCAAATTAGCGTACATTTTCACTCCATTTTCACCTTTATCCTCATTTTGTCACCTCATTTCATCACATTATCATTACATAACCCTATATTTCCATTACCATATGAGTTTATATTTTCATTTTCCAAAGTTATTAATTTCAAGTATTTAAAGTGAATTTATGATTAAAAGTTAGAAAAATAACATGTATTTGCTTATACCTAAAGGTGGAATGAGTTTGGTGACATGTGTAGGTGATTTGAAAGGTTCCAAGATACTCTTATGTGGCCTCCAAGACTCAAATTCGAATTCTCTTGAAGATTTGAAGGAGATTTGGGATAGGGGTCAAGCATATCTCATGGAGGAAAATCATGGATAAAGGAATATGTGTCTCATATTGGTTGTAACCATATGAGGGATTAGTGGATCCCCATTAATGAGTTAGTTGCTTAAATTTTTGTATAAATAGGAGCACCTCCTCCATTCCAAAAGGGGAGGACTCTTGGAGCATGTATCCAACTTATGATGGAATAGAATAAAGCTTCATTTTACATAAATTTCCATTTTATAGTTTTAGATATAAGTTGTCTTAATGTAGTATATGGAATAATTTGTCACTTTGTTCTTAGGAGAATTGAGCTCACTCTAAAAGGATCAAAGAAACATTTTATTTCATAATAGATCTTATTTCATTGCTTAGATGTTTGAGGATTTGTTTGTGATTGATGAATGAGTTTTAAATTAAAATCTTATCAGCATATGAGGGATCAACCAAGGGTCTAAGTTAGGCTCTCCCTCTATTTGATTTGCATGATAGTTGAAATTCATTCTTTTACTTTTAAGTTTCAAAGTTATTTTATTTCTTATTCTTATGAATGAATCTTAGTTTAGTTTGGATCAGTATATGAGGGTACAATCAAGGGACTAAGTTAGTTTATCTTTCTATTTGAATCTGAACAACAATTAAATTCATTCTCTTGTGTTTATTTCAAGTTTCTAGTTTTATGTAATCAATGATTTCTTTTCAATCTATAATACTGTAGGGAAGGACAACCGGGACCTCCTCAATTAGGAGCCTCTTCCCTTGCATATTATCTTGAATCATAAATCATTTAGTTAGACATAGAGTTAGTTGCCTACTCCTGCATATATTTTGCTGGCATCATCACAAGCTTACGAGTTTCCCTGGTTGATAATTTAATGAAAGCAATTTAAGCAATTAAATTGCCCAACATTTTGGCGTCGTTGCCGGGGATGGTGCTAAGGGATTAGGCATTAGAAATTTAATTCAGTACTAGTATTTTTCTTTGGAAAAGCTAACTCATGTTGAAAGGATAACTTGGTGACAACAAGATCTTCGTAACATGGGGAAGTATACATAGGTGTTAGCTTTGAATCTCATTTTTAGCTGCATATATAAATCATGATAAATAGGATGCATAAATTTCAATCAATATTTTCATTATAAAAGTGTTAAACTAATCCATTTATGGACAGGAAATCTAGAATGATGTTCAAGCATTTGGAGGAGAGTCAAGAGAATGAGGACTACATTGAAGATTGGTTTCAAAAGGTGACTAGGCCACAACTTTCTTCCATTCTTCAATGAATCCTAACATTTAATTCAAATGTGCAATTGATCTCTCATATCCTTGCAAACATTCAGGTATATTTTTCAAATTTGGATGTGAGCATACTAGAGACTTTGATCCGTAAATGGCTTTATTAAAAATACTCTTGAAAATAAAAATAAAAATCTCTTTCTCAAAAGGGAGTAGGATAGAATAGGAAAATAAAACCAAGCTTGGAAAGTTTTTTTAAAAGTTTTTATTTTTAAAATTTGATTTCATTTATTTCTTGGAAATTTTGGTGGTGCAGTAAGAGCCACCTAATTCACTAACCATTGGCAGGAAGATCTACAATCAAAGGAATATTTGTGAAGAAGGAAAACAAGTGGAGATTAGAAAGTTAAAATTTGAGGTTTGAAATCAAATTCTTCTTATATTTCTTTTCAAATTTCAGATTTCAATTACATAAAGAATCCATAAGTATGCTCTCCTCCTGTGCTTTGTGTGATCTGGAGGATCAGAAAAAGGATTTCATGTTAGTATATTTTTTATTGAAAAAAATCAATATTTGTTTTTCTAAATAATAAAAACACAAAAACAAAAATGAGAATAAGTAAACAAATAAAAATTCATGGAAGCCAAGGAAACAAATCATTGCAAATGTTATGTGTGATTTTGAAAAAATAAAAGATAGTTGTGCATTGCAGTGATTTAAAAAAGAAAAAACGAATTTCACTGTAGTTAACTGAACAGAGGCCAAATTCGCAGAGGTTAAAAACGTCATTTTTAAAATGAATTTTGTGACCAAATGAAAATGAATCTGAAAAATCTAAAACATGGGTTTTTCTCAGAACGAGGTGAATTATGTTAAGCATGAAATATTTTCGCAAAATTCGTAACCATTTGAGAGATTTTCAGGGTTCTCTGGAGTGTTATTTGTGAGGTTACGTGAAAAAACGGTTTTTCAATTAAATGCAGCCAGCAGCCAAGGCCATGGCCATCCATTGGCTCAGCCACAGAGCTATGGCCAGCCACCCAGTAGTGTTGCCAAGCTGCAGAGAAAAAATCAATCAATAAATTTAAAAAAATTGATAAAAAAAATTTAATAATTAAATAACAAAAAAAAAAAAAAAAAAAAATCTTACTACAAAGATGAGATTTTTCCCATGCTTGCAACCTGCAACAAAAAAATATAAAAAAATCATAAACATTTCCCAAGCTTTTATAGAATAAAAATTGGTTAAAAAATCCACTTTTTAGGCAAAAAGAATGAGTTCAAAATATATGAAAAATAATTTGCCAAATATTTTGGAATTCTATTTTCTAAAAAAACTTGGAAATGATAAATTCAAAATATATGAAAAATAATTTGGCAAATATTTAGGAATTTCATTTTCCTAAGAATCTTGGAAATGATGAATTCAAAAGATATGAAAAATGATTTGGCATATATTTTTGAATCATATTTCCTAAAAATCTTGGATTTAGATTGGCCACTTGTCAAGTTGTTGTTTCAATTCTCATTTTAGAATAATTTCCAAATTTCCATTAAATTCATAAATGTGATTCGTGATTTATTGGTAAGTCATTCAAATTACATAATGGAGGTCATGAGTTCAAATCTTGTAGGGATTGGTATTTATTAATTATTCTTCAATTTTGACACAACTTTAATTAAACAACAATTTTGCCACCACATAGCAACACAACATCTACCAATATTGCACATTCACTGCCACATCCTTCAACGCATTGACTCCTTTTTCTACTCCACAAACTCTCTCTGACATTCAAGCATTTGATATTTGTTCATGTGTAACGTTGTGGGTTGGTGATGTTATGGAATATGGGCAAAGCACAGAAAATCACAACACGGCGAAACTTTCGACAAGGAGTAACAATTAGTTTTCATTCTGAATTTATTTTTATTTTTATTTTTATTTGATGCATCTGTATTAAACATCTTGCAATGATGCAGATTTTGGCAAATACAAGATCAAGGACGACATGTGAAATTCGATATCCTCGACGCAAATCATGAAACAATTTCGACTATGTTCGGGATTTGCATAATTGCAACAAAATTGAATTTTATTTACAAAAGTTACATAAGAAGGGAGTTAACTATACTCATTTCATATTTGAAAATGGATTTGTAAAAAATCATGGAATTGGGCTAACTTATACATTTGATTTTATTTAAATCTGTTTCATTGGTGTTTAATTTTTGCATAAAAAACCAAGTAGAAATTGATCACTTTTGCTTGGATATATTTATGTTTTGTGAATGCCAAGTTTTTGCAAGTTTGCGTTAATCAGATGATCATTCAAGGAGTCTAATTTGTCGACAATTGGACTTCCAACAGATCAATTTTATGATGAATCATGTGAATAAGTCCATATTCATTACAACCAATATTTTCTTCCCTTTGTAAAATTGTAAATCCCAATGAGTCCTCAATGCAAGCCTTTCAGATGCCAGTATGCTTCTTCAGTTAATAAACATTCACCTCATTTCCCTTTACATTCGCCATTATATTTCTACTCCTTTTCCATTCCATGTTTTCAAATAAAACCTTGATAAATTTTCCATTCTATTTTCCTTCACAGTCATTTTCCTGTCTCTTTCACTAACCTGTAGCCCATGAATAAAGTCATTCAGCTCCCTTACAAAGCTGAGTCACCCCATTTTCCTTTCCTTCCAAATAAACCATGCTTCAATGCAAATTTTTCGTCTATGGTCCTTCAAAATCATTTTTTCATACTCGTGTTAGATGATGGAGGATTCCTTAAGGCCTCCCTCTAACAAGTCTTAACCCATCGACTTCAACACCTTATCTGGGATAAATACTAGAGTCATTATTAGTACCTTGAGGCTTGTATGCCTTAATGACAGGCTCTCTCGCCAGCAATCATGGGAATACACCAATGTCCCTTGATCGTTGGATCTTGCAAGTGGCTCGACATCAGCTCATCTATTCGCACTTCGCAAGATGTACTTAGGTACCTTGGCACTCATTGACATTAATGGTGAGTTTGCCTCGCATTGGTTAACGACATTCATCAATGGTCGGTAATCCAATGACTTCTTTCCATGTTCGACATCGACACATTTATTCACATGGAAAGAATTGTGCCACGATATGGAACGACATGAAGACTATATGGTTCAGTAGCAGATTCAACAATAATAAAGGATCCACATTTACGACTTCATCCGTCATGTATGCAATCAAGACACAAATCACATTATTGTATTCTTCATTCCATGATTCAGCAGCAGGAGCTACACTTTTCTACATATACACAGTTTGTCCACTTAGGTAAGTAAAGGTATGTTCTTTTCTAGCTTTTTATCATACAATTCCTTTAATACTAAAATTATAATTTTTGGAAAATGTTTCACCATGTTCATTCACATTCACATTCACCATGTTCATTTCACATTCATACTCCATTATCACCTTCCATATGTCATATATGTCCTTTCTACACATATCATCCTAACCAACATACTTTCTCCAAACAATTACTATTACATTATGATTCAAACATTACATGTTTTGCAAATAATGATCGGTTGATTAAATGTTTTCAAAGTCTTTTGATGCAACATAAAAACAATGAAAGTATTGTTACACAAGAACCAATACTAATCAAATTTTGGTTGTCACACAAGAACCAACTAAAATAATATGTTGCAATCAAATGTTTTTCAAGAAAGAAGACTTTGCAAAAAGGAACAAAGTTGTCAAAAAGAAAATCATGTGAAGTTAAAAAAATCAATATCAGCCAAAGTTCATGTAAAAGCAAGACAATTTAAAAGATCAAATCATGATCAATGTAATAGATTGCATGAGGACATGCAATAACTTAAGTTGGGGGGTATGTTGGGCCGCCAAATTAGCATACATTTTCACTCCATTTCACCTTCATCCTCATTTTTTCACCTCATTTCATCACATTATCATTACATAACCCTATATTTCCATTACCATATGAGTTTATATTTTCATTTTCCAAAGTTATTAATTTCAAGTATTTAAAGTGAATTTATGATTAAAAGTTAGAAAAATAACATGTATTTGCTTATACCTAAAGGTGGAATGAGTTTGGTGACATGTGTAGGTGATTTGGAAGGTTCCAAGATACTCTTATGTGGCCTCCAAGACTCAAATTCGAATTCTCTTGAAGATTTGAAGGAGATTTGGGATAGGGGTCAAGCATATCTCATGGAGGAAAATCATGGATAAAGGAATATGTCTCATATTGGTTGTAACCATATGAGGGATTAGTAGATCCCCATTAATGAGTTAGTTGCTTAAATTTTTGTATAAATAGGAGCACCTCCTCCATTCCACAAGGGGAGGACTCTTGGAGCATGTATCCAACTTATGATGGAATAGAATAAAGCTTCATTTTACATAAATTTTCATTCTATAGTTTTAGATATAAGTTGTCTTAATGTAGTATATGGAATAATTTGTCACTTTGTTCTTAGGAAAATTGAGCTCACTCTAAAAGGATCAAAGAAACATTTTATTTCATAATAGATCTTATTTCATTGCTTAGATGTTTGAGGATTTGTTTGTGATTTATGAATGAGTTTTAAATTAAAATCTTATCAGCATATGAGGGATCAACCAAGGGTCTAAGTTAGGCTCTCCCTCTATTTGATTTGCATGATAGTTGAAATTCATTCTTTTAATTTTAAGTTTCAAAGTTATTTTATTTCTTATGCTTATGAATGAATCTTAGTTTAGTTTGAATCAGTATATGAGGGTACAATCAAGGGACTAAGCTAGTTTCTCTCTCTATTTGAATCTGAACAACAATTAAATTCATTCTCTTGTGTTTATTTCAAGTTTCTAGTTTTATGTAATCAATGATTTCTTTTCAATCTTTAATACTGTATGGAAGGATGACCGGGACCTCCTCAATTAGGAGCCTCTTCCCTTGCATATTATCTTGAATCATAAATCATTTAGTTAGACATAGAGTTAGTTGCCTACTCCTGCATATATTTTGCTGGCATCATCACAAGCTTACGAGTTTCCCTGGTTGATAATTTAATGAAAGCAATTTAAGCAATTAAATTGCCCAACATGAATCACTCAATTTCGATTCGAAACGAAAAAGTTAGAACCAAAATATTGACCGGATGTCTAGCGGGCAGCTCAGGAATAGAGTTGGGACAGTAAGTTTTTGGAGGCCTAAATGACCATATTTTTAAAACCTGTTTCTATGGTAGATTCCCCTATGAATCTAGTTTACAATTAAATTTGAATAACTCATTTTTGATATCGTATGGGGAATTTATGATCAAAATACTGACTGTCTATCGTAAATCAACACTCTTAAAACTCTGTCTTTCCAGCTGTTCCTTACAGTATTTGACCTATCAATTCTTCTTGTCTTCAAAACCTGTTTCTATTGGAGATAAATAAATGAATCTATTTTCATTTCCAATTTGAATCATTCGAATCCGACATCAAACGAAAAATTTACGCTTGAAATATCAACTGTTGGTCTAAGCCGGGTAATCGAAAATGACTCTATTATGCAGGTTTTTCTTACAAAAATTGACATATCATATCATTGAATCTTTAAAACCTGTTTCTACTGGAGATAAAACTTTGAATTAGCTCTCATTTGGCTTTAGAATCACTCAATTTCGACGAAAAACAAAGAAGTTGTGATTAAAACACTGCAGGTTAGCATGATTGGCCACTGCTCTCCCGCAGGTAACAAATAAATTTTACTTTGTTATTTTCTTCGTGGATTTGTTCTACAGAGTAACCACTTGTTAGTTTTTTTGCATAATTCTTGGATTAGGGGAGCCCGCGCACCTCTTTTTCTCCATGATTTAATGTTTTATTGCAGGTAGATACTCGTTTTTGCGGGTCTTGGGAAAATAAAGAAGGTCAATTTATGGACGAGTAATTTTTGAAAGAAATTTTAAATGAAACAAAGGAATTTCATCCAACTCATTACCCAACGGATTCATAATAGAAGAAATGAAGAATTGATTTCCATTTGAAGATTCATGTCTTGTCACTGTTGCCAAAACATTTTTTAAAGAGATCATTTTTTTTACATAACATCATAGCTATTGTAACTTAATTTACTTATTTACATATTGTTTTTTTTAAATAAAATGTTGTTTCTTTTCTGATTACTCTTATATTTTGTGTTTCAGGTGTTGCTTCATTCAAATTGTAACATATCTTCAGCATCAATGCTGTGAACAGCTAATTTGTTTTTTTGCATGTTTGCATTTTATGATTGTCCATTTTGTTGTTCCTTTTCTACAATTCATTTTGCCGTTCATTTTCCACAGTTCATTTTGTTGTTCCTTTTTTACAGTTCATTTTGCTGTTCCTTTTCCAAAGGAACGCCAGTTGCGTTTTTGTTGTTCCTTTTCCAAAGGAACGTCACTTTTCATTTTTGTTGTTCATTTTCCAAAGGAACGGCGCTTGCGTTTTTGTTGTTCATTTTCCAAAGGAACGACACTTGTCATTTTTGCTGTTCTTTTTCCAAAGGAACGACACTTGCGTTTTTGTTGTTCATTTTCTAAAGGAACGACACTTTTCATTTTTGCTATTCCTTTTCCAAATGAACGACACTTGTTTTTTGTTGTTCATTTTCCAAAGGAATGGCACTTTTCATTTTTGTTGTTCCTTTTCCAAAGGAACAGCACTTGCATTTTTGCTGTTCCTTTTCCAAAAGAACGACACTTTTCATTTTTGTTGTTCCTTTTCCAAAGGAACGACACTTGCGTTTTTGTTGTTCCTTTTCCAAAAAAACGACACTTTTGATTTTTGCTATTCCTTTTCCAAAGGAATGGCACTTGCGTTTTTGTTGTTCATTTTCTAAATGAACAAAACTTTTTAGTTTTTGTTGTTCCTTTTTCCAAAGGAACGGCATTTGCGTTTTCACACTTTTTTATGTGTATTTTTGCTTTTTGGTGTGCATTTCCTTTGTTATTCCCTACAAGGAACACCACTTTTTTTTAGTGTTTTTGTTGTTCCTTCAAAAGAGCAACACTTTGGGAGTATTTTTTAGAGCAACCATTTCTTCCTCTTGTAGGATTATTCCTAGTTCATCTCAACCACATTTTACTGATTCCCCTTCATGGCATGAAGTACACTACTTTTATGAGGACAAGAATTATGGATTCTTTTGAAGCGAGTTAATATCATTCACGTTATGATCTTTAATAGGACAGCTCCTTGATGATAGAATCTTTTCAAAAGGGACACAATTATTTATATATTACTTTACTGCATTATTTTCTACTGTACATGATTCAGATTGATCATCTTAATACCATGCTGGTTCCATCCTTCCTGGTTATAATCTTCTCTGTCTATAATAAATGAGATTATGGGTATATTTTTTTTCTATTGACATGTTCAACTTCTTCCACCATCCCTGCTCTTAAGGAGTACTGAGCCTCCCTCTTTTTATCATAAAAATGTGTAATAACAACAACAAAAATTTCGCAGATGGAGGATAGGGGGCCTCATTACGAGCCAGCCTACCATGTTCATAAGGCTGTAACAAAGTGACATTCCCATTATGGCCACCACACCAGGGTTATGATCCATTGGATAGCCAAATTATCCTTGGAACAGGAGGTCTCATCACGAGCCGACCTGATCACTTTTGCTACATCCCAATGAATGGCAGTGTGGTTATCTGGTTACCACGCCAGCGCACTGATCTGTTCTGAAAACAGCACTGTAACTCTCCATTTATAAATTGAGGATCCTGGCTCATATGGGTTAAAAAGAAACCCTGCCGAGGCTATGGACGCCTGCTGGCAGCAGAGGCTCTGCTTATGGTATTGAATTTATATCTTATCGTCAATTGTCACTATAATACCCTTTTCTTACTCTTTCTTTTTATCAGAGAAGTTATTTCATTAATTTTTCCCTATTTTGAACCTTTATGCATGAGAAATTGTTTTCAGATCAATCGCATCATTTTCAGCTAGAATACCGTCAGCAAAGTATCTTTTTGGCATATTGTTGTCCTTTTTCTCTTTTTCATAACTTATCATCAATCCAAAGCGTCATATCTCTTATCCATAACTATCTTTATACACTCTGCTCTCATTATAACCATAACTCTCGTTGTCCTATCATTGATATGTGTACTCTGATTCATTTACTGTTGTATTGTTCATTCCCTTGCCTTGTCATCAACACAACACCTTTCATATGCTTTATGGTCATGAGATCCCTTTTCCAATTGGAGGGGGGAATGTATGCATTATGGGATTGCATGCGATATGATTATTGCACTCTGCCATAACTTGTTGATTTGACAAAAGTTTTGCATGCATCTTATCTATTTCTATTCACAACTAACACTATGGATTCAAGAACATTGTATGCAAAATAGTGATTTGTTTATAGGAAAACAACAAGTATGGGCAGAATTCTATTCACAGCATGACCACACTATTGCAACTAACAGAAGAGGCTCGAGCAACTCGTGAACGTGAACAATTCTTCAGACATGATGTGCTTACCTGGATTCCACCTTTTGCATCACTTTCAGCACCAACTCTGCCTACATCAGCTTCAACAAATGTCAGTACATATATGTCATGCTGGAGGTAAAACTTGAGGTAAAATCGCATAATTTTCTGATTTATTACGAATTTAGGAGAATTTAATGAAAATCCATTTTGAGCATTATTTATCATCCTTCATTCCACGTCTTTACCACTTCCCATTTTTTAGCAGCATATCATCTTTAAGTTTGGGGGAGTGTTTCTTTTATTCATTTCTTTCTTATAACCATGTTATTCATATTCTTTATCATCCATTACTATTCTTATTCCTTCTCAACACCTCCCTTATTCCATGTTGTTTTACACCAAGCATAGAATTCAACAGCTGGTAGCAACCACCTCTATTTGTTCTCTAGCATTGCATGAGGGCATGCTAATTCTTCAGAGAGGGGGAGGAATTGCTACGCATGATGGATGTTTTCTACTTTCTTCCTCATTTAAGGCATACAATTTCATTTTTACACAGTGCAGAAATTGATTTCCATAATATTTTTAAAACTATGAACTTAATTCTTGTGATTTTTGGAAAACACAGACGTATCATTAATACAAACCCAGAAAATTTCAAGTAATATTGGTTCATAGAATTTCGGAAATCATGCACTCTCACCTACAGCCATTTTGTTTATATCTCATGATCCGTGCATCAAAACGATCTGACTTTTGGATCATAGAGACATTCATATATTATAAATTTACTTTCAACATTTCAACAAAAGTTGGTTTATAGTTTTGAGAAAATGGTTAATGAAGGTTGCTGTCACTTATATCATATTTTGTTGCAACTTCATTGTTATGCCTTCATCAAGATTGCTAAAATTGAATATTCATTAATTAAGGAAGAATTAATTTGTTCTTTCCATTTCATGAGCTAGGATAAACAAATTTTTATTGTTTGGTTAACACATGGGTTTTGTCTTTGGGTTGCATGAGGACATGCAACATATTGAGTGTGGGGGTATGTTGGGCCGTTAATATGCCATTATTATTATCACTTGTGAACGCTTATTCCACCAATTTCTACTATTCTTCATCATGTCATTTATTATAATTTATTATATAAATCCATTTTATGATGATTTATGCTCTTATGAACAAATGTTATTTATTCTCCTTTATTTCTAATAAATTGATGATTATGAATGATTTTATCAATGATAGTTTCAATAAATTGGTTGTAACATCATTCACCATTTTTAAACCTCCAAGATAATTTCTAGATTGAAGATTTGATCATTAAATGTGCCAACTCAGCAATTCGATGAAATAATAAGTGACAATTTTGCGATTGAGATTCTGAGCAAATGAAGAAGAATTTGGAAAATCTGGAACATGGGTTTTGTCCAGAACGGACCAAATTAACTTTACTTAAAATTGGTTTTCTCAAATTCGGCTTGTACTGAGAGAAACGTAGGGTTTTTTTAGCACAATTTTCTCAGATTTATTGTTGCGGCCGCCCTCCAAATCTCAGCTGCAAAGTCAAATTCACCTTGCTCTTGTTGATCAATTGGTTAGAGGCAAACCAATTTTGTAATATAAATCATGTTGTAAGTATCTATGTTGTAACTTCTCTCTAATCTCTCTCTATTTAAATGAAAACAGAGATCAGAGAGGGGGATGGAAAAATGATGGAGAATGGAGGATTCAGAATTAGAGATTCAAGAATGATGAGATATGATAGAATAGGAGGAAAAGGAGATTGTTTCATTGCCATTGTAATTCTCAAAGCTTTAGCTGTTGTAATAATTTCACAGTTTGATGATGAATAAATAAAAGGGTTGTTGTTCACTCTTCTCATCTGAAGTAGCCCAGCAGCATCCGCTGGCGGCTAAGGGCCCAGCCACCGGTGGATTATGCTGCTGCTGTGTATTATATATTTCCAATTTCCGCCGTGTGATGGTTTGATTTAATTCTTATTTCTTTGAATCATATTGTCTTACAGTTTCATGTTTTTGCAGTGAGCTGTTATAATATTTTATGAAATTGTTTTATTGCACAAGCTGAGATTGAATCGCATGGTTGTTCTTCTCCATCATGACAGAGGTTATCATCCTTCTCAATGTATATTGTTATGCTGTTCATTTCAAATGTAAAGCTTCATTATTCATTCCAGACCTTGATATTCATTATAGACTATTGGTTATTCGATTGCTTTAATTACAGTTTGTTGTCCATTTACTTTGTTGTTCATTTCTGTTGATTAATTGCAATAGTTTGCTTTTAAAGAGTTTTCCTAGTTTACTTTCGATGGCAGCTTTAGTTCAATTTCTATTTCCTTTTAATTGCAGAACATTGGTTATTGCTTCCTCGTTCCCAGATTGATTGTCTTGTTCTAGTTTGATTTCAATTGCATCAATCTCTAGAGGAATGAGTTATTGCTACTATATCCTCAATTGATGTTTTCTAAGTGAATAGTTGGATTTCAGAGCATTTGAGTTTATGTTATTGTTAGATTTCTTTTTCAAGCATTCATTTACTTTTGGATTTTAAGCACTATACTGCAAAACATTACTCTTGAGTAAATAGCCGTCTCAGACTGAGTACACTCTTGAAATAAAAAGTCGTCCCTCGGTTGATAATTAATGTGAAGGTAATTAGGAGTTAAAAAAACATATTTTTATCGCTCGACATTTTGGCGCCATTATAGGTATGGTTCAAAACACTTTCTCTTCATTCTCTTACTTGCATAATCCATTATGGAATACTAATGTGTTAGGGCGGCCATGTCAATTTCAATATAACCACCAATCTTGTCTACAAGTTGGGCATGGTTCACTTTATGATTGCATGACTACTCTCCCTCATCTTGTAGCACAAGCACATTCTTCATATTCTCCACCAGCTCTTCCACAACACCTTGATTGCCCATCAAAACCATTCACACAACCCAATCAACCACATCATCAAAATGCTCCATTTCATAACTTTTTCCTGCTCAACTAATTCCACACCCTCACCATAATAAACCAGTACAGCATGCTTCCAATGTTGAACTGCCAAATTTACCCACCCTTCCCACCCATTCTATCTCACATGTGCCATTAGAGAAAACTTATAATGAGATTCAGAATGTTCCAAATTCAAAAATTGTAGAAGCCATGGAAGAAAATGAGGTTTCTTTTAGTTTGCATCAACAAGCCATTTTAAAAGCTCAAGAACTTCATGATCTGATAGATATGAGAAATCAAGAAAGTAACGGAGACATTGAAGATTGGTTTCACTCCATCATTTGTTTGCAGCATCACTCTATGCTTCAACAATTTTTCATACCATTTTTTCAAGGGAAGTTGGCTTCTCATACCCTAATTTTCATTAATATGCATTTTTCAAATTTGGGTATGTGTATATATGAAGCCATATTTCAAAAATGGTTCCATTGGAAGTACTCCTATACGTAGTCATATTCATTTTCCAAATCAAAATAGGTTAGTGTAGAAAATAAAATAAATAAGGGAATAAATAAATGCATTTTGTTTTTATATGTAAAACTAGTTGTTTTTTGTTGCAACATGCTATGCAAATCAACATATTTTAATTCATTTATGTATGTAGATGAGTTATAGTGGAAATAATAGTTCTAAAAACACTCATATTCACTTTTATCACCAATTTGAAAAAATGCTTCAATATCATATTTTTTTGGCTTGTGGGATTGATGGAATTTCTGCAAAAACAGTCGGGACAGTCATGTTTTGAGCGACTAAAAGGGAATATTTTTAAAACCTGTTTCTATCCTAAGTAGCCCTTGATGTCTACTTTCCAACCCAATTTGAATCACTCAATTTTGATTTGAAACGAAAAAGTTAGAACCAAAACATTGACCGGATGTTTAGCGGGCAGCTCAGGAACAGAGTTGGGACAGTAAGTTTTTGGAGGCCTAAATGACCATATTTTTAAAACCTGTTTCTATGGTAGATTCCCCTATGAATCTAGTTTACAATTCAATTGGAATAACTCATTTTTGATATCGTATGGAGAAGTTATGATCAAAATACTGACTGTCTATCGTAAATCAGCACTCTTAATACTCTGTCTTTCCGGCTGTTCCTTACAGTATTTGACCTATCAATTCTTCTTGTCTTCAAAACTTGTTTCTATTGGAGATAAATAAATGAATCTATTTTCATTTCCAATTTGAATCATTCGAATTCGACATCAAACGAAAAAGTTACGCTTGAAATATCAACTGTTGGTCTAAGCCGGGTAATCGAAAATGACTCTATTATGCAGGTTGTTCTAACTAAAATTGACATATCATATCATTGAATCTTTAAAACCTGTTTCTACTGAGGATAAACCTTTGAAATATCTTTCATTTGGCTTTGGAATCACTCAATTTCGACGAAAAACAAAGAAGTTGTGATTAAAACACTACAGGTTAGCATGATTGGCCACTGCTCTCCTGCAGGTAACAAATAAATTTTACTTTGTTATTTTCTTTGTGGATTTGTTCTACAGAGTAACAATATACATTGAGAATGATGATAACCTCTGTCATGATGGAGAAGAACAGCCACGCGATTCAATCTCAGCTTGTGCAATAAAACAATTTCATAAAATATTATAACAGCTCGCTGCAAAAACATGAAAGTGTAAGGCAATACAATTCAAAGAAATAAGAATTAAATCAAACCATCACACGACGGAAATTGGAAAGATATAATACACAGCAGCAGCATAATCCACTAGTGGCTGGGCCCTTAGTCGCCAGCGGATACTGCTGGGCTACTTCAGATGAGAAGAGTGAACAACAACCCTTTTATTTATTCATCATCAAACTGTGAAATTATTACAACAGCTAAAGCTTTGAGAATTACAATGGCAATGCAACAATCTCATTTTCCTCCTATTCTATCCTATCCCATCATCATTCTTGAATCTCTAATTCTGAATCTTCAATTCTCCATCATTTTTCCATCCCCTTCTCTGATCTCTGTTTTTATTTAAATAGAGAGAGATCAGAGAGAAGTTACAATAGAGATAACTACAACATGATTTCTTTTACAAAATTAGATTGTTTCCAACCAATTGATCAACAAGAAGATATATTTCCATTCATCTTTCAACAAGAGCAAGGCGAATTTGGCTTTGCAGCTGAGATTTGGAAAACGGCCACACAGCGAATCTGAGAAAATCGTGCTCAAAGAACCCTGTGTTTCTCTCAATACAAGCTGAATTTGGGCAAACTGGTCGTCAATAAGTTAATTTGGTACGTTCTGGACAAAACCCATGTTTTAGATTTTCCAGATTCATCTTCATTTGCTCATAATCTCAACCGCAAAACTGTAACTTCTTATTCCAGCGCATTTCTGAGTTGGCACTTTTAATGATCAAATCTTCAATCTGGAAATTATCTTGGAGGCTAAAAATGGTGAATAATGTTATAACCAATTTATTAAACTTTCATTGATAAAATCATGCATAATCATCAATTTATTAGAAATAAAGGAGAATAAATAATATTTTTACATAAGAGCATAAATCATTGTAAAATAGAATTATATGATAAATTATGATAAATGACGTGATGAAGAATGGTAGAAATGGGTGGAATAAGCGTTCAAAAGTGACAATAATAATGGTATATTAACGACCCAACATACCCCCACACTCAATATGTTGCATGTCCTCATGCAACCCAAAGACAAAACCCATGTGTTAACCAAGCAATAAAAAAATTTGTGCATCTCAGCTCATGAAATGGATAGAACAAATGAATTCTTCCTTAATTAATGAATATTCAAACTTAGCGATTTTGATGGAGGCATAACAATGAAGTTGCAGCAAAATATGATATAAGTGACAGCAACCTTCATTAACCATTTTCCCAAAAACTACAAACCAAATTTTGTTGAAATGTTGCAAGTAAATTTCTACTATATCAATGCTTCTATGATCCAAAAATCAGATCGTTTTGATGCATGGATCATGAGATATAAACAAAATGGTTGTAGGTGAGAGTGCATGATTTCCGAAATTTTATGAACCAATTTATCTTGAAATTATCTGGGTATGTGTATTTTAACAATATGTCTGTGTTTTCCAGAGATCATAAGAATTGAGTTCTTTTTTTTTTTAAATATTATGGAAATCAATTTCTGCACTGTGTAAAAATGAAATTGTATGCCTTAAATGAAAAAGAAAATAGAAAACATCCACCATGCGTAGCAATTCCTCCCCCTCTCTGAAGAATTAGCATGTCCTCATGCAATGCTAGAAGACAAATAGAGGTGGTTGCGACCAGCTGTTGAATTCGAGGCTTGGTGTAAAACAACATGGAATAAGGGAGGTGTTGAGAATGAATAAGAATAGCAATGGATGATAAAGAATATGAATGACATGGTCATAAGAAAGAAATGAATGAAAGCAACACTCCCCCAAACCGAAAGATGATATGCCGCTGAAAAATGTGGGAAGTGGTAAAGATGTGGAATGAAGGATGATAAATAATGCTCAAAATGGATTTCATTAAATTCTCCTAAATTCGTAATAAATCAGAAAATTATGCTATTTTACTTCAAGTTTTACCTCCAAAAAGAAAAATGTGGAATGACATATATGTACTGTCATTTGTTGAAGCTGATGTAGGCAGAGTTGGTGCTGAAAGTGATGCAAAAGGTGGAATCCAGGTAAGCACATCATGTCTGAACAATTGTTCACGTTCGCGAGCCTCTTCTGTTAGTGGAAATAGTGTGGTCATGCTGCGAATAGAGTTCTGCCCATACTTGTTGTTTTCCTGTAAACAAAGCACTATTTGGCATACAATGTTCTTGAATCCATAGTGTTAGTTTTGAATAGCAACAGATTAAGATGTATGCAAAAATTTCAATCAGAAAAACTTGTGTATACAGGCAATAGTAATATTTTGTGAAATCAACAAGTTATGGCAGAGTGCATGTTATCTCATGATGAATACATTCCCTCCTCCAATTGGAAAAGGGATTCCACGACCATAAAGCATATGAAAGGTGTTGTGCTGACGGCAAGGCAAGAGAATGAACAATATAGCAGTAAATGAAGCAGAGTACACATAGCAATGATAGGACAGCGAGAGTTATGGTGATAATGAGAGCAGAGTGTGTAAAGATAGTTATGAATAAGAGATAGGACGCTTTGGATTGATGATAAGTTATGAAAAAGAGAAAAAGCACAGCAATATGCAAAAAAGGTGCTTTACTGACGGTATTCTAGCTGAAAATGATGTGATTGATCATAAAACAATTTCTCATGCATAAAGGTTCAAAACGGGGAAAAAAATTAAGGAAATAACTTCTCTGATAAAAAGAAAGAATAAGAAAAGGGTATTATAGTGATAATTGACGATAAAATATAACTTCAATACCATAAGCAGAGCCTCTGCTGCCAGCAGGCGTCCATAGCCTCGGCAGGGTTGCTTTTTAACCCATATGAGCCAGGATCCTCAATTTATAAATGGAGAGTTACAGTGCTGTTCCACAGAAGAGATCAGTGTGCTGGCGTGGTAACCAGATAACCACACTGCCATTCACTGGGATGTAGCAAAAGTGATTAGGCCGGCTCGTGATGAGACCTCCTGTTTCAAGGATAATTTGGCTATCCAATGGATCATCACCCTGGTGTGGTGGCCATAATGGGAATGTCACTTTGTTACAGCCTTATGAACATGGTAGGCTAGCTCGTAATGAGACCCCCTATCCTCCATCTGCGAAATTTTTTTTGTTGTTATTACACATTTTTATGATAAAAAGAGGGAGGCTCAGTACTCCTTAAGAGCAGGGATGGTGGAAGAAGTTGAACTTGTTAATAGAAAAAAAAATATACCCATAATCTCATTTATTATAGACAGAGAAGATTATAACCAGGAAGGATGGAACCAGCATGGTATTAAAATGATCAATCTGAATCATGTACAGCAGAAAATAATGCAGTAAAGTAATATATAAATAATTGTGTCCATTTTGAAAAGATTCTATCATCAAGGAGTTGTCCTATTAAAGATCATAACGTGAATGATATTAACTCGCTTCAAAAGAATCCATAATTCTTGTCCTCATAAAAGTAGTGTACTTCATGCATGAAAGGGAATCAATATAATGTGGTTGAGATGAACTAGGAATAATCCCACAAGAGGAAGAAAGGGTTGCTCTAAAAAATACTCCCAAAGTGTTGTTTCTTTGAAGGAACAGCAAAAACACTCAAAAAGTGGTGTTCCGTGTAGGGAACAGCAAAGAAAATGCACACCAAAAAGCAAAAATACACATAAAAAAGTGTGAAAACGCAAATGTTGTTCCTTTGGAAAAAGGAACAACAAAAACTAACAAGTGTCGTTCCTTTAGAAAAGGAACAGCAAAAATGAAAAGTGTCGTTCCTTTGGAAAAGGAACAGCAAAAACGCAAGTGTTGTTCCTTTGGAAAAAGAACAACAAAAATAAAAAGTGTCGTTCCTTTGGAAAAGGAACAACAAAAACGAAAGTGTTGTTTCCCTAGAAAAGGAACAGCAAAAATGAAAAGTGTCGTTCCTTTGGAAAAGGAACAGCAAAAACGCAAGTGCCGTTCCTTTGGAAAAGGAACAGCAAAATGAACCGTGGAAAAGGAACAACAAAATGAACCGTGGAAAAGGAACGACAAAATAAACTGTGGAAAAGGAACAGCAAAATGAATCATGAAAAAGGAACAACAAAATGAACCGTGGAAAAGGAATAGCAAAATGAAAGTGAAAAAGAAACAACAAATTGAACTGCTGACCCAAAAGGTGTTGTTCCTTTGAACATGACATGTATATATTTATGCCTTTTATGTATATATTGTGGACCTATTTGAACATGACACTGGATGGATGGCTTGGTCCATCTCTGATATTTTGCATATCCTTTATGCAGATGATAGACGTAGTTTTCTTTTTGATAATGGAAATTACGATTTTTCTTAGGAAAAATAATAGTGACCATACGAAGTTAGTACTGAAAGATAAACTTCAAAAAATCAAGATGGAGAAAGGCGAGACCATTCCAAAATACTTGACCAAGTTCACTCACTATCGTGATGAGCTTGGAAGTGTTGGCATAATTGTCATCAAGGATGATATGGTGAGCCTAGCTCTTCTAGGCATTCCCAAGAGTTGGAATAGCTATCAGGATTTTGTTAATGGGAGAGAGAAGCTTCTAGATTGGGAACGACTGTGGTCGGATTTGATGCAGGTGGAGATTAGAAGGAACACCTATTATGAAACCATCTCACAAAAGATAGAAAATATAGATCAATGACTTCAAAAGCAGCCTCTTCTAGGGGGCAACCTCCTTTACATTACACAAATGAACAATTATTGGATTATATAAATGACTAAACCTCCTTTCCATATATAGGAGTCTAAGGGGTCACAATATAATTAAAGCTGACATAATATAAGGGCACAACAATAACAATATTGGGCTTTTATGGGGCACACTAACAACAATATGGGGACAATAGGGGCACAATAATAACAATAAGGGCTACAATGACAATAGTAATGGGGGAATCACTAGTATTATAGCGACCTAACATGCCCCTCTACTTAAAAAAAGTGTTTTCCTCAATGCTTGAGTAGTTCTCGATGCTTCTGTACAAAATTCTCATCCTCCCATGTGGAATCTTCAGCGGTTAAGTTCTTTCACTTGATGAGATGCTCTGAAATTGATGAATTTCGTAGTTGTCAAGTTCTTGTTTTTGTGAGTGCTTTAGGTTCCAATATGATTTTTCCTTCCTCGTCAAGTTTTGGAAATATTGTTTGAACTGGGAGCTTGTCACCTATAACCTTCTTTAAACATGAAACATGGAAAACTGGGTGCACTCGAGAAGCTGCAGGAAGCTCCAATTTGTATGCTATAGTACCAATATTTTGCAACATCTTGTATGAACCATAATACTTTGGTGATAATGTATTATCATTCTTAGCTTGCTTGAGGGAAATTTTTTTATATGGTTATAGCCGTAGGAATACCCAATCACCTACATGAAAACTTCTTTCATTGTGATGTTGATTTGCCTGTTGTTTCATTCTATTTTGCGCCAAAGTGAGGTTATCCTTTAAGACTTGGAGAACTTGTTGTTGATGCTCGATGTGATCTTCCACTGCTTGAACCTTATAATTTTATCATAAATATGATGTGATGGATGGTAGATGATATCCATAAAGTGCCATAAATGGGGTCATTTTTGTTGCAGTATGGAAGGAAGTGTTATACCACCATTCAGCTAGAGGCAATCATTTCACCCATTGTATTTGTTTATCAGAGAGAGCAACACAAATATCCTTCCAAACATTTGTTTACTATCTTAGTTTGCCCATCAAATTTAGGATGATAAGATGAGCTATGAGCTAACTGAGTACCAAGACAATAAAATAATTTTGTCCAAAAATTTCCAGTGAAAATTGGATCTTTGTCACTTACAATAATCTTTTGGTTTCCATGTAGCTTTTGAATTGTTTCATAAATGAATTAGAAAATGTATTGACTTTAACTGGATGAGATAATGCACAAAAGTGTGCATACTTGGTAAGTCTGTCAACTACCACCAGGATGACACTCTTTCCTTCAGACTTGGGTAAACCTGTGATAAAATCCATTGAACCTTCCTCCAAACATTGGATTGGAATGGATAAAGGTTGTAATAGACATGGGGTCTTAATTGTTTCAACTTTATTTTGTTGGCAAACCAAACATTCTGCCACAAAATTTTGAATATCCGATTTAAGGTCATCCCAAAAAATTCCTTCTTAACCCTGTGTTAATTTTTTTTCAATCTTGAGTGCCCTCCTAAGGGAGAAGTGTGCAATTCCATAAGAATCTTTTGTTTGAGTTTATCAATTGTCTAAAAAAAATGTTGTTTTTTGTATCTTCATAATGTGCTATCATTTCTTCCATAAAAATTGCCCAAGTGGCAATTTGTTTATGAGAGCAAAGCCATTGATACCATACAAACTGATTTGGTTCCAAATATAAAGTTGCAATACGTACCTTTTGTGTGTTTTTCACATTATGTAGATTGAAATATTGCTCCATTTGTAGTATTCATGTTACAAGATACTTGCCATCAAACTTCCTCATATCGATATTTGGAAAATGGTGGGTCTTTAGTCCACCGTTAGATTCTATGTAATCATGATTAACATTTATTTTGTTCTCATCATGGTTTTTCTCTATTACCTTTTCGCCATTAGGAAGCCTTTCTTGAAGTAACTTTGTCAAACCTTCCATGTCCTTCTTCGAATATTCAAATTTTTCTTTCATACCATCCATCTTAGCTTCCATGCCTTTATTTAAACCATCCATCTTAGCTTCTGTTACTTTTTGGGAGAGTGAAATTTGTTGCACTTGGTCACGTAATTTTGATATATCATGTTGCATTTCTTCCTATTCTTCATGAGTCATGCTAGAGATTCCAAGTTTCTTACTAGGTGTTTCCATTTTCTTTCTTCGAAGCATCAACTAATGATAATTATTCTTCATTATGCCCTTCGAATTCCTTCAAACTAATTTTTCAAACCAAACTTATTCAAAATTTAAAAAAAAAAAAAACTACAGACCTTTTTTCACTTTGTAGGAGCTCGATATTGAATCTGATGTATCTTTGAAATTTCAGATCTCCAAGGTCTGAAATTACTAACTGTGGTATCCCTCTTAGTCCTCTTTCTAATGCCACCAGTCTTATTGAAATTGTATTCTCCAAGAAAGTGTTATGCCCAATCTCCCAAAATGACCTGATTATACACTTTTTCAGTAGAGTGAACTTGTACGAAGTGACATGTGTCATTGTTTCAACCTTCAGACCTAAAAATGATGTACAGAAAACTACAATCCATCCTGTTTTTGTAACTTCTTACGAAATTTTAATCTGATACTCAAAGATAAAGTTATGACAATTTTCCCAAGGTTGCATGTTTGGAATGTAATTTGGGAGCCTGCACAAACCCTAATTTCCTTGGATCATATCTTTGAAACTATAGCGAGACAAGATCTGAAATTCAAAAGAGAGGAACATCGAGATTTAGTATCAAATGGGTTTTTTGTTTAGCTTCTGAAACATTGCAGAAAAAAAAAGTTATAGCGAACTTGCCACGATGACCTATTTTGGAGCAGCGAAACCCTAGAATCCAAACCTCTGATACCAAATTTTATGAAACCAGCTCACAAAAGATAGAAAATATAGATCAACGACTTCAAAATAAGCCTCTTCGAGGGGGAAACCTCTTTAAATTACACAAATGAACAATTCTTGGATGATATAAATGACTAAACCTCATTTCTATATATAGGAGTCTAAGGGGTCACAATATAATCAAATCCGACATAACAATAATAATATAAGGGCACAAAAATAACAATAGTGGGCTTTTATGGGGCACACTAATAACAATATGGGAAAAATATGGGAAAAATAATAAAAATAAGGGCTACAATGACAATAGTAATGGGGGAATCACAAGTATTATAGGGATCTAACAACACCAGAGATGGTTCCTCATCAAAGATTAATGATGAGGAGAATTGCGCCTTAGCGGGTAAGGCAGAGAAGGGGAAAGGGAAGGCCTCCCATTCGAAATCAGATTCTTCCATGGAGGTAAGAAGAAATACATGTCAAAAGTTAAGTGCTTTCATTATCATGAGCTGGGACATTTTGCTACAAATTTTCCACTCAAGAAGTCTAAGAAGAAGTCCTCAAGAGGAGTAGTGGGTGAGGCTTTGGCCTCTCAATTTGAATTGTACTTTACTCTCATTGCATGCATGGTGTCATCAATGATGGGTAGTGTATGGTACCTTGACAATGGAGCTTCATTCCACATGACTGGTGACAAGGATTTTTTCAGTGACCTGGAGGAGAAGGATCTCTAGATGCATATCGAGATGGGTGACAACGGGAGGTATAGTGCTACTAGATTGGGCATGGTTAATTTTCAGAGGGAGAAGGGTTCTCCTCTCACCTTAAGAGATGCTATGGATGTTCTCGGGTTGAAGAAGAACTTAGTATTGGTCACCATGTTTGAGGATAGAGCCTATGATGTGGTCTTTAGCAAAGGAAAGTGTTCCTTCGACACATAGCCACAAGTCAGGTAAAGAATATTGGAATTCAAGTTAAGAATCTATATAAGTTGGAGGTAGAGGATTGTGCTACTTTGAGCATGAAAGCAGAGATGGTGTAGAGCCGAGACATTGGTGAGTTGTGGCACAGGAGATTGGGTCACTTGAATCATGGGGCTTTGAAAATTATGTTGCAAATCTCTACTAGTCTTCCCAAAGGTACATTAGAGAAAGTTGATACATGCAAAGGGTGTACTTTGGGAAAATACACCAAGGCTTCCTTTCACGATAGAGATAGTCGAGCAGAGGCAATCCAAGAGTGATTCCATTCAGATTTGTGTGGGACATTCTCGATATCATCCATGACGAAACACTAATATTATGTTATATTTGTTGATGATTTTTCTCGTAAATGATGGATCTTTTTCATGCAGAAGAAGGATCAAACTTTCACAATTTTTTGTGAATTTAAAGCATTGATAAAGAAAGAGTCTAGAAATAAGGTTAAAGCTCTGAGGTGTGATAACGGTGGTGAGTATGTCTCAAATGAGTTTAAGAACTTTTGTGCAGAAAAAGGGATTAAACTGGGGTTGACAACACCCCATAACCCACAGCAGAATGGGGTGCCTGAGAGGAAGAAAAGAAGCATTGTAGGGGCAGCACAGGCGATGTTGCATGATTAGGCCTACGACTACACTTTTTGGTCGAGGCATGCAACACAGTGGTTTATTTTCATAACAGAAGCCCGCATCGGATACTTGGGATGACAACACCAAAGGATGCTTTCTCTGGTAAGAGACTAGATGTTGGTCACTTCAAGATTTTTGGGTCATCAATATATTTCTATGTGAAAAAAGTTGAATGGAAGAATATTGAGCCAACAACAAAGTTGGGGATATTTGTGGGGTACACTGATACACCTCATAACTATCGGGTGTACTTCCGACCAACAGGATGATAGTGGTTCACAAGGATGTTAGATTCAATGAGGAGAAGGCCATGCGATGTTCCCTTGAGAGGGATCTTCAATTACATGTGGTTGAGGATCTCTTAGCTCCTAAGGTTGAGGAGCTTCGGATTGATGTGGAACAGCCACATGTAGAGGATCTGGGAGTGGAGGAAACCACTCCGGTAGAGTCTTCCAAAGATGGGAGAAAGCGCACCAAATAGGCTGACATGTTATTGAATGATGCATGGGGAAATGTGGGAGCACCCACATCTCAGCGCAGGAAGAGGAGGTCACTTGAGAGTTACACTTGATACATGGCTCTTATGATCGGATGTGTTGAGACAGAGCCATCTTCCTTTGAGGAGGCAATGAAACAACCAGTTTAGGTTGATGCCATGGTGGAGTATGACTCCATAGTTCGTAACAGTGTTTGGGATGTGGTCCCAAGACTGGAGGACAAGTCAGTGGTGAGCTTTCGATGGCTTTAAAAGATAAAGAAAGTTGCAGATGGTAATGTGGAGAAGCATAATGCTAGATTTGTGGCCCGTGGATTTTCACAAGTAGAGGGGATTAACTATGATGAGACCGTTGCTCTTTTTGCAAGGTACTCATCAATCAGATCTATATTGGCACTATCAACATAGATGGGTTGGAAGATACATCATATGGATGTAAAGACAACCTTCCTTAATGTCATGATTGAGGAAGAGGTGTAGATAGAGTAGCTTGAAGGTTGTGAGACCTTTGACCATGAGTCGCATGTGTGTTGACTCAAGAGAGCGTTGTATGGGTTGAAGAAAGCACCTCGTGCTTGGTACACCAAGATCAATAGATACTTCACTGGGTTGGGTTTCACTAAAAGTGAAGCGGATGTGAACCTGTATCACATAGTGGTGGAAAGTAAATTATTGATCATTTTGTTATATGTCGACGATTTGATTCTAACGGGTGATGATTAGCTGATCAAGTCTTGCAAGAAGGATCTTGCAAGAGAGTTTGAAATGAAGGGCATGGGCTCATTCATTAATTTCTAGGCATGGAAGTATGGCAGGGTGAAGGGGAATTATTTTCATCTCAGGGAAAGTATGCCATTGAGATACTCAGGAGGTTCCACATGGAGAGAATCAAACCCATGGAGACTCCTCTAGCAAGTAACTGGAGGAAGGACGATACTAGTTCGAGTGAAGTAGTGGAAGTTATTGTTTACAGGCAGCTTGTGGTTTCACTGATGTATTTATTGAATGCACTACCAAACATGTGTTATGTAGTTAACTAGCTTATTCAAGTGATGGTTAGGCCTACCAAGATGTATTGGAAGGCAGCCAAGCATGTGTTGAGATACCTCAAAGGAAATACTCAATATGGATTGTGGTGCAAACAGAAAGAGGGAGTGAAGCTTTGAGGCTTCACCGATGCAGATTGAGTAGGTATTCCATCCGACAGGAAGAGCACATCAGGAGGGATATTAAGTATTGGGTCAACAACAGTTTCTTGGTAGAGCAAGAAACAGAGATCAGTTGCACTCAATTCGGTAGAGGCAGAGTACATGACAGCTAGTAAGGAAGCATGTGAGGCCATCTGGATAAGAAAGATTCTGGTTGGTTTGTTTGTTCAGTAGATGGATCCAACTCTGATTCAATGTGATAGCCAGAGTTGTATCAAACACTATAAAAATCTAGTTTTTCATGATCGGTCCAAGCATATTGATATCTGATATCATCATCTGTGAGATTGTGTATTGAGGTGGATTATGTTGTTGGAGTACATTCCCACAGAGGAGAAAGATGTTGACATTTTGACAGGCATTGTCAAGATGTAAATTCGAGTTTCAAAGAGACAGGATCGGGGTAGTTGATAATCCCTTTCCTGTTGAGAGGGAGTGTTGAGAAATGGCAACAAGAAATTCCAGTCTAATTTGTCCTTGAAATAAACTCAAAATTAAAATCGAATTATATTCTCATAGAAACTTGTAAATAGTTAATTAAGTTTAAATGACTTAATTAGCTTAGGAATTTCAAGTTGGAATTATTTTTGTAGTCGTGTATGTGTGATCCCTATATTTTAGGGGTCCAAGATGAGTTTATTTGAGTTGTAATTAGATAAATCAGTTTGAATGAGTTATAGATAGTTAAACTAGTTCTAACTATTGGTGGAACTAGTATAGGTCTAGTAGTGAGTTGGTGCACTGGTGCATCCTCAATGCTACTCCAGCTAACTGGATATTCACTCAAGAGAAACTCATGCATGTTAGTTTAGAGAAAGACCCAGTTGATACTAGAGTGCAAGGACAATGTACTATCAGTTGTATGATTTTCCAAGTTTTACAGATCATGCACGCAATCAATTGAGGACCTAAGATTGGATTGCATGGTTTTGGAAGAAGGACTTCCCAATTAAATATGGGTTGATTCCTCTAGGAATTGCGCAAGGAAATAGGGGCTTGGCAGGCAGCAAAATTGGCTAAGTGTTGGCTAGAGCGGGCTTGTGAGGCAAAGATTTGATCATACTTCTGCTATGATTGTTCTTGTGAGAACAAGATTTGTATTTTCACTCAGATTTTGAATTAATGCAATATAGATAGTTGGGGTTTCGAGCAGTTGCTTTTCCCAGAGAAATATTGTGTTATAAGCTATTGATTAACTTCTTCTTGTTGATTATTAGTTTTCATCAATCTATTGGTTTTTGTTGTTAAAGAGCAGAGTAGATTCTTGTCTTGTGTTTTAGTACATTACATGAGTTGTGAATCTACAGAAAATTCTATAGCATATACTCATATCATGCACTTAATCAGGCATTCAAACAATGCTTTAAGTGTGAATAAAATTCAAGAGTCATAATCAATAATTTTTAGAACACATATCTAGATAAAACCATTGACTAGTAGCAAGCCTCTTATTTTCCCTTAGTCATTAGCTTTGTTGCTCCTATTTTGTTCAATAGTGGGTCATTCTCAACTTGGGCCATGAATCCACAAAGACATTGGCCTACCAAGAGCCAAGTATGATACAGAACAATTCTTGAGCATAAACAATATCAAGGTACCAACCCTGAAAACCTCTAACCAATAGTCTCACATCCCCCATCAGCCCACTCAACCCAAGGTATTGCACCCCCCTCTCTAATCACAACAGTCCCTTGGGTTATGTCATTATCCTTCCAGGGTCTCCAACTTGGTTGGCCAAGGATGCCTCAATTCCCTATGGCTTATAAGAGTTTCATATGCCTTCAGGGCTCTAGGTACTCTTAAGGCCCCACACACAAACTCTTGTTCGTACACTCCCCCCTCTGGGGTTCCACCCTTCCACAAGGAAACCCAAGGAGAAGTGCACTCATAACACTATCACAACATGCATAGGTGCCACATGTACCGTTCTCGCACCAAAACCTTATCTTCCATAGCCTTGGTTCCACAAGACTACATGTAGCACCTTCATTGGCTTCCCAATCATGTTGTCAATATGTCCCCAATTACATGTTCACTATTAATAATTTAAATCATGTTCTGATAGCATAGTAATCTAATCCTTTATGCATGCACATCCATTACTATATGCACCTAGCATAAATTCATGCATCTATCATATCATTATTTAATATTTATTAAATGGACATGCATCTTTGAATTATTTCATCTCTTACTTTTTTATCATGTCTATGCTATTATCATCAGCATATGCCAACTTCTCAAACCATTAAATAAAATTATTAGAACTAGCAAGAGATAAGTTAAGAGATTTATCCTCATACTTATGGTTGCATCCCTCGGCCATAAACTTTTGCAATTCCGTTGAGATAATCTATGGAATCTAGTTAACATTTTGCACGTTATCTTGCAACATAATTTCACATAAGTACACATGCATGCATAGAAATTAATTTAAAACTTCAATTCTTACCTATACTCGAGCCATCCAGGTTTAGTGTTAAACCTTAGCTCTAATGCCACTTTTTTCTCATAGTATCAGAGCTCCCATTTCATATGTTCTTGATACCATCCAGGTCTAATTTTGAATCATGCTCTGATACCACTTTGTAACATATTTGATTCCTTAATGCTTGATTAAGGGCACAAGGTATCAAATGTTTTTCTTCTTCATGGGATTGAAAGTCAGCTCTTATGCCACTTGTAACATACCCATTTTGCTCAATGAATTATAGAGGTTATGGGGTACCCAAAATTTTATTTTTGTTTTTACTAGCTATACAATAATCTTTGATACCACTTTCTCACATACCCCTACTAAATTTATCATAAGCACACTTGCAAAAACTTGATTTTCATCTCTCATACATTTTTTGAAACACTTTATATGTAAACCTTTCTTCAAATACTTTGTATACAACCAATTAAGTAATTTTCCTTGCAAACATTTTTTTATGAAATCAAATAAGAAACATTGCTCTAATTCCACTTGTAACATACTAACTAAAATATACCATTCAATTATGCAACTTTTGATTTTTTTTCTTTGAGGTATTTTATCAAATAGTTCGTATTAAAATTGTAATAAAACACCTTTAACACATTTTTTCAAATGATTTGCATGAAAATATGCATAGATCAAATATAGAAGTGTTATCATACAATAATGCTAACATACAACAATACTATCCCTATCCACAAAACAACATTTTCACTAGCGCATTTCATTAAACAATTTGTATGCCATGAATCATTAAACCATTTAAATATTTATTCAAACACTTTGCATGCAAACTAATATAGAAACTTCCTCAACGCATATATCCTAAATTATAGCAATCCAAGTTTTGAAAACTAATCTAGATGATCATTGGGATTCCCCCTCACTATGGTCAAAGTTTTAACTTTTGGAACCTCCTAGAAGAAAATTTATAGTAGAAATTCCAACATGACATCCTTAAATATTTATTTAGGAAGCCCCACTTCCTTTGATCATGTTTCCTAAAACTTCACGATCCCAAGAACTGAAAACTGGACTGGATGATCAGCAGGATTTCCCCACGCTATGGTCCAAGTTTCAGCTTCTAGAACCTCCCAGAAGAAACATTATAGAAGAAATTCCAACATGACATGTTTACCCCTTAAATCAAATTTTGGATTCCACCTTTAAACTCCAAGAATGACCCCAAATCTCATCCTCATATTATTTAAATCATAAGACAAATTTAGGACTTATAGCCTATAAAGGAAATTAAATAAAATGAAGCACACAATTAATAAGGAAGGCATGTAGTTACTAAAATTACCATGCATTTCCCATCCATCCCAATTCATTTAAATTCCATGTCCAAGTGAATTCAAACTCATTGCACTTATCTGATTTCAAACATTATTGTCATAATCAACACCAAGATCAACAAATTAAATGATATAACAGGAAAAAATAACCATGCATGTCACTAAACCATCTATGCCAAAAATATCATTAACTCATAAACAAGTATTCATCTATTGCATCCAGAAAAATATTTGAAATTGAAGGTTAGCCACGTTCCACCCCACCATAGGCTTAGGTGTGCTACAATTTTTCTCACAGTTTTCCACCCTGGTGGAATATCTTGATGCCTTGAGGATAACTTAACTTGAGGGTATTTTACATGCTTAGATTCACACCATATTTTAACACCATAAGTGAAATCAATTCTCCTTCACACACATAATAAAACTCGATGATCAACCTTTCCATCTTTGACCAAGCTCACATTCCTTAGAATGCCATCCATGTCTACATAGCACAAGGGATTCCTTCTTTGATCTATGCATTCCCTTAGTGCTCCCCTATTTAGTGTTCTATGTGCCACACACAACCAAGACCATTCCCAGTCCTTAGGGCAATCTAGTCCAAAGAAAAAGAATTGCAACACATTCATTTCTTGTCACATAAACTGTCACTCACAACTCTTAACCAATCATAAGGTCTAAACCTATATGGGTTCTATCACTAATCCTTTTTTCAATTAAAATTTTCTAACTGAGAGAGAGATTTATTAGAGAGTAATAAAAGAGAGAAAAACTAGAAGCTTGATAACCAAGAAGAAGTTCTCCTCCCTCATATTTTTCATAATCAGACCTTGACCCTTGGTATTCCCAAACTTTCAGTTTCTTTCGAAGAGTAGCCATCACATCAAAAGGAAATATTTACCCAAGGTATATTTTTCCTCTTAAGTCAAGTTTTCCCTCTTCCTGAGTCATCGTAATATGTTGATTGTCCCATTTCTTCAACTCTGGCACTTTTATAATAAAAATAATTATTACATCATATAATAGAGTTTGACCTCATAGCATCCATAATGGCACCCAAACATTATATGATCTTAATTAGATTACAAAATTTGGGGTAATTAAATGGGTGTCACATGCGACTAGTAACTGATACACTGGCCTTGCCACCCATAGTGAAAGCACGCGATGTATTTCATATTTCTTTTGCTTAAAAAGTATGTATGTGACAATAATCATGTGATTAATTGGTATATAATGCAGGTGGAATCCAAGGGATAATTCCAACCTAAACCACTATGCATCCTATACCAAAGATAGATTGTGCTCCTAAATTGAGTAATAAAGCAAGTCAAGGTGCAATGGAACCACTTTAGACCCAATGAATAAACCTAGGAATTTGAATACCAAATGATGGAGCTCTTGCCATTTTTGTTTAATGAATAAACTAATGTAAGAGTTGTTAATTATAAAACTTAGTTTTTGTTTTTGTTTATAGAACAACGAGGATGGTGCTTCTTTTAGGGGGTGGGGTTTGTAATATCCCTTGATTTAACCCTTATTTTTACAATTTAAAAATATGATTATAATACCAATTTTGGAGCCACGACTAGTTGATATCATGTGGTTTAACATTTTAATTTTAATTTCATGACTGTTGGCTGAAGGAAATGACAACCTTACAAATCCAATGTTCTGAGGGAGCTTTCATGTCTTGAAAGGCCTAAACTTAAATGTTGAAATCATTTTCAAACCTAAACAAGTTGCTCACTAATAGGTTTAATTATGAGACATGTTTGGAGGTTAACTACTTCCTAGCAAAAATTTATCAGTTTGGATTGGGAATAGTGGAAATGCGAGATGGTTCCCATTCCCTTGGTGCATTGTAGAGCCAAGCAAGACCCTGTCAAACGCATGAGGGGATGCTAGAACTAATTTATATATGTATAAATGAAGAGAATGGGACTTATCTTTTATGTTTGATCATTATTGGTTGGTTATGAGTTGGTGGTTGTCGTTGGTTGAACCCTGCACCCTCGCAGTTTCTCTTATTGATTACAATTCATCTGAATTATATCATGGACAAGGTCGTCCTTTTCCCTAGAGTGCACTTTTCTGATCGTGGAGGAGCATGTGGAAACTATGATTATTGGCAATAGAAGGTGGAGTGGTATTCGAATTGGCATATAGAGCCTATGAAATCGAATTTAGAAACCAATACCCTGAAGATTGGACCTTAAGTCACGTCTTTGTAAATTGTGGGTGATATCCCCTGTGAATTGCATTTGAGGTTATTGAACTATGTTGTCTAGGCTTGTTTAGTCAGTGGGAGGTGTTGGGTTAATTTAGATTCCTAAATTAGGACATAATATTTATATCAATCCAAGTGTTCATAAACTTGGAAGCAAAATACAATATGTGGAGAGCTAGGCTAGATGGTTTCCATGTCTAAATTAAGTACTGAAGTTAGTTAATGAAGGTCAATCTCTAGAATTCTATTTTAACAAAATTTAACGTGCAAAGCTAAGAAATAATGAAACAAAACTTAATCTAATCACACTACTTGAAATGTAAACCACACATACTTGAATCATGAACACTTTTCACTGGGCATGCACTAAGACCTCTCCCACAGGTCATAGTCTTCTAATCAATCATGTTCAAGAATGTCAAGTTTCTCCCACTCAAATGTTTGTAAATGAATGAAATTGAAACAATGATAAAAGGGGTTTTGGTTTAATAGATTGGTAATTCACTAGGGCCTCTCTTACTGATAGAATCAAGTGGACACCCTGATAGTTCTTTAGTCAATATAATAGACTTTAACCCAATACCAATTGAAAATATGAGAAGGCACTACGACCTTCTCCATTTATGAGAGTGAAAATGGGTGGTCACTCAAAGTCTTATACTCACCTTCCTAACTAGTATGTACCCAAATCATTGATCTACTTTAAGGAAGAAACAAATGACTAAAAGTAATTAACAATGGTGTTGACAAATATAATGCTAAGTGAGAAAGTTTTCAAAAGCATTGGGGAATTTTCCACCAAGAAGAGTGGTGAATGGAACTCTCAATGCTTTTCTCAACCTTGTCAATTAGATTATCCTCATAAGAAACAACAACCTTGTGATAAGTAAATCTTATAAATCACACCTAAAATTGGAAAATGTAAACACCTATATAAACTATAGAGAATGTTATGGCAACGAATATACTAGTGAGCTCACATAAGCATAAACAATTATTATTAACAATGAATTAAAAATATACAAGAATACGAGCATATAAGACCATATATACATGGTTCATTGGACCATATACTAAATGAATGAAAAACGCGTGGAAAGAAATGCACAATATTTTGTTTATGGGGGCCCTCCAAACCTCAACAAGCACTCTAAATTATCTACTAGAAATTGCAAATCAAAACAACAAGATATATTAAATGAAATAATCTTGGAGCAAGCTCCAAAAGATTGAAATCTAGGCTACAAAGATATTTCTACAAGCATTATAATTACAAACTCTAAATCTCTCCTTTTGAAATGGAGAAGGTACTCTTATTTATACATAACATTGTTTTGAGAATAAGATAAGAAGCGAATAAATTCATATCCACATATTTCTCATGTGGTTACAACCATTTACTAATAATTAGAAGATAATTATCTTTAAATATTTTCTCATAAATATCTCCAAGATATTTGATAGGAGATCTTCCATAATTCTTTTTTTATCTAAGATGCTTGAGTAATCATCCCAAATCCATAATAATTATCCAAAGAATGAATAAGAATATCGAATTTGAGCCTTAATGCTAAAATTTAGCATTGTTAGAATCTCCAATTTTATCTGTACACATCACCAAACTCAACCATCTTTCAAGTATAAGTTAGAATGTGTTATTTTTCTAATATTTAGTCATAAATTCACTTAAAATACCAAAAAAAAATCATTGGAAAATATTAAGCCTAATCCCACATATAAACATTGAAGTGGAAAAATAAATGGTTATGGAAAGGCATAAAATGGACTAAAAATAAAGGGAAAGGTTGTGAAATGATACCAAAAAGAATGTGAAAAGATGGTAATTATGAGACTCAGCATGAGGCTCAATGGATGACTGAATCATTGTGGTGTTTGTTGTATAGCCAATAAACTACCTATGCAGGGCATTTTGGATCATTGTGGGGATAATTGAGTAGTCGATAAACCTCCAAGACAATGGATTCCAACTCCTTGAGTGAGAAATACCGCATCTAGACCTTGTATGAATCCCTGTGAATGAACTTAGAGGATAGAGTGGGTCACTGTGGTGCTTACTGCTAGAGGGAATTTGATAAACCACCTAAACAGTGTACTTCACCTTCTGAGTGTTTAACCAAGCCTTTGGTGTGAATTCCCTTTGTAAGCATTCCTTAAACATTAGATCCGGCTTGGGGTTGGTGAGTTGCGAGAAAGTTATGGTGTAGTTGGCCTATGGTTGGTTGGAGAGTGGAAATATCTCCTTCAGTTGCTAGTCGTCTTAAAACAAATAGATAAGTAAATTACAATTGCATATGTTCAACCTTATGTTTATGACTAGTATGATGTCTTATATGTTTATGATTATGCGTAGTTTGTTTCGATTGTGTTGTTCAACATTATGTTTTTTATTTGGAAATGAATTCATTTACTTATTGGGTGGGGGGGCATTGGTCGAGCCTGCTTCCGCATCCTCTCCTCTCGATGGCGGCCTTTATGGTCGAGCACCTAAAGGTCCTTATGGTCGAGTACCTAAAGGTCCTCTCCCGTTGGTCGAGTCTGCTTACGCATCCTTAACAGTCGAGCCTCAACCCGTTAAGTGTTGTATCGAGGTAGGTGTAGGGTTTCAAACCCGTAATGTGGAGTATTTTGAATAGAAAAACTGAACATAGTCGCTTGCTCGACAAAAGGAGAGCAAGGGTGAGCCAGCCGAACTCTCGACAATAGGCCCGAAGGGTGCGTTAGCACACTCGACTAAAAAGCCCGACTCGGCCGAGGAGGTTGAGGAGAGGAAAGATGATAAAATAGGAAGTATAAGAAGAAGCGTGTACTGTGAGATCTCCTAAACCATGGGACAATGCTCTGCCTTTTAGTTGTTAGTAGAAGATTGTAAGCTATTAGTAGGATAGGGGGTTACCAAGTTCTGCAACAGATGCCTCCCACTAACTGAAGGCGATCTCATTGACCCAAAGGCAACTGATGAGGATTCTGGAAATAGGCCAAATGACCCGATCTATCCATTGGGACAGTCCGGTTGGTTTTTCGCACCTAGTTTTGGTGTAGCAGCTATTTTCCTAGGGATAAACACTTGGCATTGAGTCCCGTCATCAACACCAGTCATCTCCTACTGGCTCTACCAGGACAAAGATTAGATGTAGGAGTAGGATCCCTTCGATATGGAGCCGGTCAATCCCTTAGCAAAACTGGGATAAAGTTGAGCCAAAAGATCGCGATTGAAAATAAATTCATGAGGAAGTGGTATCTCTTTAGGATCCACTCCAGCGTCTAGAAGTTGGTTAATGGGTAGAGAGAAACGAAACAACCGGACAAAGGGGAACGGGTCATAAGGTCATTTGTGTACCTCTATCTGCAGGTAATGGGCATGAGCTAACAACTACCTTCTCCAGCTACACCCACTACTTAATGAACTAATGCTAGCTAGATAGGCTAGCATTGACCTGGCTTTCCATCCCACCCTGGACACTCATCGTTACTCAATTCAAACTCCCACCAAACTCAAACTGCTTACGAGCTTGCCTGGAAACGACCAACTAACTCCAACTTGCTGGTGCATTCTCATTTAATTGATGATAACAATTCTTTGAATAATTTTAATCATGTTTCATGAGGATAGAAATGGCTTATGAATGTAGTAGTGCAATTGCTTAGAGGATTTATGATGTTTGATACATGGATTGTAAATCTTTTTGTGCAATTAATTAATAAGTCAAAAATCTTTGAATAAATTTAACCAACTTTCAAGAGGTTAGAAACTTTGGTTTTATTGGTACAATTCTCCTTATGTAGCATTGACAATTGTGTAAATTTTATGTATGGGCCATGCCCCTTTCATATTTTAGAAATGAGTATATGTCAGGGCCCCTGCCCTTGTTACTGGCCATTACACAGAGTGTGGAGGTTCATGACTTTAGACCCTTGGGTCATAACACTCAAAGTGTTGGGCATGGGGAAATTGCCCCTTTTTGTTTTGTAAAAATGCCAAATTTTGTGTTTTTATTAGTCACTGGACCATTAGAGTAGTATGGTACAATGCATATAACCGTGGCAGAACCGTGTTGCATGTGAACAAGCAGAGGTTACATAGTCTCTAACTGTGGCAGAGATTGTGACGGAATCAGTGACATGTGAACAGACTTACAACCAGCAGGAAGACTGTGACTACGTCAGAGAAACCTGTTGAGACCATCGCAGAGGTAAGGCGTAACTATCGCTGGAAGTTGTCACACACAACTATCATACCGCACTGTCAGCTGGAACCATGGGGGTAAACATGCAGGTGGATGCAAACAGTTACAATATGCCTATTCACATGGGAATTTAGCCAACGCGAATCGTTAATTGACCGCCAGGTTAACCCAAAGTCTAAATTTGGGTTTTGTTTGTTTTTTTGGCATAAAGTTAATTCGACCACCATGTAACCACTCCTTAAGGTGTCAACCAAGCATAAGACCGAGCACATGAACCCTTAACTTCAGCTAGTACATGCCAATCTTGGGCAAAAGGAGTTACATTGCATCTAATGCCTTATAAAGTCACCAACTCGAACATTGAAGAGATCATGAGTGATTTTAGAAGTTTGTATGCAGATTCTGGAGGTAATAGGTTGATTTGTTTTCAGTGTAATAGGAGCATCCGGAGTCGGAATTGGGAACCGTGACAAGCGTTGGAAATCTATTTTAGAGAGATTTCTTTTGATGGAGACCAAAAGATACTGTGTTCACATTCAGTCTGGTTCATTTTCTATGTAATCAACCTTCTCAGATTTAATCCTAATAAAGCGGTCTCCAATCCTGAAAGCGGACCCGAAGACGTAGTCCATCAGGGACGAACTCCATAATTAATATTGTTGTCTGGTAACTCTGTTTTATTCTGCAAATTCAAGTGTAATTATGTTTCTTAAGTTATTGATTCAGTCTTAAATCAACTATTTTTCCTTCAGTCTTCCACATTCAGCACTTAAGGTTGACAATCAAATTCATTGTTGGCAATTAATCAACTCTTTTTCAATTTTAGTTTAAGATTGATTTCAGATCATATAAATTGGTGTCATAGCAGGTTGTGTTCGTAGAATTTTTCCAGTGAATGTTAACCAGGTCAAAGTTGCAACGTGGAGAAGGAACACTCGAGGAGTTTGATCCAGAGATTGGAAAGCGAAGAGTCGCTCATAAATTGACCATGACAGGATCTGATGCAGGCGAAACTCCTGAAGCAAAGATGAGCGAGGAATAGTTTCAGAAAGTGTTTTTGAGAATGTAGAAAATGTTGGGAGAACTCTCGAAGATAATAAGGTGAGAGATGTAGCTTCTTCTTCAAAGACATCGAAGAATGACAAGGGTAAAGGCAAGGCTGATAAACCTCCTTCTCCTCCATCATCTCCACCATCATCTTTTTCTTATTCTTCTTCTTCTAGTTTAGAATCTAAAACAGAAAAGAAACCTAAGAAAACATTTCTTTTGAAACTTGATGTAAAATTTGAGTTACATGTTTATGATGGCGAAATGAATCCTAAAAATTTAGATATTGGATTAAGAAGATAGAAGTGTATTGTCGTATTCAGAACATTTCTGATGATAAAATGAAAATTCATTTAGCTACAGCTAGAATGGGGGGAACAACTTTAACTGGTGGGAAATTAAAACTCAAATGGATGTAAAGTGGAAAGGTAAAGTTATCTCTTTATGGTCTAAGTTTTCAAAAGCTCTTAGGAAACAATTATATCCTTTGGGACACATGCAGCAAGATGTATTTGATTCGCAGCATTTGAGGCAAGGTAAGGGGCAGATTGTTCAAGATTTTACTAAGGAATTCAAGAAGAAATATTTGGTGGTTGGTATTCCATTGGATACACGTGAAACTTTATTAAAGTACATTGGCAATTTACATTCATATTTACAGCATACATTATTGATGTTTAATCCTGATGACTTTGATGAAGTGTGTGTTCAAGCCATACATATTGAATCAGGTGGAAGATTGTTAAAGTTTTCACAAAAACCATCTAGACAGTTGGAAATCAAGGATTGCAGAGACAATAAGAGGAAGGGCAATTTGAAGGGAAAGAGATCAGTGACAGCTCAGAAGGAAAGTGAGAGACCTACTTGTACTCATTGCTAGAGGATTGGACATGATGAGTCCAAATGTTGGAAACTTCACCTAGAACTCAAACCAAAGAAGTTACAGAAGAAGAAAGGTGAAAAGAAGGCTAATGCAACAATCCAACAAGATTTGGTCTTTGACTCAGGGGATGAAGGTAAAATAATTGCAATGGTTTCAACAGGTAAAACTTATAACACTGGTTCAAGTTCTAGTACTTTTGTATCTTCTTCAAACATAAATCATCTAAATGAGGATAAAAGGTTTGAATTATTTCCTATAAGGATAACTTCTAAGCACGAGAAAATAGATGCATTGTTTGGCAGTGGATCACAAGCGAATTTAATACCTGAAGATTTAGTTAATAAATTGGGTATGGAGACACATAATCATCCAAGACCATACCCTTTAGGTTGGCTAAATAAATAGACTTAGATTAATGTCACAAAGCAGTGTCGGTTAAAATTTGCCATAGCAAATAATTACATTGATGAAGTGGATTTAGATGTGATCCCAACAGACATATGTGGAGTAGTGTTATGAATTCCTTATCTCTATGATTGTGATGCATTATTTCATAGGAAAGAGCATAAATATCACCTTAAGAAAGATGGGATTGAATTTATTGTCAGGGCACATAAACTCAAATCACGCTTGGATTTAGTTTCAGTTAATCAGATGAATCGATTAATAAGTTCAAGTAAGAAATATGTACTAATGGTTGTAAAAGAACAACATAAGGATCAACAGGATGCTTTTTCAGGTTGTAAGTCTCAGTTTAAATATAGTTTGGTTAAAGTGGTAGAATCTTTTCCAAGTCTATTTAAAGAACCAAAACATCTTCCTCCTAAGCAAGAAATACAACATGAGATACAATTAATGTTTGATGCCCCTCTTCCTAATATTGGAATGTATCGCATGTCTATTATATAGAACGAAGAAATAAAGAAACAGATCCAGGAATTGATTGAAAAAGGTTTTATTTGACCCAGTTCATCTCCATGTGGCTCACCCATAATTTTAGTTCCTAAGAAAGACGGGACATGGAGAATGTGTGTCGACTTTAGGGTCTTAAACAAGATCACAATCAAAAACAGGTATCCTCTTCCCAGGATAGATGATTTACTTGACCAACTGAAAAATGTTGTCTATTTCACTAAGTTAGATTTAAGAAGTGGGTATCATCAAATTCGCATAGCATAAAATGACATCTGGAAAACTGCATTCAAAACTAGGCAGGGACTATTTGAATGGTTAGTAATGCCTTTTGTTCTGTGTAATGCACCAGCAACTTTCATGCGGGTTATGAATGATGTTTTCCGCCCACACATTGATAAATTTGTCATAATCTACTTAGATGATATTCTAATTTTTAGTTCCAATATGGAAGAGAATGTTAGGCATGTTAAGGAGGTTTTCGAAGTATTGCATAGGGAAAAATTGTACCTTAAACTTTCCAAATGTGAGTTTGGGAAAACTTCACTGAATTATCTTGGTTACATAGTTGGAGGTGGAAGTTTGAAAATAGATCCAGCTAAAATTGATGTGATTGTTAACTGGCCAAGACCATGAAATATGACTGAGGTTAGAAGTTTTATAGGTGCAATTCAGTATTGGAGGAAATTTATTGCTCAGTTTTCTTTGATTGCTTCATTGTTACATGTTTTAACAGGTTCTAAAGTTCCCTTCCAGTGGGGAGGAAAACAACAAAAAGCTTTTGATACACTTAAGTATAAAATTGTCACAACACCAATCTTAGCTTTACCAAATCTTCAATAGCCATTTGAAATTGAAACAGATGCTAGTGGTTATGCAATGAGTGTGGTCTTACTTCAAAAATGGAAACCAATTTGTTTTCATTATGAAACTTTTTCTAAGGTAGTAATAGATTATCCGACATATGATAAAGAGTTGTTTGCTTTGGTAAAAAGTGTTAGGAAATGGAAACATTATTTAATGCATAAGGAAATAGTGATTCACAAAGATCATCAGCCGCATCAGTACCTTCAGTCTCAAACTATGTTGCAACAATCTCGTCATTACAGATGGATGGAGTTTCTTTAGCAATTTCACTTAGTAATTAAGTACAAGAAAGGTGTCACAAGAAAAGTAGCTAATATGTTGTTTAGATCATCTTTGAATGCTTCAGTAGTGCTACAGAATAATTCTTTGAAACATGAAATTTATAGAACAATATAGTACAAGTGTTGATTTCAAATATATTTATGAATCACTAACTCATGGTGCCCAGGTGGAAGAAATCAATTATCATATTCATGATTGGTTGTTACATCATCTAGGTAAGTTGTGCATACCACAGACAGAAAGAGCACATGTTATTCGTGAAGCACATTCTTCTCGCATTTCAGGACATTTTGGAGTAAGAAAAACAATGGAAAAAGTTCAAAGGTATTATTATTGTCCTCGTATGTATGAAACAATTTCTAAATACATTAAAGGACGTGTGATGTGTTCGACCAGCAAGCCAAGCAATTGAAATATTGGTTTGTACATGCCACTTCCAGTTCCTTTGCGACCATGGGACAACATTTCCATGGATTTTGTTGAAGGGCTTCCTATGTCCAGGAGAGGGCATGATTACATGTATGTTGTGGTTGACAAATTCAGCAAGATGCGCATTCTTGTTCCGTGAAAAAAGAAAGTGACAACTGAACAGACCGCAAAGATGTTCTTTGAACAAGTATGGGTTCATTTTTGGTTATCTATTTCCATTATTTTTTTATCGAGACACTCGTTTTGTAGGAGAGTTTTGTTCCACTTTGTGGGGACTCATGGACACAAAGCTGAAGAACAGCACAGCTTTTCATCCACAGACCGACGGACAGATAGAAGTGGTGAACAGAACAGTCATACATATTCTCTGAGGTTACTGCAGTAAACATCCTAAGTTGTGGGATGAATATTTACCTTATGTACAACATGCTTACAATCAAGCCTTACATTCTTCGACTAATCGATTTCCATTCGAAACATGTTTTGGGTATCTGCCAAAGTCACCGATGGATTTCATGTTCGGTGAAGAGGATAAAGTGGGTGAACATAATGATGCAAACAAAGTAGTTAATTTCATTCAATGGATACAGAAGATACATGAAGCAGTGAAGGATCAGTTAGAAAAGAGTAAGGCCAAGTATAAAATGTGCCATGACAAGCATTGAGTTGATCATCATTTTCAGGTCGACGATCAGGTATGGTTGTATATCAGTAAAGACAAGTTGAAAGGAGAAGGTAAGAAACTAAAATCTATCAGGTATGGCCCTTTCAAGATTGTGGAAGATATTGGAAATAATGCATTTTGATTAAATTTGCCTCCTTACATGCGTATTTACTCAGTTGTAAATGTGGAAAATCTGAAATTGTATGAACCTCCGATGATCATGGATCCCGAGGAAGATACACAGATTCTGACTATTGATTATTTGTCACCTGAGTATATGAATGAGTTGCAAGAATATATCATCTTGGACAGGAAGATTTGATCTTCACAGCATGGAGATGTTGAATATCTTCTAGTAGGACTCAAGGGCATGAATCCGAGCAAGGCAAGGTGGATGGAGATCAGAAGAATGAGGGAGTTGTACACTCACCTGATATCTTATTAAATCAAACTTTTGTGGTCCAAAGTCTTTCAAGTGGAGAGGATTAATCAAGGAGGATCTCATCAAATCAGTTGCACAGTGTTCAGTTCATCGTCAGCGTTTAGTTCATCAACAGTATCCAGTGTTGATTCAGTTCTTCATGGTGTTTCAGTTCATGGTTATCGTCATGTGGTGTTTAATGTCGCATTGTGACAAATATGTTGTAATGCGTTTTTTTTAATGGTGGAGCTAAAGACCTAAGTCATTGTAAAAAAACCTATGCTAAAAACCTAAGTGGCTAAACCTAAGACCTAGCCCTAAATCTATGGTGTCAAACATGTTAAAAAACCTAATTACAAACCTATGCACTAAATTATAACATAAAACCCACATTCGGACTATTGTAAACATTACAATGCAAACACAGTATAACTACAATAGCTAACCACGTCGGAACCGTGTTGCATGTGAACAAGCAGAGGTTACACAGTCTCTAACCGTGGCGAACCGGCTCTAACCGTGGCACATATTATAATGGCATTGGTGACATGTGAATAGACTTACAACTAATAGGAAGACCATGACTATGTCGGAGAAACCTGTTGAGACCACCGCGGATGTAAGCCATAACTGTCAATGGAAGTTGTCACATGCAACTGTTAGACCGCACTATCAGTCGGGGGTAAACATGCAGGTGGCCACAAACGATTACAATGTGCTTGTTTACATGGGTAGTTAGCTAGCGCGCATTGTTAATTGACCGCCAGGTTAACCCAAAGTCTAAATTTAGGTTTTGTTTGTTTTTTTGGCATAAATTTAATTCAACCACCATGTAACCACTCCGTAAGGTGTCAACCAAGCATAAGACCGAGCACATGAACCCTTAACTTCAGCTAATACATGACAATCTTGGGCAGTAGGAGTTACAATGCATCTAATGCCTTAGAGTCACCAACTCGAACATTGAAGAGATCATGAGTGATTTTAGAATTTTGTATGCAGATTCTGGAGGTAATAGGCTGATTTGTTTTGAGTGTAACGGGAGCATCAATAGTCGAAATTGGGAATCGTGACAGGCGTTGGAAAACTATTTCAGAGAGATTTATTTTGACAGAGACCAAAAGATCCTGTGTGCACATTAATTCTGGTTCATTTGTTGTGTAATAAACCTTCTCGGATTCAATCCTAATAAAGTAGTCGCCCATCTTGAAAGTGGACCTAGAGACATAGTCTATCAAGGATGAACTCCGTAATCAATATCATTGTCTAGTATATCTATTTTATTCTGCAAATTCAAGCTTAATTATGTTTCTTAAGTTATTGATTCAGTCTTAAATCAACTGCTTTTCCTTCAGTCTTCCACATTCAACACTTAAGGTTCACAATCAATTCACTATTGGCAATTAATCAATTCTACCTTAGTTTTAGTTTATGATCGATTTCAAATCAATGGGGAAATTTCCCCTTTTTGTTTTGTAAAAATTCCAAATTTGGTGTTTTTATCAGTCACTAGACCGTTAGAGTAGTATGGCTCAATGCACATATGTATATGGGAAGAGTCTAACACCAAGGGGCCAATGGTGGAAGCCCATCCCAATGGAACCATACCATGTGGTCCCCACACTATCCATTAGCCACCATTGTATCATCCCTATACTATAAATTAATGTATGTGCACAAGGAGGTAAGTGTGTCGGTCTGATGGTGGAACACAACCCAACGAAACTATGCCTTAAGGACCCCACCAGGACTTTGAGCCATCGGACATGCAGAGGAGTTCCATGGGTGAGCCGCAACTGAAAAGACCCAACTCGATATGATGTAATCGGGTGAACCCCACCAAGTTGTCAGGCCTTCGGGGCATCGAGCATTAAGAGGAATTGCATGGAGGACTTCGTGCAAGAACATAACCCAACATGACATAAATAGGTGGACCCACTAAGATTTTGGGCCTTTGAGCCATTAGGATTTTCGATGAGTTAACTAAAGATCCTACCGATAGGTATATCAATCTAGCATGATGTATATATGTGGACTCCCACATCATCCATTTCACATAACCAGAAAATTAACACACTAAGGAACCTGAACCGTGATGGAATAGTTACCTTGCGGATATCAAATATTGGTGACATAGCACCATGTGGTCTAGGCAGGGGCCAAGTGGGTGCCACACGGTGTTCTAGTGCTAACATTTCCCTTTTAATGTGATAAAGTTCTAAAGGGTGTAACTTTCTAACCATGACTCAAATTGAGATAAAAAAATTATATCTAGAAAGTTCTTGATGATCTGAACATAATGGTGGCATAAGTTTAAAGATCATGAGACTTTGAGAAAAATAGGTTATTGTAAGCCCATATTCATAACAAAACTTAGAGATCTGGTCAAAATGGTAGCACTCCCATAGCTCAAGATGGCACAAGAGGGTGGGAGCTATTATAGATTGGTATCATAACAAGTTAGTAACTCTCTCGTAGCCCAATATGACTTTGATGGGGTGGGAGGTATTACAGGTACAAAAGAATCATATTGATAACTAAAGGAAACATTCCTATTGAAGTAAGGGACAATAGAAGTTTTATGGTTTGTAGAGGAACTCGCCTCATCTTCAAGTTCATTGGTGTGATCCTTGATCTAAACATTCGGGGGATACATGTTTGCATAAAGTGAAAATTCATATTATCATATGTGGGTTACTTTATTGTTAGGGCTCATTCAATAATCAAGTTTAATTGCATAATTATATCATAGGAAATATTTGTATAATCATGGGGCAACCAACTAAGTTCTTCCAAGTCCAAAATGGATTTGGCATGAGGGTACAATGTAAATTTCTTCAATAAGATACCATGGTAAATAATCATATCACCAAAATGACACCCAATAGAAGCATTAATAGTTACTAACCAAGTTCATCCTAGAATAAGAGAATAACCCCAAATCCTTGATCTCGGTGTGAAAAACCATAAATTTTACTAGGTGTTCCTAGGAATTAATAGAGACAATTACCACTTCTAATATGTCCTCTAGTTTAATATTTAACCTTTCTTCTTAGTTTAATAATTGAAATATTGGCTATCTACAATACAATAGGTGTATTTCATAAAAGACTCTAAGTTTTAGCCTCTCCATTGCCTCCTTGGTCTTCACATTAAGTGCTACCTCCAAATGAATCAGGCCATGTAGAATGAGGATTTTAAAAATAAAAACATATAGAAAAATCTCCCCAAATAAGAATACTTAGGATTGACAACATTTCTTAGCATGAAGTCAACAAGTTGAACCACTCCTAAATAGTTTTGGATCCTAATTCTTCTTATCAGGTTTCCTAAGGCATAGATATTTGTATGGATTTGTTGTAGAGGGATCAACTATAATGGTGTGGGATAAAGAAATTTTTATACACATACTCTTCAACTCTTCTATAATTTCAAAAGAAAGATGTTTCTAGGGTTCAAATTGATTTAACTACTCCTGAGAAGGTGAGTTCAACAATAGTTTCCTTACAAGAGTGTCTCAATTTTGGTGAATTTTGTGTGAGGCATGATTATTATGTAGTTTATTCCCCCCTTGGGTTCAATAACCATGGGTGACTTTGGTTCTACTAAAACTTTCCCTAACCTAAGGCACATGGTTTCACAATCAAGAGTAGTTGGTGTTATTTTACCTCAATACTACAAACAAGTTGAGTTTTCTTATTACTTGGATCATAAGCAAGTTAAGTAGGTAATTGAGGCTACATTCCATGTGGTCAATTATCCTAATATGGAGGAGGAGGTAAAAGGAATTATTTTTTTCTTACAGTAATGAGTAATTTTTCCATTAAATATGTGTCCAGTCATAGCAAAATACCCAAAAAAATTTACAATGTAATCCAAGAGAAAAGTTCTTTAAGGGAAGAGAAAAGAGAAGAACCCAAATCTTCAACAAGCCTACTATCTCTTACATACATTTTTCCAACTAGACAATAACTATACACATGACAAAATTGACCAGATAAAAACAAACATTTACAAAATTACATCATGAACCAAAGGGGGAACTGATTGACATTTTGTCATATTTCCCACCAAGGGAATTGCTCGTGGTGCTTCGATGATCACCTCAGCATTCCTTTAAATTTGAAACTCATCCAATTGACTATGAAAGGCATCAATCTCGTCTCCCTAGTGATTTTCTTGAGCTTAAAGATGTTGCATTTCCTTAATCAAGAACAAAATTGAATTGGACTATTGGAGAATCTTCCTTTGAAGGTCACTGCTTGCAACTTGAGAATTTTCAAGGGGATGCGAGTAGAGGTTCCAAGGACTACTACAAGGACTGTTGCAATTATATTTATTTGAGTTAAACTTACTTCTCTCCATAGAAACCAAGGGATAGGGGTTGTCTTTCGAACAACAAGACAACAATTGGGCCATGAAATAGAGTTTGAGGGGCCAAAAGAAGAGGCAATCGGGTATAAAAGAAGGTTATACTGGACGAAATGAAATAGTCTCCTCAAAAATGTAGAGGAGAATTCTCAAAAATGAGCTGAAAGTAGTACAAGATAGATATAAATATGATTGAACTTAAAAATTGATAATTTGGTACTTACAAAACCATGGCAGTCTCAAATTGGCATGAATATCCACACAAGGTCGTGTAGAAATTCCTTGTAGATTCAAACTATTAATTGTAATTTACTAAAACAATAGACTTGAATCTACTCTACCAACTATGGAAATAATTAAATGATTGTGAAATCATGAAGCATACAAGAGAAAGAATTCAATCAACACATTGCACAATGATTTACTGGGGATAGCCACAATTAAAAACCCTTGCTATATATATATATATATTGAATTAGTCAAAAAATATGAGAAGATTACAATGTTTTTCTCAAGCACGAGCAACCTCTCGACTATCTCTATCTATCTCACTACTTCCTAGACAAGCCTTGGCCAACACTTAACCAATTTTATGCTTTCCCAAGTCCATATTTCCTTGCATTGTTTCCTTGGGAATTAACCCCTATTAATTATGGAAATTCCTCATCCACAAATATGCAATCCATCATAGGTCTTCCACTGACTGCATGCACCACCTATACATTTTGGATGATTATACAACTTATAGTACACTGCCCTTGAACTCGAATCTCAATTGGGTAACTGTGGTGGAGTAAAATTATAAGTGCGGACACGAACGAATTCCTCTAGCCCAATAATGGGTCTAGCCACAACAGATTCTATGGAATATTTCCTTAGGTTAGAATCAATCAAGAGGGCCTATCTCTTGGTCGCTTATCCTGCTTGATGGTGTCCTCACTTGCTCGCTCCAGTAATCTCTCGCTTCCTTCTTCAAGTTCCTGAAACAAGTAAACAACAATAGCACACAAACATAATAATAGAAAATTTGCAATTCAACCTACTTAATGATTCAAGAAGCATCAAGACACGAATATGTAATATTACAAAACATGTATGAAATCAATCGATAGTTTCATATATTAATATCAAAGAGAGATTACAACCATTCGTCTTGATGTCGCAGTCTTCCTCTGACAAGACCAAGTTCCCACACACTTCTGCTAGCATTCCATGATGGATTCAAAAAAAAATAGTTTAAAGGCTCTTCCCTTTAGCCTTCACTCCAAACCTAACACACTTCTCCCTCACACAACTAGATGGCTACAACTAATAATAGCTTTCTTGTCTAATCAAAATAGTATACTCGCACTCAGCCAACCCTCTAACTAGCTTGTGCTTGGGAAGAAGGGAGGTTTATATAGGAAATATGGATGGGAGATGGATCCTCTTCTCATGGGAGAAGGACTTATCCCTTGAGGTAGTTCCATCATTATAGGGGAAAGAAGCCCAAATTGTCATCCTTGACCCCATCCGGCCAAACCATTTACCAGACTTCCATTACGAAGCTTCTAAAACTGGAAGCTTCGGCTCTAATTTAAAAAAAATTACATAATAGGACCGGTGCGACTGGAACACAGCTCAATCACACCAGTCGGCACGGAGAATAGTGCTAATCTCTACACATCAGCATGGGGAAGACAAAGGTCATTAGCGTCGGCCTTGTAAACTAGGCAAAACAGAAGTTTCAGGGAAAATGGTGCAAAAGGGAAATGATCTGCTCATGAAGAGGGACATAATGGGAGTTTCTTCATGTAGGCAAAGCATGCGGGGTTCACTGTAGAGGTCCTCTAGGATCAAGGAACGGGGAGTAGAGGGAGAGTGATAAAATGTTGTGTAAAAAATGCCCCCTAAAGCGTGAAGGTCGAGCCAGAGTGAGGGATGAAATGCTTTATAAATCAGTGCGGTGAACTAGTCTGTTGTCGGAAAACCTGCAAGCAAGTACAAATACATATACATAAACTAAGATCTCTGTCAAATGATACATGAATCATGGCATGGATGCAGCCATCCAGAGAATGATCATGTAAATGGATCCAGGTATGGGCGCAGCTATTAGCCAAAGAAAATCATAATGAAACCAAGGTATGGTCGTAGCCATCCAATAATGAGAAGGATCACATATGATAACTCATGGTCTGGTCACAACCAGCCATTTGAAAGAGACATTCATATCACCATAACCATGTCACATCACTTCGTAACCTGGACTTGTGCGATCTGAGTCCAGGGTCTTGCGCTCCAACACAACCCGATCAAAGTATAGATCCTAGCATGTGAATAGATGTGTTGACGTCAAACATGCTAGAAAGTCACTTGATTACCATTCAATGACGTAAAGTGTTAACAAGCGTGAGATAAACCACCAATAATTACAATGGACCTCAAGGTACTATCAGCACAATTCACGAAATGTGAATACAGGAACTGAAGTCGAACACCTTTGAAATCACTCAATCGAAAGCCAATGATGTGAACTTGTCGTCGAGTGCGAAGAACTTGCCATTGAGGCATGCAATCTCTAAGGTACTGGAAGGGAATCTCTCGGTCAACTTCTTGAATGATGAGTTGAAGTCGACGAAAGTGAACGTGTCGAACGAGGGCCATAATGAATCCCACATCATCGATGCGAGACGAGAGGATGTAAAATGATTTTGGATGATACAGAGAATCAGAAGTAAGTGTAATTGTAACTGCAAAAGGACAACTCTTGAACATATCGACGACACAATTGGAAGTTTGGCAGCTTTTGGATCCATGGGATCAGTGGTCATAATGACATGGCAGAGATCAAATGGAAGGCAAAAATGAACGGCCCAAACCCAGGAAGGTCAATGATGCAAAGGAGGATTTCCCAACCTAACACAAAGCAAAGAGTGTCATGTTCAAGAAGTAAGTTGCCAACACGACTGATATATTTCCAAATTTTCCCCCACCATTTCTAGCGAGTACCCCAATTATTTTTTAATCGCAAGCTTGAAGGGGATAGCATATGCTTGCACTGTAAGTTCATCCTTCAGATGAATCCGACCTAGTAAGTTTAACGAGCCCTAGGAAGGAGAAGCTCACGTTCGTCATGGTGATGAATCCGATGTCGTTTAATAGTTTAACGAGTCTGACAAAGGTGTAACTCGGTATCTTTTTCATGTTTAGAGAGTTTGAAAAAGACACGTAAAAGAAAACTCCACATGGTCCCTTTTCGTACATTTGTGTCTCTTGAGCCCGAAAAGGTAGAAAACAATACTTGAAAGAACCACTTGACCATTTCAGTCAAGGAGTACTTTTTTCGTAAATATTGCCTCCCAACCCGAAAAAGTGGTAAACTTACACTGGGTGCATGACGTTTTGCATCCATTAACGAGTTCGAAATGAAAAGGGCATGGCCATCTTTCGCTTTTAGAGGGTCGAAAAAGCGCTGAAAGCAGACCCCCCATTTTTATTCTCTTTAAGGAGTCAAAAAGGGAAAAATACTCGGCAATCTTTTCATATGAGTTTAACAAGTCGAGAAAAGAGCTGAAATGTGACTCATCGTCATCGTCGAACATCCATCACCTGTCACTGCACAAGCAAGGCAAAGTGTATTATCGAGTCCTTAAGGAAAAATAGGTCAAAAATATTTACAAAACTTGATATTTTCATGAAAAAAATGAATAAAAAGGGGAAAAGTAAATATATTTTTACCATTTACCATTTTACCTTTGCAGTGAAGACTTTTTACCCACTTTTTCCCTAGTTTTTCTAGAGCAAATTACGGGAGATCCGGGAGGTCAATCGACAAGCTGTCAGTTCCAGGTAATAGACGAAGCCTTGAGCTCCATTTTCATGCCATTCATTTCTGTTTTCAACCATTTTTTAGGACTTTTAGGGAGGTTTTTGGGAAAAAAATTTACCCTCGGTCGGCGCAATTTCCGGGCACGGGATCGCGCTAGTCGAGGGTTATTTGCATAACCATCTGCGTCGACCAGTGTGACTATTTCTAAAACAGGCGTGTCGACACCATAGATAGGGAAAATTCATCTTTCCTCAAAAACTGACCGTTAAAACTTGAATTTTATGTGCCAAAATTGATGATTGACTCAAATAAATGGCTTTTGCAGGAGAGAAATTACCGAAAATGGTGGATTGGAAGGAAAGAGAACACGAAGATGTTGACACCCAGGCATTGAACGATCCAAATTTCCTGGAGGCTTTGAGGGCTTGCGGGCTCCTCAAATTTTTCCTTACACCAGGGATACAGGCCTAGCCCGAGCTGCTTCAATACTTGATAAGCCTTTGGGACATCAATCGCGAGATTTTTGTCATTGGGGACCAGGAGCTGGAGTTGACAACTTCAAATATCTACTTCATCACTGGAATTTCTCACAGAGGTGAGCTAGTGAACTTGTATGGGTCACATCCGGTTGGGGCAAGAATATCTTCCCTGCTTGTTGAACATTGTCCTAAGGCCCTGAAATCCAAGAGTGGGAATATAGAGATTTCCAATGTGTGACACTGAGGGTGCTTCTGTTGACTATCAACAGAGTGGTGGGGTCCCAGGCGGAACATGAGACTAACAAGTCGAAGTTCGTTTATGCTATTGACTACACAGCTCCTACAATTTTCAACTAAGCAGAGGCCATGAAGATGAACATCAAGCGCCAGTTGTCCAAGGCCAAGGCGGGGAATCTGAAGCAATTTGGCTTCGAATCAGTACTTGTGACCTTTTTCCTAGAACGAGTACCACTATTCTAGTATCAATTGACTGAAGTTGATCCTCCTGCACCACGTGATCCGCGGATGGCCTACTAGAGTCATTTGATGCTGAGGATCACTGGGGGTCAGCATATGTCATACCGACCAGCATTCTTCTCATGGCTACGATGACAGAAGATCATCGTGGAGGACTAGCCATAAAGCGGCACTGATTTCCATGGAGACCCAGATATGCCATTACCAGATGGAGAGGACTTCGATGATGAAGGTACAAGTCAAATTTTTTGATTTTGATGTTTTTTAATTGTTTTGATATATGCATACTTATAACATTTCTTTTGTCTATGTAGATTTTGGACCAGAGCAGCCAGCTGGGGTGTCCCCGATAACCAGGCACATCCCCCATCCTATTGATGTTGTCGCCCCTTATCAGGAAGGGAGTGATAATGAGGAGGAGATTGCGAGGAACCTCGAGGGGTTGACTCATGGTATCCTGGAGTATGCTTGGATAGGAGACATGCCTCGCTGTACCAGAGGCACACAGTGGGAGTCTAACATCAAATCCATCGATTACTAAATCGTGTTGCACGAGTTGTCTCGTGCTATCATGACCACCATGATGAGTAGTTCCTAGGTCTAGTACTTACATATTTTTTGAGGCCTGCATGCCATGGATGTACGAGGCCCACAAGCCACTGATGTTATTATAGACACACATATTATTTTTTGGGTTATGATGTATCAAACATTCTCACATATATATATATATATATATATATGTTGTGTTTTCTTGTCTATTATGGTATAAATGGTTTGTCTTATCTTATCTTTCACATGTTTTGTGAATGTCTATCCAACACGTAATTAGCTAATGCATCTCTCAATGTATTCATGCATCTAGGAATATGATGATATGTAATATAATCAAGATGTCTTTCCAATAGACTGATATGGAGATACATTCGTAATATTTGAGGGTTCCTGACAGAATATTTTCCGTTGAGTTGAAGGACGACAAGTTGTGAATCCAGGTTGACAACCAATTCCTTGATGCCTGGGGTGATGGCTTCTAATAACAGTTTGATGACCGCACTTTATTCAGCAATGTTGTTGGTTGTACGACCCAAGAAAATACCTTAAAGGCCATTCAACTCACCGTTAGGGTTATATACCACCCATGTCGCTGATGATAGGTTCCGAGTACTTCAGCAAGCACCATCGGCAAAACCAACGTGAGGAGTTGCGGACATCTGCAAAGCAAGAAAAGCATAGTAAACAGGAAATTTTTTTGAAAACTATCACACAAAACCATGTTGTACAAAAATGAATCACACACTAATGTACATAAGTAACCATGCAAGGTGACCTACGTATGGTACCTTTTGAGGTCAAGCCCGTTTCGGGGCTTATCAAGAGGATTTCCTTCATAATCAATGAGCTCATAGGCTCCTTTCTGCAAAACGTGTTTTACAATATAGGGCCCATGCCACATAGGTTCGAACTTTTCTGCCCCTAGCTTATCGTTAGCTTGGTCGTATAACAGGACCAAATCACCCTCAGAGAAAGTGCGAGGGGAGACCAACTGATCAAAATGGGATTTGACCCATTTCTTTTATGCTTCGATGACCAAGGCAGTGAGACAACGAGTCTTGTCCAGTCGTTCTAAATATAATAGGTGTTCCTCTTGAGGTGATGTTTTGGGGAGGAGTTCAATAGCTAACTTGAGCGAAGGAATCTCACATTCGATCGACAATGTTGCTTCCAGACATAGACCAGCTAGAATGGTGTGAAACCAACTGCCTCTTTCGTTGAAGTTCGGTAGGCCCACAGAGCTGAAAAAAGCATGAGATGTCAATTTGACTTATGCATCCCAATAGTATTCTGAAGCATGGTGACCAAAACCTTGTTCACTGCTTCAACTTGGCCATTGGCCTGAGGGTAATATGGGGTCGAACCATTATGGCGCAAGCCCAATGTAGATGTTAGTTCTACCATCATGTAATCTCTGAAATGGGAGCCATGGTCTATGACAATGGCTTGGGGTACACCGAACCTGGAAATAACATGGTTAAAAAGGAATTGAGTTGTCGTCTTACCATCTGCAGAATATGTAGGCATCGCTTCAATCCATTTGGTGAAATAATTCACAGCGACGATAATATAGCCACGCCCCCGCCGAACGAGGGTTACATGTCATATAATCGATGCCCCATTTGGAAAAGGGACCAATGGTAATGACGGGGTGTAGGTGAGCGGGTGGGGCGCACATCTTGCGTTGGTAAATTTGGCATTCATGACACTTGCGGACAGCAAGAATGTAGTCTTTGAAGATAGACGTCCAGAAATAACCAGCATGAAGGATTTTCTGAGTTGTAGTGTAACCAGGCATATGACCACCACATGCCTTAGAGTGGAAATCATTGAGAGCTCTTTCAGCTTCCTCGATCATGAGGCATCGACAAAGAACAGAATCAACGCTGACACGGTATAAAGTATCACCAATAATACGGTAGGGTTGGGAATGATGTCGAATCCTTCGATGATCATCTTTGGTCAACGCGAACCAGAACGTGGAGGTTTAGAGATACACGATGATATCACCATACCATGGATCAAGGGTGCTAATCAGGAAAAGGGTCTCATCTGGAAGTTGTTCATTTGCACTAGCAGGGAGAGCTTTGGAGGGAAGGGAACAAACCAGTTTATCGAAAACAAATGACTTCTTAGATTTGGCCATAGTGAAGACCAAATCAAATTCTTTCAGGATAACGATCCATTTAGAATACTTGTCCCCTAGCAATTGATGAGTCAGGATATAGGTCGTAGGGTTGCATTCAAAAATCATTGTAGTCGTACGTAAGAGAATATAGTGCCAAAAACATTGAACAACCTGAACAACAGCCAAAGCCAACTTCTCTACATGTGCATAACGTGTTTTAGTGTCGAGGAGATTCCGACTAAGGTAGTAGATCACATGTTCGTTGTCTTTGTTGTCGTCTTGAACCAACACCATAGCAATGGTGTTAGGGGATACAGCTAGGTAAAGGAAGTAATCTCGATAATAGTCTGGGGATGCAATAGAGGAGCATTTATGAGGACGGCCTTAAGATCATAAAAATATTTTTGGGCCACTTCGTCCCATGCAAAGGGAATTCCTTGTTTGAGCAATCGTGTAAATCCTGTAGCTAGCCCAGCATAGTTGGGTATAAAATGATGGAGAAAATTAGCCTTTCATTGCAGGCTTTGGAGTTGGTGTAGTGAAGATGGAGGGGGTAAATTTACAATGGCCTCGACTTTTAGTGGATCCATGTGAATCCCATCCTTAGAAATGATGAAGCTAAAGAGTCATCCTGATTCCACACAGAAAACACATTTGTGTGGATTTAACTGAATGTTATAGTGTCTGCAGTGTAGAAAAATCTGTCGAAGATGGTCCAAGTGATCTTGGTGCTTACGAGAATGGGCAGGAAGGTCATCCAAGTAAGGCTGGACAATGTTGTGAATATCATGAAACGCATAGGACATTACCCATTGAAATGTGGTGCGAACATTTTTGAGGCTGAAAGGGAGCTTCTTTTACGTGAACGTACCCCATGGGCAGATAAAGGTTGCCTTATCTTGGTTAGCCAATGCGATATTAATCTGGTTATAACCAGAAAAACCATCCATAAAGGAAAATATCTCACTTCCGGCACATTCATCAATGATTTGATTAATGAAGGGAGTAGGATAGTTGTCTTTAGGACAAGCACGATTAAGATCTCAATAATCCATGCAAACGTAGATCGTGCCTTGTTTTTTAGTCACCGGGACAATATTGGACACCCAGTCTGTAAGGGGGATGGGGTAGATGAACCCAGCTTTGAGAAGCTTTTCAACTTGACCCTTAATAGCACTGGCCTTCCTAGGGTGCACCGGGTGAAGCCATTGGTGAACAAACTTTGCGTGCGGATACGTTGATATTTCATGCACCACAATGCTAGGATTGATGCCAAGCATTTCTTCGTAAGACCATGCAAACACATTACGTAATTCCTAAAATAGATGAGTATATGTCTTGATCTCATCTAGAGAATAAGATACCCCAATATGAATGTGTTCAACGACACCGGGTTTGATAGAAATTTTAATCAGCATCGTTTGGGTAATATTACCCAAATTTCCTTCCGACCATACTTCATGAGTAATAATTGATGGCGGAAATGGAGAAGAGGACTCTTCGAAAGCAGTAGACATGACCGCCAGGCGAGGTAGGAACGAGGAGCGATGATGAGTATCGATCCATGTTGGTTCGTCGAGAGACATGATTTCCATGATACCTTCATCGGTGAAGAAGGTCTTGGCTAAGGGATCGGATGATTCCAAAGTGCCAAGCCAGGGGGATTGAGAATACATATCGAGAGAGGTCTTCGGAATACGAGAATCAAAGGATGCAGAGTTTGAAGTTGAAACAATTTCCACATAATTGACTTTAGCAAGACTAAGCAGCATGACCTTGCCCCAAGCATCAACAAGATCTAGTGCAGGTATGACCCAGGGATTAGGTCTTACCGAGACCATGTTAACAGAGGCAACATGAGGAGGTGGGAGTGGAAAAATTCCCATTAAGGCAGAATCTTTGAAGAGACCTACCCCCACACTCTCATAGGGATCACCATAGTGCTTGACGTATGGAACTTTGCCATCCGAGGAGGAAGAAGCAAAGAAAGACAGCTGATCGACAGTAACAATCTTCCCTTGATGGGGAAAACAGATCACACGAAACAAAGAGGAGGCCACAGCATTCATGAGTACAACTTCGGCTGAGTAGAAGATTATAATTGAGATTGGTGTGAACAATCTCTACTTTGAATTGCATTGTCTTTCCTTCCAGGGTGATGGAAAGGTTAGGTAAGACATCGAAGGGTCACGAATCATGCCCATCGAAATCTTCCAAAGTGTTCGGGGATTGGTTCAGTGCAAGGGAACCAATAGCCTTCCAGCATGTAGTTGACATGATGCAGGTGGAAGCACCCTCATCTATGACAGTGCGGTGGATGGTCTTCTCATTAATGATTACCTGAATAAGAAAGGCAATCTGATGAGGGAGTCGCAGATCATGGTTCTCCAAATCAAAACATATCAAATTAGAATCGGTGAGATCGATGCCCCTGATAGCCGACAACAAAGATTTCCACTGCAATGGGCAGCTTTGGAGTACCTCGAGAGCCAACATGGCTGACAGTGCCTAAGCCAAATCTTCAACAATATTTAGTGCTAAGTGGCTCGGGTGTTGGGATTATACGAGGATTTCTGCATCACACCTCGAGAGGTTGGTCGCGTAGAGGAATCAGGGTTAGGGCGCTCGATTTGCAGAGGGTCAGAATTTGAGGTTTAAGAAGAAGTTGTAGCTTCTTTTTCTTTCCCAGCTGCTGGAGCTGGAGATTGATAATATTTAAATTGAGTAGCCACATTAATAGGCTTGCTCATCATGAAAACTTGAGATCCAGACGAAGTATATTGGGGTTGGTCTACTATATGAGTCTGCTGAGACGGAAATGGATCTTTAAGGACAGCAGGGGTCCCTTTGAGTAGGTGACTAACTTCGAATCGTCATGGACAATCCTTAGTATACTGATCCTCCTCGCAAATGAGGTAGGGATACTTAAGTTTCCGTTGCGAAGATTCACCAGTAGACAATTTGGGAGGACCCTATGTCGAGGAATCGACTTTAGATTTGCCTTTGCCTTTATTTTTCCCTTTCGAGGATTTGTCCGCTGCGGTAGACTGGACAACATGGACCTCTGAGGTTTTACAAGGGCCTGGTGGATTTTGAGACGAACTATTGGGAGCAGCATTCGAGACCAACTTCTGTTTGGAAGAAGTTTTAGCAGGGGTCTGGGATACTGAACCAATAACTCCATGAACACGAGGAACAGCTAGTGATTTTGATGTTGCGAGATTGGAGGATGGTCGCGGAGCATTGGGAAACAACTCGTATAGGGTGCCAGACTGAGAGTAAACCAAATCCAAGTACTGGGCATGGGAAATGGCTTACTCTTCAGTGACGCATCCACCCATAGCTATATTGCGAGCAAATGGGGCTACGAATGATTTGGTAAACCATTCAGTGAGAAACTAATCAGCTATCTCAAACTTTATCAGGCAACGTCTACGTCTCCATTCATGGATATGATCAGATATGTGCGTTGTAGTGTCTTTCTTAAGCGATGTGAGCAAATAGGTGCCAATTTCATAACGAACTGGCAGCTGAAAATGCGTGAGGAAAGCCATGGCTAACGAATTGAAGTCATGGAAAGTACTTTGAGGTAGCTCGATGTACCATTTCGCTGCGACACCCATGAGGGTTTGTTGGAAAATATGAAGACGAATGGAATCATCCACGTACGATTTCACCGAGCACCAGAGGTGATATGTCATCACATGGGCTTGAAGATCTTCTTTAGCTTTTCCATTGAACTTTAGGCAATCACTTGGTATCTTAGACGGCACAGGAGGCCAGTACGGTGAATGAAGGATCGGATCATTCGTAAGAAGCGATACATCTGGAAACTCAAGTATAGCCAAGAAAGTTAATTAAGTGCTAACAGGCATGGGAGTTCGATAGGTGGGCCCATAAGGAGGAGCCCATCCCTGCTAGTAAGGATTTTGACCCCATAGTGCGGGATTTTGGCAATATGGCATCTGAGGCTACTGCCATTGCGGATTACCTTGACCAAAGGGAGGATTGAGACCTTGAATACCTTGAAACTGTCCATGCACAGGTTGTTGATAGGCAACATATGGGTTAAAAGGCTCCTGAGCCTATTGACCTTGGACATATAGGTATGGGACCTGTTGTCCTCGAATATAGGGTTGTTGGGCCTGTTGTCCCTGAACAATAGGGTTCTGGACCTGCAGTCCTTGGGCATAAGGTTGATACACTTGTTTCCCTTTGATTTAGGGTTTTTGTACCTAGTGCCCTTGGTCGGCAAGATTCTGAACCTGTTAACCTGGATAAAAGGATTCTGCACCTGCTGCTGCAGGATTTGACCTTGACCCTGTCCCTACAAGGGTTGAACTTGTCGATATGTATACAAGGGTTGCTTCTGCCCAGGTTGGTTTTGTTGTTGTAAGGGCTGACCTTGTGGTTGCAAAATTCATCCCTGTGGCTGCAGAGGTTGGCCCTACGAGGGTGTGGGTTGAGAGGTATGCAGAGCATATTGCATCTATTTCTACATGACCTATTGCAACTGTTGAAAGGACTAACCTTGCAGTTGTTGCAGGTGACCTTGCTGCGGATAATCTACGCTTGCTATTGCACAGAAAACCCTTGCTGCAACAAAGGTTTCCCTTGCGGTAACAAAGGCTGCCCTGGTTGTTGTAAAGGTTGTCCTTGTTGTTGCAAGGGTATTTGAATAGTGCCTAGGAAATTACCGAACTAAATCTGGCTGTAGTCAGGCTGGATGTACTGCCTAGATTGGAGGGTGTAAGGTTTATTAACCAATCCTTGAGAACCATATGGAATGTAAGGATTTTGGTATTGGACTTGAGCCCCATAGGACTGCTGATACTAAACATCACTTGATCCAAACGGACCACCACGATTTTGAACCTGTTGGTACTGGACATTGCTTGATCTAGTAGGGTCAGCAGGGTTATAAATAATACCAGAAGAGGGTTGGTTTATACCAAGCATGTAAGCTTGTGAGCTGCTCACATTAGTGGCACCTGACACCATAGAGACATTCAGGTTCTGCCCCCTAGGTGGTGGCACTATCTGGCCACTGACTAATGGGACAGAAGAACTGACGAAAACAATCTTTGAAACCATCGGTTATGACTGACGCGTAACTGGGATCGATGATACAAGAGTGTTCGGGATGGTGGGTTGCATCAGGACTGAAGTAACAGCTGGTTGGGAAGTCGTGTTCGTGATGAACGGACCTAACGTAGGCCTGATGCCTGATGCCTAAACAGAATTATGGTACAGTGATGAGGCACTAGGTGTGCCTGAAACTAAGTGTCCCAAAGACACATAGTTGGGTGGCAAACTGGAGGGAATACCTTCTGAATAAGGGAAACCCTCGATAGGAAACTGCAACTGCAATTCTTATCCCTCAACAGTGTGTGGGGTAGAAACTTTGGATTCATCTGGAGAAGTGTCTGTAGCATCGCCTTCAGGTTCCATGTTTGAAAACAAACGACGATGAATGGTCAAACGTGTACTGGGGGATAGTTCCAAAGGAACACCTAATTGGTCGTACGAACTGTAAGGATGTTGCGGTGATATCTCAATGACGTCAAACAAAGGGTTCAGAGGATAGATAACCAGTCCAAGCTAATAGTTAGTGGTCAGCGAGTTCTCTAGAGTTCGAACGGGATTATCTGGAGATTCTGGGCCAAGATAGGCAGATGACCCTGAATCGAAAGTAGGCAGAGGACGAAATGACAATGGTTGAACACTCAAAACAATTGCAAGTTCAACATTTTGGTCCTCATGTGACTCTGATAACTCAGGAAATGGCTCCTCCGAAAATCTTTCAGACGAAGGAGAGGAAGAGGAATTGGGTGAACCAGATGGTTCAGCCACAATGACCTTGCCTTAGTCGACAGAACAAGTAACTTCAAGGTTTTAAAATGTCCTTTTAAGGGAACTCACGATTTGTTCAAAAAGACTAACAGGATGCTTTGGATTGTGGGTAATCAATTATTAAGATGCATAAAAGACTAATGTTCTTTCATTTTTAAAGAGTCGAGAAAGAAACAAAGATGACTCTATCACTTTCGATTGGAAACGAGCTCGAAAGGACAAGTGCTCGAATGATCTTTTAAGTTTAAGGAGTCAAAAATATCAAATGAATTCTCTGGATTATCTAGGTAAACAGGATTACCAGGCAACCGTGAACTGCAGAATACCTCCTGGCGAACCAAGAAGTACAAGCAGGCAATCTCCCCGAATGTTGTGTTCGGTGTATCACGTTCAAAAGGCGGCTGACTCAGCTTCCTAAGGATAAAAGGATTGTAGCCTAGTGGGGTCTCTCGTTATATACTTGACAGTATGAGGAGCACAAATCCGTGCTAGCATTATCTAATGCCGAAGCTAACGACAGCTGCTAGGTTTATAGACACCGAAACACATCTCTAGCCTAGACCTTCTAGATATGCTCGTTAATGTCAAATGCACCTTAGATTAATTGAATTCATTTTAGAGTTTATCTTGAGTTAATTTTCATTATTTAGGTCTTAACGATGCTACTCGAAAAACCTAAAATGCAACTAAATGGGACAAGACCCTTTCAATTCGATGAAATTCCTACACTAGAGAGGGTAGAAACTACTCAATCAAATGCAAACAATCAAGCAACTGAAAATGAAATGATCTTTCACTACTTCACTTTTTCAAAAAATAAACTAATGAAAAATGCATTCCAATTCCTAATTTCCTGACAAGCACTTATCTATCAGTCCTTTCGAAATGAAAAAAATTCTCTTCCTTTTCCAAATGCTAATGCAATTCTATTTTTTAAGAGATTCGAATCATAATGATTCAACAAGCTAGAATTTCATATTTCTCATGAAACAACGAAACAAACTTTTCGCATACAAGCTTTCATTGAAAAAAAATTCAAGACTATGAGCTCTTCAAGCAGACGCAAACATGGAAAGAGAAGTTCATTCATATCAATGAAACACTGAATTTACCAAACACAAGACCGAAAATGTAATCTATGTCGGAAAAAGACGTTCAAACTAGTAAACAAAACTTTTTTCAAACTTGTGAAAAAAGAGGTTAAAGTCGTAAGAGGGACAAAAAAAAATGCAAGGAGCAAACACACCCACAACTGGACTTGATGAGTCCACAAGTTGTTGAATGGGCAACTAGCTAGATGCCCTAGTGTCGCTAGCCACTCAATGACTCAATCAATCAAACAACAAGATGACAAGCCAACAAGCAAGCAAAACCAAATGAAAAGTAGCTTCCTAATCAGGGAGAAAACAGTCAAAAGGGCTCACGATGTCAAAAACACAAGAGCAGAACACACTGGCAAATATTGGGGTCTAGCCCTAATCTTCACTTACAGGGATCAGCGTGGATGCCTAACTAATAACAAGCGCCAAAGTTGGGTCGGCGCGACAGTTCCTCCGTAATTCGCATTGGTCGGCGCAACTGTCAGCCGATTAAAATAATAAAAAAAAAATCAAAAGAAGGACCAGATCTGCTACTATGAATTTTAGACTTAGGCCAGTGAGCAGGAGAAAAGAAACAGAACCAAAGGGAAAATGTGAAACTAGCAAAGCTCTCACGAAATCATGAAATCCAAAAAAAAAACAAAAGATGGGATCTCCCCAGTGGAGTTTCCAATTTGTGGTGAAGTAAAATTATAAGTGTGGACATGAACGAATTCATTCTAGCCTGATAATGGGTCTAGCCACAACAGATACATTCTATGGAAGATTTCCTTAGATTAGAATCAATCAAGAGGGCCTACCTCTTGGTCACTTATCCTGCTTGATGATGTCATCGATTGCTCGCTCCAGCAATCTATCGCTTCCTTCTTCAAGTTCCCGAAACAAGTAAACAACAACAGCACACAAACATAATAATAGACAAATTGCAATTCAACCTACTTAATGAGTCAAGAAGCATCAAGACACGAATATGTAATATTACAAAACATGTAGGAAATAAATTGATAGTTGCATATATTAATATCAAAGAGAGATTACAACCATTAGTCTTGACGTCGTAGTCTTCCTCTGACAAGACCAGGTTCCCACACACTTCTGCTAGCATTCCATGATGGCTTCAAAAAACAATAGTTTAAAGGCCCTTCCCTTTAGCCTTCACTCCAAACCTAACACACTTCTCCCTCACACAACTAAATGGCTACAACTAATAATAGCTTTCTTGTCTAATCAAAATAGTATACTCACACTCAGCCAACCCTCTAACTAGCTTGTGCTTGGGAAGAAGGGAGGTTTATATAGGAAATATGGATGGGAGATAGATCCTCTTCTCGTGGGAGAAGGACTTATCCCTTGAGGTAGTTCCATCATTATAGGGGAAAGGAGCCCAAACTTTCATCCTCGACCCCATCCAGCCAAATCATTTACCAGACTTCCATTACGAAGCTTCTAGAACTAGAAGCTTCAGCTCTAATTTAAAAAACTTTCCATAACAGGATCGGCACAACTAGAACATAGCTCAGTCGCACTGGTCGACGCAAGGAATAGTGTTAACCTTTGCACATTGGTGAAGGGAAGACAAAGGTCATTATCATCGGCCTTGTAAACTGGGCAAAACAGAAGTTTCAGGGAAAATGGTGCAAAAGGGAAATGATCTGCTCATGAAGAGGGACATAATGGGAGTTCCTTCATGAAGGCAAAGCATGCGAGGTTCACTATAGAGGTCCTCCAGGATCAAGGAACGGGAAGTACAGGGACAGTGACAAAATTTTGTATAACAGTAACTCGTAGGCCATACATGCATGAGTTATTTATGGTTGATTTATCAGTTAATTGGTTCATCACAAAGTACACACCCCAGTACTTTACCTCCCACTAGTTCCTCCAACAAATGGAGCTAGTTTAACTTACTTTAACTCAGATTTGCTAAATTAATTAATTACAACTCAAAATAAATTCAAACTGGGCTCCTATAAAGTAGGATAGACTCTACATGACTCAATTTAGGCCCTCAACTTGAATTAACTGAACCAACTAATTCAAACTAAATTAGTTAAATCATTCAGGTTGTCTTATGATGTGGAATTACAAATTTCTTCTAATTTAATTAAAGGGAAAATTAAATTAGAATCTTTCTTGGTGTCATTTTCAACACTCCCTAGCAGAAAGAAAGGGATTATCAGATACCCCAATCTTACCTTTATGGAACTAAAATTTTCCTCTTGATAGTGCCTTAGTCAAGATATTTGCATCATGTTCCTTTATAGGAATGTACTCTAGCAACATGATCTCCCTCTTCACACAATCTCTGAGATGGTGGTACCAGATGTCGATAATCTTAGACCTATCATGAAAAACTGGATTCATGGAGAGTTTGATATAACTTTGGTTGTCACAATAAATCATTGTAGGATCCATCTACTGACCAATAACCCAATAAGGAACGTCCTCTTCCATATAGCCTCACAAGTTGCTTGACTAGAAGCCATGTACTTTGCTTTTGTTGAACTCAATGCAACTGATCTTTGTTTCATGTTGTACCAAGAAACTGTTGCTAACCCAAGACTGAATATTCCTCCTAATGTGCTATTCCTATCTATTTTTGTTGGATTAACCATTGCTTAAATAAGTTGGTAAGCTGCATAACACATGTTTGTTTGTGTGTTCACCAATTACATAAGTGAACCCACAAGTTTCTTGTCAATGGTAGCTTCTACCACTTTGCCTGAGGTAACATCTTTCTTCCTCCAATTCCCTAGTAGAGGATTCTCCATGGGTTTGTTTCTCTCCATATGAAACTTCTTCAGTATCTCGTTGGCATAATTTCCCTGAGAGACAAAAAGTTCCCCATATCCTTTCTAGATTTCCAAACCAAGAAAATAATGCATGAGCCCCATGTATTTCATCTCGAATTCTCTTGCCAAATCCTCTTTGCAAGATTTATTAGTTTCTCATCACCTGTTAGAATCAAATCATCGACACATAATAATATAATCAATAATTTACCTTCAACCACAATATGGTAAAGGTTTTCATTTGCTTCACTTTTGGTTAATTCCAACCTGGTGAAATAGTTGTTGATCCTGGTGTACCAAGAACGGGGTGCTTGTTTCAATCAATACAACACTCATTTGAGTTTACACACATGTGACTCTCTATTTAAGGTCCCAAATCCTTTGATTGCTCTATGTACACCTCTTCCTCAATCACACCATTGAGGAAGGTTGTCTTCACATCCATCTAAAGTATCTTCCATCACATCTACGTTGAAAGTGCTAGAATTGATCTCATTGAATAATACCTTGCTATTGGAGAAAAGGTCTCCTTGTAACCAATTCCCTCCACCTGAGAGAACCCCTTGGCCACAAATTTGGTCTTGTGTTTCTCGACACTCCCATCTGTTGCTTGCTTCACCTTATAGATCCACCTAGAATCTACCATTGACTTGTCTTGTGGACTTGGGACCACTTCCCAAGCACTATTCCTAATAATCGAATCATATTCATCTACCATGGCATCAACCCATATTGGTTGTTGTACTGCCTCCTCGAATGATGATGGGTCAGTCTCTACACGCTCGCTCATTATAGCCATGTAAATAGTGTATCGATCTGGTGACCTCCTCTGCTTACATTGTGATACTGGTGCTCACACATTCTCTCTAACATCATGCATCAATATGAAAACCTATCTAGTGCACTTCCTTCCATCTATGGATGTCTCTGCATGAGTGGGTGCTTCTGTTATAATCCTATAGTAATAGGTGTCATATTTCATGATTGACTGGTTGAGCTCTGTAATATGTTCATACCTTTCCTTGCTGTAAAGGTTTCCATATTATCAAAAAAATCAAAAAATGTAAAAAATGTAAAGAGGGTATACCCTAAAAGAAAAATCAAAGGGTGAAAAAAATAAATGGTCAAAAGAAAAAATGAAAAGAAATGAACCCCAAATAAAAAAGACCAGGAAAGTGTGCAAGTCCAAATGCCACTACTATTTCATTTTCTGTAAATAAAGCATTATGTACAGCTTGTTGAACTTTTGCCACAATTGATGAATGGCCAAACAGCTTAATCTTGGCCAGTTCATGTTTGAATTTCATGTTTTAGAGATAGAGAATAAAAATTTGTCCAAACAGCTTAATTTTGGCAGATAAGTAGATAGGTAGAGAAGCAAAGGAGCTCAACAGTTTAATCTGAGCCCTTGGAAGAAATAAGTGCAGACTTAGGTAGGCTTACCATGCAAAAGAAAAGAAAAGTTGATAAGGGTTTGCCAGTCTAAGTGCACCCAAAGAAAGAAAGAAAAAAATGTTAGGAAAAGTAGGTTGGGTAGGTAGATTGATGTTGCAGAATGAGACTTGTGATGGATTCTGTCTCTTAAAAAATGTGTTAACTTACACTTCTATCACAAAGTACTATGGCAGACATTACTCTTGGAGCAGCTCAAGCGAGGCAGATTTCATAACTAACTTCCCTTCATGATTTTCCCCAAATCACTTATTAATCTCGCCCCAAAGATATTAAGATCTGCTTAATATCACCAAACAACTCCTTCCATCCAACTCATTTCATAAAAGGCCTAAGTAAAACCCCTTTTACTTAGGAAATTGTACAAATATCACAAAAAACCCCTCTTTTCCCTATAGCCCAAGTTTTTAAACATTATAACTTAGCGCTTGTTTTCAAATCATTCTTTCATATTAACTCTGACTTATTATATAAATCCCATATATTTACCCTTCCCCGTATTAATGTAAATATACAACAAAAACCCCGCATTGTTAATATCCCCACCCCGGTTAGTTATAACCATATCACTGTTTAAAATAGGGATTATTAGGTTCATTTGGAACTTATTAATAGCCTCCGCCGCGCAAAAATCACGGGATTAATTAACCCCACGTTAATTAATAACCTAAGCCACATGCCAATGAAAACTTCCCGATACATTTTTTATATGGTTTACTAAAACCGAGCCCACGCATTAATCTCCCGCCTTGTTCCATAAGCACCCACCGTCCGATCGATGCCTTCGCATCTGACGATGGATATCCATTTCACACCCCCCTCAACCACCGAATGTTAACTCCCCTCCATCTCCGTAGAGCGCCCGTCGTCCGATTTTGTCCCATCCATTCAACAACCGATATTCATTTCGCACCACCCTCCACTGCCGAACTTTACCTCCCAGGGAATTGGCGGTATTGCTCCCGTACTACTGCCACGCGTTGCTCTCTTGGCGTGTTCGCTAGCCCTCCGCCCAAAACCGCCCAAGCCCAAAAGCGGTGCGGGAAAAACCATTTACTGCCCTCCCCCTGCTGACGTCAGCCATCCTTTGCTGACGTCACTTGCCACATCACCCGCCACGTCACCTGCCACGTCATCTATCCCGTATGTCATGCTGATGTCATCCATCCTTCGAACCAAAATTTCCCACCAAAAATTCTTTTTGTCGAATAAAGGGGAAAAGAGTCATTTTTGTTATATTTTTGTTTGCGAACAGCGCTCCGGGTATGATATCTGCCGAGGTTGCATTTCCAATGTTTCAACCGCCTCCGAACAAGAAAGCTCCAGCGCCAGCTCCGCGACCAACCGTTCAACCTGCACAGTATAGTTCCTTACTCTTTAATACAGTTCAAGCCAACACCGGGGGATTCCCAAGCTTGCAGAAGAGAGAAACAAATATTTACAGGGATATTTTGCTACTCTAGCCAGTGGAAACCTACAGAGACATCAATTGCATGGGAAAGGTGGTGTAAAGACACATTGGCAGTTCCATTTTGCCAGACAGCAGTGAGCGGGATCGGTTCAGCATTTAATAGGATGAAAACAAGTCAAAGAGTATCAGAGGAGCATTAAAAGAGTATCAGATCAAAGTCACAGAACTATCAGATCGGCCATAAAGTGTATCAGATCAGAATTGAAGACTGTCAGATCAGCATTAAAGAAAGCAGATCAACATTAAAGACTATCAGATGCGCATAGTTATTGCAGAAGACAGCTGCAGGCCGAACCCTAAAAGCCTGCCTCCAGCACAGCATAAGTTAGTTGTTTCTACTTTGCTTGTAAATTACTTTAGGTTAAAATCTAGATATTATCTCACAGCTGTGATGAGATATTTTGTTGTACATATTTTTGTTGTATAAATACCCCCTTCATCAGAGTTTTGAAGAGGTTGGGTATGTGTAGATTTCCTAGACTTTGCTGTAATACTGAACTTCTGGAATAAAAAGTTGTTGGGATCAAACTGTTGTCTTTCATACTGGATGAAGAATTGATGCAAAGGACTTGTCACAGAATTCTTGAATCAAACTTCAGATCAATAAGTCCCCTATATCTTATGTTTTACAGTTTTCATGTTTATTATGTCATCTATGTTTCATAATCTGAATGATAAAGAAAAAGATTAATTCATAATTTGCTTAGCTGCACTCTGTTTTCAGTCTTTATTATTCTCTGTGTTTTCTTCAGAATTAGTATAAACAGTGAATTCTTAATTGCTCTTGTTTCCTGATTCTCTCATATTGATTATTTGATAAAGAATTCTTAACTGCTCTTTGTCGATAAGCATCCATTTTCCCTCTTTCAATATGTTGAAGGATTCTTAACTGCGCTTCACCCATTTGAGCCCATTCCATCTGATTCCAACCTTTGTTTGTTCCATGTTTGACTACCTTGCTCTGTGATGCCATCCTCTGTAAGAAACCACATCCAGAAAACCATCTCTTTTGACTCCATCATGCCTAATGGACTGAACTGTTCTGTTTTACCTCACTATTCTATTGAATCTCACCACCCAAACTCAAAACAAAACCCTTGAACTTCATAACTAGCCTAATACCTTAAAAAAAAAACAAAGCTAAATCATAAAGAGAGAGCCCTCTCTGGATGCAGATTGGCTAGAATCTGTATCTAAGAGATTGGTCTGTGGTTACCTTGGCCATATTCCCTTTCTTACAACTTTTGGGAACAACCTGAGTGATAACAGCTTCCACTCTTTTCTCCTCTGCTTGTAGCTCCTCCATAACATCCTTTGGAGCTAAAATCTCCTCATTTACATGCAGCTGAATCTCCCTCTCAAGGGAACATCTCATGGATTTCTCTTCATGAAATTCACATCTCTACGAACAAATGCCATCCTATGAAATGGCAGGTACACCCAATTGTTGTGAGGCATATCAGTGTACCCCAAAAATATGCCCAGCTCAGCTATTGGTTCTAGCTTTTTCCTTGCATCCTTGGAAACATAATAGTAAAATGATGAACCAAAGATCCTGAAGTGTGCCACATCTAGTTTCTTACCTGAAATATATTCTTCTTGTGTACTCATCCCGCAAATCTGATGAGGACTCTTGTTCTTCACATATACCGTTGTGTTGCATGCTTTAGCCCATAAGTGCAATGGTAGGCCCTATTCATGCAACATCGTTCGTGCATCTCTCACAATACTTATGTTCTTGCTTTTAGAAACCCCATTCTGTTGTGGGTTATGGGGAGATATTAACTCTCATTGAATGCCTTCTGATGCACCAAAGTTATTGAACTCATTCGACACATATTCTCTACATTATTTCTCCTCAAATCCTTCACTTTTATCCCTGTGTCTTTCTCAACTAGTGCTTTAAATTCACAAAAAATTGAGAATGTCTAATCTTTCTTCTGCATGAAAAATATATAGCACTTACGTGATAAATCATCTAAAAATATCACATAATACCTATGCTTCACTGTGGAGGCTGTTGAGAATGGTCCACACACATCTCAGTGAACTCTTTCAAGGATCTCTTGTGCTCGATTGCCCTTATCATGAAAGGTGGCTTTGGTCTACTTCCCAATATATACCTTTTGCATGTATCTCTTTTCTCAAGGGAACCCTTGGGAAGTATTGTAGAAATATGTTGCATGATCTTCAAAGCTCCATGGTGAAAATGGCAAAGTCACATGTGCCATAATTCACCGATGTCTCGGCTCTGGCCTTCTCTTCTTTCATGCTCAAAGCAACACAATCTTCTACATCCAATTTGTAGAGGTTCTTCACCTGAACCCCAATCTGTTTTACTTGTCTCATGGCTATGTGACTAAGGAAAGTATTTCCTTTGTTAAATATCTCATGATAGCCACATTCTTCCAACATAGCAACTAAAACTAAATTCTTCTTCAGAACTAGAGCATACATGACATCTTTTAATGTGAGAAGAGAACCATACTCCCTCTGAAAAGTAATAGTATTGATACCGGTCGTGTTATACCTACCATTATCTCCCATCTCGATGTGCATCTAGAGGTCCTTCTCCTTGAAATTGCTGAAAAATTCTTTGTTTCTCGCCATATGGAATGAGGCTCCACTATCCATGTTGGGTTGTGTTATATTCTTTCCATGACTAGCCCACGTAGTTAACCGGGGGGTTAGAGGGGGGGTGGAGGTCCCCTTCGTTGCGACGATTGTGTAGCGGGGGGTGTCACAGGGGATTTGAGGTGTACCTGTAACCCCACTTTTTCTAGGTTGGGTGGACCCACCTATGGTTTTGTGCATGAATTTCACACATGTTTTTTGGACGCAATGGTTTTCGATCCATGGTATTGGATGCTTCGGAATGTATAAATATGTATTATAACATTGAAAGGAACATAATGAAAAATCAAGCTAGTAGTCCTGGTTTTGGGATCCAGGGGAAATCTCTGTGTATATGTGTTTTATGTGTTATGCTCTCGCATTGTTTATTTTCTGTGTTTTAGAATTCGTATGCAAGTAATTTTTGTATGGGATTAAAACCTACATTTGGTATCAAAGCAGTTTTGGCTTCACGCCTTTGTTGCTGAGGGGTTTCGCTCGGGCCTGTGGTAGACCCTATTCAATGGGAGATCTGTGAGATCGATTCTGGTGGTGAAAGAAGATGGCAAGAAGTGGAAAGATAGAGATCAAGAAATTTAATGGTCAAAGTTTTGAGTTGTGGAAACTCAAGATGGAGGATCTATTGGTGGATAAAGATCAGTTGATCGTGGTAGATCCGAGTACTAAACCAACGGGAGTGTCCGATGAAGAATGGAAGAAGTTGGATCGGAAGGCAAAGAGCATAATAAGATTGTGTGTCTCAGATTCAATATTGCTGAATGTATCAGGGGAAGCTACGGTGAAGGCTTTGTGGAACAAGTTAGGGACTTTGTACCAATCTAAGTCTCTGGTGAATAAACCGTTCCTGCGGAAAAAGCTATATAACCTAAGGATGAAAGATGGAGACTCGGTGACAGAGCATCTGAATGCATTTAATACTGTGGTAAGTTAGTTAGCATCTGTTGATATTAAAATTTCATATGAAGATAAGTGCATCAGTTTGTTGTGTTCTCTACCAGATTCGTGGGATAGTCTGGTTATTGCAATAGGTAGCAATGCAACTGCCTTGCAGTTTGATGAAATAGTCTCATCCTTGATGACGGAGGAGATGAGACAGAAAAATGTGGAGAGACAGAATGGTGATGCCTTGTTTGTACGAGGATGATCCGAGAACAGAAACAAAAATAAGTCATCGAGTGGGAGATCTAAATCTAGAGGGAGATCTAAATCTCCAGAAAACCTATAAAGGTGGTGTGTTGGAAATGCTGAAAGGAAGGGAACTACAAAAGGGACTGTAAATCTAAAGCTCCTGATAAAGGAAAGGGATCTGATGATGCTCCTTCTGCAGAGGCAAAAAACACCTCAGATGAAGGTGGGGATGTGTGCTTGGCTTCTTCAAGTACACATGTAGATCATGAGGCATGGTTGATTGACTCAGGTGCATCCATTCACTTCACTCCCCATAGAGAGTGGTTCTGCGAGTATGAGAAATACGATGGTGGTGATGTCTTCTTAGGGGATGATAGGAAGGCTAGAATAATTGGTCGCAGAAAAGTAAAGTTGAAGTTGCAAGGTGGAAGGGTTAGAACACTTCTGGGTGTTCTGCATATTCCTGCATTGGCCAGAAATCTGATTTTTATAAGCAAGTTGGATGATGCAGGTGTAAAAACAGTGTTCAAGAAGGATACCTGCAAAATGGTTCAAGGAGCACTGTATTGATACGGGGAGTTCGAATTGGAACTCTGTACAAGCTAAAGGTAGCACTGTTAGTGATGGGTGCAACAGTTTTGTGGTTCCTGAAAGTGGAGCAGAAAATCTAGTGGTCTCTGGAGAGAAGACCATGTTGTGGCATCAAAGGCTTGGACATATTGGAGAGAAGGGCCTTCGAATACTTCATGGTAAAGGTATGGTAGAAGGTATGAGTAATAGCTCTCTGGATTTTGATTTCTATGAAAATTGTGTATATGGGAAGTAGAATCGGGTGAGTTTCCCCTCTGGTAGTAAGAGGGCGAAACAGATATTAGAACTTGCGCACAGTGATGTGTTTGGACCTGTGAAGGTTCCATCACTAGGTAAGTCTGTGTACTATGTATCATTTATAGATGACTTCTCAAGGAATACATGGATATATTTCCTTAAGAATAAATCTAAAGCCTTTCACAGGTTTAAAGAATTTAAGGCTCTCGTGGAAAATCAAACAAAGAAGAAGATAAAGGTGTTGAGGACAGATAATGGTGGAGAGTTTTGTAGCAAGGAATTTGAAGAATTCTGTAAGAAGTGTGGTATAGCAGGATAGAAGACTACTCCATATACACCTCAGCAAAATGGAGTTGCAGAAAGAATGAATAAGACGTTGATGGAAAGGGCAAGAAGCATGCTCAGTGGTGTCGGGTTAGGATTGGAATTTGGGCAGAGGTAGTGGATACTGCATGTTACCTGGTCAATAGGTCACCTTCATCAGCGTTGGAGGATAAGACTCCACAAGAGGTATGGAATGGTAAGAAACCCTCTCTTTCACATCTGAGGATATTTGGATGTGATGCATATGTACATGTTCCAAAGGAGAAATGAACCAAGTTGGATAGTAAATCTGAAAAGTGCATCTTTATTGGGTATAAGGATGGTTTAAAGGGTTATAAGCTTTGGAACCTAGTCACACGGAAGGTTGTGTATAACCGAGATGTGGTGTTGAAAGAGGTAAAAGATGTTATTAAACATGAAGTCCAACCAAAGGAACTTGAGAAGATAGAGTTTGAGCTTAAGGAGGAAGAATCAGACTCTACAGCAGAGGAGGAATCAGAAGATGAAGAACCACAAACTCTGGGTGTGAGAAGATCAGTTCAAGAAAGAAGGCAGCCAGAAAGGTATAGTCCATCTGCTTTCTGTTCAAATTTTGCTTTATCTATTATTGACGATGATCCCAGAACTGTGAAGGAAGCAGTAGATTCAAAGGATGACAAACTCTGGAAAGAGGCCATGGTTGATGAAATGGCATCTTTGCACAAAAATGAGGCTTGGGATCTGGTGGAGTTGACAGCTAGAAGGAAACCCATTGGCACCAAATGGGTGTTCAAGAAGAAGACAAATGCAGAAGGAAAGGTGGAGAAATACAAAGCTCGGTTGGTAGCAAAAGGTTATTCCCAGGTGTCGGGAATTGATTTTGGTGATATATTTTCCCCTATTTCCAAGGTAACTTCTATTATATTACTTTTATCTGTTGCTGCTGCTTTTGATTTTGAGGTAGAACAGATGGATGTGAAGACAACATTTCTTCACAGGGATCTGGAAGAGGAAATATACATGAAGCAACCTGAAGGCTTTGCGGTGAAGGGTAAGAAAGAACTGGTATGCAAGTCAAAACAGTCACCAAGGATGTGGTATCAGAAATTTGATACATTTATACGGGGACTTGGCTTCACCAGAAGCAAAGCAGATTACTGTGTGTATTTTAAATTAATTGGTGACCGTGTTATTTATATGGTCTTGTATGTGGATGATATGTTGTTGGTTGGAAATGACAAAGAAATTATCTAGGATTTGAAGACCCAATTGTCCTCCAAATTCGACATGAAACATCCTGGTGCTGCAAACTATATTTTGGGCATGGAAATTAAAAGAGATCAGGCAAAGAGGAAGCTCTGGTTAAACCAAAGGAAGTATGTTGAGACAATACTGCAGAGGTTTAATATGCAGGACAGTAAACCGGTGAAGGTTCCTATCCATATAGGTGTGAGGTTATCTGTTGAACAGTGTCCCAAGACACAAGAAGAGGAAGAGGACATGTCCCGTGTTCCATATGCAAGTGCAGTTGATAGCTTGATGTATGCAATGGTCTGTACTAGACAAACATTGCACATGTAGTGGGAGTATTGAGCAGGTTTATGTCAAAACCAGGGAAGGAGCACTGGACAACAGTGTAGTGGGTTTTCATATATTTGTGTGGAACTAGTGATTATGGTTTGTGCTACCAAGGAAGATCAGGATTGGATAGAATGTTGGATATTCATGGCTTTGTTGATGTAGACTGGGTTGGAGATTTGGATCAGAGAAGATCTACAAGTGGGTATGTGTTTAACCTATTTGGAGGTGCAGTCAGTTGGATGAGTAAGAAACAATCTGTAGTGGCACTATCAACTACAGAGGCAGAATACATGGCATCAACTCATGCAAGCAAGGAAGCAGTTTGGTTGCGAAGAATGTGTTCAAGTATGGGGTTAGTACAGGGAGCTATAAGGATAGACTGTGACAGCCAAAGTGCAATTTTCTTAGCAAAGAACCCCGCATATCATTCAAAGACAAAGCACATTGATGTTCAGTATCACTTTGTGAGGGATATGATAGAAGACAAAAAGGTGTTGCTGGTAAAGGTGGACACTTTGAAGCATATTGTAGATGCATTGAAAAAATCTGTGAGCTCTGAGAAGTTCTCTTGGTGTAGAGAGACAATGGGCATTTCAGGGCTGGAAAAATGACTAAGCTCTCTTGTGGCCCTCTGTGGAAAAAAAACAACAAGTGGGAGAATGTTGGGTTGTGTTATATTCTTTCCACGAATAGCCCACATAGTTAACTAGGGGGTTAGAGGGGGGGCGAAGCCCCCCTTCATTGCACCGATTGTGTAGCGGGGGGGGGGGGGGGGGGGGGTCATAGGGGGTTTGAGGTGTACTCGTAACCCCACTTTATGGGGTTCGGGGCAGCGCCCCGGAAAATTTTGGTTTTGGACCCTATGTTAGGTTAGGCAAACCCACCTATGGTTTTGTGCATGATTTTCGCACATGTTTTTTGGACACAATGGTTTTCGGTCCATGGTATTGGACGCGATGGTTTGCGGTCCATGGTATTGGATGCGATGGTTTTCGGTCCATGGTATTGGATGCTTCGGCATGTATAAATATGTATTATAACATTGAAAGGAACATAATGAAAAATCAAGCTGGTAGTCCCGGTTTTGGGATCCAAGGGAAATCTCTATGTATATGTGTTTTATGTGTTATGCTCTCGCATTGTTTATTTTCTGTGTTTTAGAATTCGTATGCAGGTAATTTCTGTACGGGGTTAAAACCTACAATCCAGATACCACACACTACCCATCACCGATGTCACCATGCCTACAATGATGGTGAAATCCAACTCGAATTGTGAAGCAAGAGCTTCAATTGTCAGTCCTCATAGGGGCTTCTTGTCGGCCTTCTTGTGCAGATACTTTGTGGCATAGTGTCCCAGCTCATGAAAGTGAAAACATTTAATCTTCGACAAGTCCTTCTTCTTGCCTGCAAGACCAGAATCTCCTTTGTATTGGGATTTCTTCCCTTTCCCTTTCTTTTCCTTTCCATCCAAGTCCCAGTTCTCCTCATCATCATGCTTGGATGAATTTTCATCTCTTGTGTTCCGCCTTATCTCTTCTTACACCAAGTCAAACCACAAATGCTCCCACTCTAGTAGCTTCTCCCTACCATTTACCGAATCCTGGTAGTTGTGCCGGCTCTTGGGAAGGCCTAAAAGTGCTATGTTGACTAGATCATCTTCAGCAACTATAACACCAACACTCCCAAGCTCATCTCGATATTGGATGAACTTTCTCAAGTACTGTGGTATTGTGTCTCCCTTTTCCATCTTGTTTTTCCGAAGTTTGTCCTTCCGTGCCAACTTCCTATGGTCATTGTTGTTCTGAAACAAGTACTTCAATGCTTTCCACATTGCATATGGATTCTCCTTCCCGTGGAGGCTCAAGACAATATGATCTCGAACTCCTTATAGTAAGATCCTTCTTGCCTTGGCTACATTCTTCTTCCATTCTGCTAGATTTTGTGCATTAACAGCTGCTAGTTTCAGAACATTACTATCAATGTATTCCTTCAACCAATTATCTTCCATGACTACTTCCATCAGGTCATTCCAAGAAATGTAATTTGAGCTACCCTCAAGGGCATACTCAAGCCTTAGACCATAGAATTCCATATTTATCCTAATGCTAGCTCTGAAGAATAGATATGCAAAACTCATTCCTCCTGCAAAGATAACTTCATATTCTTCTCTTCTATAGTGATTTCAGCTCTGATACCATGTAGAAATTCCTTGTTTATTCAAACTGCTAATTGTAATTTACTAAAACAATAGACTTGAATCTACTCTACCAACTGCAGAAACAATTAACAATCGTGAAATCACGAATCATACAAGAGAAAGAATTCAATCAACACATTACACAATGATTTCTGGGGAGAAGCCACAGTTAAAAACCCATGTTATTTGTATATTGCATTAGTCAAAAAATATTAGAAGATTATAATGCTTTTCTCAAGCCCGAGCAACCTCTCCACTATATCTATCTCACTGCTTCTTAGACAAGCCTTGACCAATACTTAACCAATTTTATGCTTTCCCAAGTTCCTATTTCCTTGCGTTGTTACTTGTAAATCAGCCCTTATTAATTATGGAAATTCCTCATCCATAAATATGCAATCCATCATAGGCCTTCCTCTAACAACATGCACCATCTATACAATTTGGATGAGTATACAATTGATAGTACATTTCCCTTGAACTCCAATCTCAACTGGGTAACTCATAGGTCACACATTCATGAATAATTTATGGCTGATTTATCAGTTAACTGGTTGATCATAGAGTACACATCCCACTACTTTACCTCCCACTAGTTCCTCCAACAGTCAAAACTAGTTTAACTTACTTTAACTCAGATTTACTAAATCAATTAATTACAACTCAAAATAAACTCAACATGGGCTCCTATAAAGTAGGAGACACTCTACATGACTCGAGTTAGGCCCTCAACTCGAATTAACTTAACCAACTAAGTCAAACTAACTTATTTAACTCATTCAAGTTGTCATTTGATGTGGAATTATAATTTTCTTCTAATTTAATTCAAGGGAAAACTAAAGTAGAATCTTTCTTGGTGCCATTTTCAATAGGCAGCTTTCGTCCACCTCATCGCCAATATCTAAAGAAAATAGTGGCAGAGGGGAAACAAATGAAGCAAAGGCAGATAGCAGATAGGGAGAGTGAAATTAACTACAAAAACCACAGAGGAGCCCCCGTCAAGAATTAGTCAAAAGGTTTATTCTAGCTACATTCCCTGGCATCCAAATGATATTATTGTTGATCAAACTACATGAGGTTGAGATAAGTTTCCAGACAGTGGATCAGTTTCGTGAGGGATGGGGAAGATACAACCTATGCTTGGAGTCATTATGTGAATATTTGACAATAAGAACCTAAGCCTGCCATGCTTTAGGATTAGATTTAATTTTATTGGAAAGTCTAGTGCCCATTTCTTGGTTCATCGGGGTTAGATATCTAATCCACATACATCCATGATCTTTGGGAGCACAAATAGTGGCCCAATTAACCAAGTGGAATTTCCTAGAGGAAGATTTGCTTCCCTCACAAAGGAAATTTCTTATAATCTTCCCAATACTAATAAGGATGTGCTAAGGGGCTAACAACGCCAAGAATTGGTACAAAGGAATGGCGGACAAAACGACCTTTATGAGAACAATGCGACCTGCTAAAGTGAGCCATTTGCAACACCAAAAGTCCAACTTATTTTTAACTTTGGATACCCATTTTTCCATGCTTGGGAAGAATGAGATTTGAGGTAGATCAAGATACCCAAGTATTTAATTCTTTCCAATTCTCCACAGTGTTGAAACTAAAACCACCCCAATATGAAGACTTTTAGGTGTTGATATAATCCAAGTAAATATTTGGGACTTGGAATAATTTGTCAAAACCCCTGAGGCTTCTAGGAAATTATCCAAAACCACCTTGAATCTTCTAGCTATATCCACCAAGGCGCCTCCGAGAAGGATAATATCATCGGAAAACTGAGAGTGGTATGCACTTTTAATGCCTTGAAAGAAATAGAGACTTGGAAGGTCGCCATTTTTGTGCTCATATTTTAAGTGTTGACTCATAGTGTATGCCTCCAAAATATAGAGCAAAGGAGAGAGAAAGAACCCTTTATGAAGATCACGAGAAGATTTAAAGAATCTGGTGACCCTGCCATTCACAAAATGAGCGATAGAAGGGGAGTGAATGTAGAGGGAAACCCACTAAATATAGGTGTTATCAAATCCAAATATGCTCAGAACTTTGAAAAGAAAATTATGCCTGACTCTATCAAAGGCATTTTCCATATCTAATTTGATAGAGATCCTCTTGTCCCCTCTTGATCTACCTGAGAGTATGTCTTCTTGGAAAAGAATGATATTGTCAAAGATTTTCCTCCCTATAACAAAGTAGCCTTGATTCTCTAATATGATGGAAGGGAGAAGGTTTTTAAATCTTTTGGCAAGTATTTTAGATATGAATTTGTAGGAGATATTACACAAACATCTGGGTTTAAATCTGTTGAAGGAGGAGGGGTTTTTTTTCTTTGGGGATCGGAGCAAGGAACAATGAATTGATCTCACCTCCTATGCAACCTTGCATCAAAGAGTATCCAACCTTATTCTACATAAGTCTCATTTGATTATATCCCAAAATTGTTGGTAGAAGTGTGCACAAAACCCATCTGGACCCAAGGCTTTATCCAAATGAAAGTAGAAAACAATATGATGATTTTCTTATTCATAGGGAAGGATGGTTAGTTGATAGTTCATACCCTCATAAATCAATTGCGGGATCCACTGCAACATATAAGCTTTTGATTGTTCAGATGGGGGATCACTTTTAGTGTAGAGATTGTTGAAATATGTTAGGCCCCTATACTACTAGTGTAACCCCTTATTTTTATTAGTACAACCCACTTATTATATTGATGTACCCATGTAGTGCCCATATTTTTACTATTGTGCCACATAGAAGCCCACTATTGTTATTATTGTGCCCTTACATTATTATTGTTATGCCAGCTATGATTATGTTATGACCCCTTAGACTCCTATATATAGAAAGGAGTCTTTTCATTTGTATCATCCAAGAATTGTTCATTTATGTAATGTAAAGGAGGTTTCCCCCTCGAAGAGGCTGAATTCTAAGGCGTTGATATATCTTTTCTTGAGCTGGTTCCATAACATTTGGTATCAGAGCTTTGGATTCTAGGGTTTCGCTGCTCCAAACATGTCATCGTGGAATTTTCGCTATAACTTTTTTTCTGTGACGTTTCAGAAGTCGCAAAAAAAACCCATTTGAGATGAAATCGCGTTGAACCTTGGTTCCAAATTTCAGAGCTTTTTGCGCTATATTTGCGGAGATATGATCTGAGGAAGTTGGTCTTTTTGCAGACTCTTGAATTACATTCAAAACAGGTGACCTGGGGAAAATCGTCATAACTTTCTCTCTGGGGATCAGATTGAAATTTCGTAAGAAGTTACAGAAAGAGGACGGATTGTAGTTTCTTGTATGCCTTTTTCAGATCCAAAGGTCAAAACAGTGACACGTGGCACTTCATACAAGTTCGCTCTTTTGGAAAAGTCTATAATCAGGTCATCTTGGGAGATTGTGCATAACTCTTTCTTGGAGAATCCAATTTGGATTAGACTGGTGGAATTGGAAAGAGGACACAGAGGGCTACTATAGGTCACAATTTTAGAACTTAAAGATCCGAAAGGACAGAGTTACAGTCGTTTCAATATTGAGCTCCTAAAATCAAGAAAAAGCATGATGAGGAAGTTTGATGGCAAGGATCCGGTAAATTGGATACTTCAAATGGAGCAATATTTTGATCTACATGGTGTACAACTGTTACAAAAGGTATGTATTGCATCTTCATATTTAGAACCGGATCAATTTTTATGGTATGAAGGGCTTTGTTCTCGTAAACAACTTGTTATGTGGTCAATTTTCACGGAGGAAATGATAGCACATTATGAGGATACAAAGAGCAACACCTTCTTTAGAGCAACACCACAACAATTGGAAAGAGTAAAAGGGCTTTGTGACATAGTGGAAAGCAAAATTATGGAAACCAGGAAGCATACCCCTCACAACTATAAATATCGAAGTGTTGTTTCTCCCAGCGTTCCACAACCTACAAGGGTTACACCACAACAATTGGAAGAAAAAAGAGAAAAAGGGCTTTGTTACAATTGTGATAGCAAATGCACTAAAGGTCATAAGTGTGCCGAGAAGAAATTATTTTACATAGAATATGAAGAGGAGGAAGAAAAGGATCAAGAAACATCAAAAGAAGAGGATATACGCCAGCACCCCACCCCAGAGAATGAAGAAATGAATCAGACCATATCTTGTAAAGCATTGGCAAGAATTACCACTCCTCAAACTCTCAAGATAGAAGGACATATCAAGAAGAAAAAGGTGCAAGAAGTGAAAGATCACATTGAGAAAGAAGAAATGAATCCAACCATATCTTGTAATTCATTGGTCGAAATTACCATTCCTCAAGCTATCAAGATAGACAGGCATATCAAGAAGAAAAATGTTCAAGAAGTGAAAGATCACATCGAGCATCAAGAAATGAATCCGACCATATCTTGTAAAGGATTGGAAGAAATTACCACTCCTCAAACTCTAGAGATAAAAGGACATATCAAGAAGAAAAAGGTTCAAGCAGAGAAAGATCACATCGAGCATCAACAACAAGTTCTCCAACTTTTAAAGGATAACGCCACTTCGGTGCAAAATCAAACGAAACAACACGTAGATCAACATCGTAGTGAAAATTGTTTTGATGAAGGTGATTAGGTATTTTTATTGCTACATCTCAAGCAAGCTATTTATGAGAAGGAAATGTTGGCAATACTACATGCACTTAAAAAATGGCGACCTTACCGAATGGGAAGACTCTTCAAGGATGAGGATGTGGAAGCATTGTTTTGTGCCATTTCTATTATCCAACCAAATTGGATAAACGAAGCAAGGGATGAATGGAAGAAGGACGAAGAAGTATGGCCACTTATTCAAAAGTTGCAAAAGATCCCAATTCAAACAATATTGCCAAAAATAGAAGAGGAAGGAAAAATCATATTGGAACCTGGAGCAGTCACAGAAAAAAGAACCCGACAGCTATGAAATCGATCAATTTCAAAGTATCTCATCAACTGGAAGAACTTACCTGCTGAATATTCCACATGGGAGGACAAGAATTTTATATAGAAGCATCAAGAACTACTCAAGTGTTGAGAACAACGCTTTTTGAAGGAGAAGGGCATGTTAGGCCCCTATACTACTAGTGTAACCCCTTATTTTTATTAGTACAACCCACTTATTATATTGATGTACCCATGTAGTGCCCATATTGTTACTAGTGTGCCACATAGAAGCCCACTATTGTTATTATTGTGCCCTTACATTATTATTGTTATGTCGGCTCTGATTATGTTATGACCCCTTAGACTCCTTTATATAGAAAGGAGGTCTTTTCATTTGTATCATCCAAGAATTGTTCATTTATGTAATGTAAAGGAGGTTGCCCCCTCGAAGAGGCTGAATTCTAAGGCGTTGACCTATCTTTTCTATCTTTTCTTGAGCTGGTTTCATAACAAAATATGTTGTTGGTTCCTCCTTAATCTGATGAATTTCACTCACCTTGATGTCGTTCACCATAATTTCCAGAATTTTGTTTTTCTCTCCCGATTTTTAGTGTATTTGTGGAAAAATTTGGTGTTTATGTATCCCACCTAGAGCGACACACTTCTAGACTTTAGTATCCAGTATTCTTCCTCTTCTTTCAACAAAGAGTGATATTTATCAAATGTGGATCTATCTTTATTCAACATTTATGAGGACACAAATTTGATCTCCATAGAGGCATGGAGTAGACCAATTTTATGTTTTATCTCTTGAATGGATTTTTGTTTAGATGGCAGGGAGGAATTTACCTAAGATTTGATGAAATCATTTAATCTCTTAATTCTCCTTTCCCATATCTACATAAATCTTCCCTCCACCCAAGAAAGCTAGGACTAAGTGATTACATTATGAAATTTATGGATATGAAACCAAGAAGGTTTTCATCTAAAGGGGATAGGGCCATAATTAAGAGGGGGGAGGACAAGGTGAGCCTGATAGGGAGATGATCAGAACCATTCCAAAAGATGATTTAGACTTAAGGTTGAGATTACAGCATGGGAAATCATCAAATATGAGGAAGCGGTCCAACATGACTGCGATGTGATTTAGGCCTGCTCTTTTATTATTCTAGGTATACTTGAATCCTATGGGTTTGATGTCCATTAATTTGAAGTGACTGATATGATCCTCCATTTTCTCTAGGAAAGGGTCTTTAATAGGAGATCCCCCTTTGCTTTCCCAACTATGTATTGTGGTATTAATCCCCCCCCCCCCAAGAAAATGCTAAAAGCTCCAAACTCAGAGTCTGTTAAACCTTGAAGAGAGGCCCATGACTCTTGTTTTTCATTAAAGTGAACTAGCATGTAAATATTTATGGTTGAACATACCTGGTTTTAAGAAATATCTAGAAAATAGGTAGCAAGTGAATGGAAATTCTAGGGAAAGTTTAAAATTCGAACCTGGGTCGGGTCCCATAATGTGCACAAGCCATCTGGCGCACCTCTAACACTAACTGAGATAATGCCACTACCATTCCATGACTACTGCTACTATCTAAATATTCCTTATCCTACTAGCTTGGTCTCCTGGAGTAGGGAAATTGAGGATATTTCTTTTCTAATAAGAGATTTTCCTTCAGATCTTCTTTTTGTAAACCCCAACCCCCTACAATTCCAGGAGAGAACAATCATTATTTAATTTTTGAATATGTTGCCCCCTTCGGGAATCTAGTTCCAGTATTTCTCTTATTTCCTTTACCTCCCTTATCTCCCATCTATTTTTTTTAGAGTGGCTTAATGTCCAAATTCCTTCTCCTTCTCAATTTGATCTATTCAAATTTCTTTGTTTTTATTTCTACCAAAGCAACAAGTCCAAATATCCTTCTCTATAGCCTTGTTTGCCTCTGATTTTTCATTGGATGATCTTGCAAATGCACCTCCTATTATTCCTTCTCTCAACGAAAGGAAGCATTCTTCCTCATCCGAAGAGTCATCTTGGGAGGCTTCCGAATATGCACTAGATTTTGTATCAGTCGTTAGTTCTGCGGGAACTTAGGGGGGGCATGGATTACTAGATGTACCAGCAATAAAGAGGTCTTGAGGAGGGATTTCCCCTTCTTTTGTGACATTATTGATAGCATTGAACTTATCACTCTTGTCTTCAAGGTTAGTCGATTTTCTCATCCCTTCTCTACTAACATTAGTATTATGTTTTGGGGAGCTAGGATCAAATCCTCTTTGTTGGGTTTTCTTGAGCTATTGATTTGCTAGAGGTTATTGTCTATGGGAACCTTTATTTTTTTATTGTTTCCACTGTTCTCCAATGTCACCTTATTTTTCTTGATCTTTTTATTTTTTAGGACAATTTATGGTGAAGTGTCCATAGTCATGACATCTTTTTCATTTGAATGGGATTTGATCGTGACTCACCTCCTTGATATGAGACCAGCTATCGAGGTTGAGGTTGATTGTGGCTAGTAAACCTTTGTCAAGATATACCTCAATGTAGATCAAGCACAAGAGAAGAGCCCATCGCGAGGTTCAACACAGCCAATATATTTTCCAAGGGCTTCTAAAGGTGGCATTATTCCAACAATGCAAGGGGAGGAAAGGAAGCTTCACCCAAATAGGAGTTATAGAGGGGACATCACAGTCAGGATTAAAGTTAGAGCTCTAACAATCTAGGTAAATCCCTTTCTCTCCCATGAAATATGGGCCACTCCAAAAGATTAGATCTCAATCTGATTTTTTCTCAAAGAATAAAGTAAAAAACCCTTTCCATAGAAGGAGGAGGTGACTTCACCATTGATCAATGGTTTCCAATTGTTCACTATCCATTGATGAATAGATTGAGGGGAAGGCCATAACTCGATAAAATGACCCATTAAACCTCTATCTACTAGTTGGAAGCCTCAAGACGGGCATGAGGGGTAAAACTTCTACCTTTGGAATCTCATCCAACTTCTTGACAAATCGAGAGGCAGAGGATTTTTTAAACATGGAGCCTTTTGTAACCAAAGAGTTGGAGGTTGTGATCTCTCAATTTAGCGAAGGAGGGCAGGCCAAATTGGCCATGGATGACCACCCGGCCTAGGAGAAATACCCTAGAACATAAACAATCTAGGCACCTACAATAAAATGCATCATGCATCAGCAAAAAAACAGGGTAGGGAAAGTGAGAAAGAAGCCTAACAAGTAGGGGTACTCAGGGCCACTAAGCACAGCAGGGACTAGAGGAGGGGGAAATCAGGAACACTCAGGGTTGTGTTGGGTGTGGAGCATGATTATTTAGAGGTCTTTGTTTCAGCCAGATGTATACCCCAGGAAGTTTGTACACCCCTCCATGCAGGGGGGTACGGGGGGACTTGTCCCCCCCGCGGGGGTTTGGGGGGGCCCATCCCCCCCGGCTGGGGGGTCCAGGGGCCAGCAGTCCCCTGGCGGGGGTTTCGGGGGTAGCGCCCCTAAAGCTAAAAACAAATGTAAAATTTCCTTGTAAAAGTATAGTAATTTCTAGTCAATCTGGGCCGTTCATTAGGCGGATGATCTGACGATAGAACTTATGTTTAGTTTAGAGTTTTTTGCCCTAGAAGGCAACCCCTCTCTTTGTATGAGGGCATTGTATTGAGGCTGTGTAATAGATGTGTATTCTCCAAGCGAGAAACAGAGAGGTGAGATTGTGAGAGAAAATAGAGGATATTACAGTGGATCTGTTGTAGGTTGTGTCTCTTCATTTTGTTGGATAATAGAAAGGGAGGATTGGTTGTTCGGGGTGGACGTAGACCAAACTGGGTGAACCACGTATATCTGTTTCTCTCTGGTTTTATGCGTTTTCTATGTTTATATTTCTGCTATATTCTATGTGTTCCATTGCTCCGTAATATATAATTTTCTAACAGGTTGTAGGGCCGAAAAGCATCAGAGTTGTCTCGTTTCTTTTAACCGAGGTAAAATGAATTTTTATTGTTGTGGTGGTGGCTAGTTTTATGGTGGATTAAAGGAACATTATTGATTTGACCATATGGAATTATGAAATTGATGGCTTTGTTTTCCATAAGGCATAGAATAAGGCTAGGATTATTGGTGTCGAAAAAGGTATTTGTCAAAATTTCTAAATTCCTAAAAATGGTAGAGGGTACAAGTCAGAAACTAGATATTTATTATTCCATGATGATATAAAACATTAAGGATCATAATTCATATCTAGAAATTGAGATCATAGTTGTCCAAACCTTCTTTAGTTGATAAAAACAAGTTTTTTCAACATTATGGTATGCTCTTTATAAATGACCTTCAAACCTGGTAGCTAAGGAAAATTCTTGGTATCACGATTATTTGTGTGGATGTTACAAACAATTACACATTCAACAGACATTTGTGTCTGGCATATTTTCTAGTGCATTTTGGACGAAATATTTTGAGGGCCTTGTTCATGTAATCTTGTATTTTCTTTTAGTGAAGGTTGTTAAGTTGTGTGTATAGTGGCTTTAATATGTATATCTTCATATCCTCTAACAAATTCGTAATCTAGATTTATAAACCCTTCTTGTGGTCTTTAATGGTAATAGAATAATTGTATGAGGTCAATTAATGTTTCTTCTTGATAGAATATTTTTTGAAAAATTCTCATATTTAATGAGAAAACTAATAAATATCCCCAATAGTAATCAAATTCAAAGATTCTTTCCATTCCTCACATGCACCTCTTAATAATGACAATTTCAATGAGTTTGGGTTTAGTTCAAATTTGGTAGATAATTTATAAGAAAATTGAAATCACTCATCATATTCTTTATGTGACCTATCAACACATTCAATCATTCCAGATATTTCATCATGTGTTCCTCTTACTTTATAATAGTCATGGTATTTATTTGAAAATGTTGATTTCATCTAATTGCAAGTATGGATACTTCCTCCTTCTAGACCCATGAACCAACATAGTGTTGCATATTTTAATATTGAAGAAAACAAGCACAACTTTTTGGCATCTATTTTGTATTCATATGTTCACCACAACACTTTAAATTTAAACATAAATGTGTTTGGGTCTTCTATGGGAAGCTTATAGAAGTGTGGATGAACTAAAGGATTGATATTTGTCATCTTGGCTTCTTCATTGCTTCTTCATTTCCACATATATCCTCCATTCAAATAAGGGACCAAATCCATAACCAAAGGCAAAGGACTATGTATCTTCTAATTTAATTTAAGTGTTGTCGAACCCCCAAATAGAGAAAAAAGGTGTTCCCTTCTCAATATTGACTTCCTGGTTCATTCTTTACAAGAATTGTAGCCACTTAATTTGCTATTTCATAAAGAGTATCCACACTAATATGGGTTGTCAAAATAAACCATTCTTGCTTATTAGTCTAAACTAACTCTGTGGTAGAAAGAGAGTTGGGAAGAAACCTCCCAAACTTATCTCTCCTTCTCATCATATGTTCTTATTAACAAAAGGGAAAAAAACATGCAATTGAAGAAACATAATTAGATATTGGGTTTTAATCCTATAGCTTCAAAAATGGATTTATAGACCCAAAATACAGTAAAGGATCTGAAAATTGGCATTCCATGGAAATGACACCAAAATGTGACAACTTATAATAATGTTTGGGATTAATGAGCCTAATATGTGCTAGAGGTTACTTTAGTTTATCAACTTAGGAGTGAGACTTCCAAAACGCACACATTGTATGTACATTCATAGTGCTTTTGTTGGTTTTAACCTTGTACACTATATTTGGAGTCAAATTCTTAATAAACCATAAAATATGCAATGGCATTCCCACACCTTTAACATAAAGATTTGGGCCTCGAAACTCAAAACTGGGAGAACAAAAAAAATCAGTATATTATATCTTTATGATGTTACAATACAATATGTATATCCCATGGCATTCATAACCCTTGGATCCATTAACCTCGTATTAGAATCTAACCATTTTTCCTTAACCAAAATTACAAAACCATGGGTTCAACCACCATGCACCAAAAAGCCACAAAAAGCGAAAATTCTTTGTCAAAAACTGTCAAAAACAAACATAAAAATTCCCCAAAAAATATTTTAGGGGGATATGTCCGCCCTATGACCCCTCCTGTACTTGGCAGAATGAATCATGCATGGGACTAGTTGTGCAAAGAATATAACACATACCCAATAGCTTTTAATTACTAGATTTATCATCATTTTGCTAAATGACTTTGGGGTTCTTTTGTTGATTTAATCTATTATGTTCTATTTCTACTCTAACATTCATGCAAGTGAATCATGTGTTATGTATTATGACATTTCACACCTTGATCCATAGATTCATACACGGGACAAATTCACTACTAAAAAATCTAAGTGATGTAGATAAATCACTTTGCAACAAATTTTGAATTTGTACACCTTGACTGATTGGACTCAAAACATCACCAAATATTTCCTCATTATCGTAAACTCTAGATACAATTTAGCTCAAGGTAAGTTAATGCCTACCAACTAATTGCCTTGTAGAACTACTCTGAAGGAGTCTAAGATGTCAAATTATCCTAGGATTCATTGAGAAATTCAACCAAGGGTAGCTCAAAAGTTACCAATATAGCTTTGTAGAACCAACTCAAAGAAACCAAGGCTCGTAAAAGTTAATTGTTTAAACATGTAAACTATAGAAAGAAAAACAACATGAAATAATGAAATCATAAATGTAAATTGGTACTCTACTTGCATTATCAAAATTAAGATTAAAAAAAAAAAAAGCATAAATCACAATGTTGAAAGTAGGAAATGAAATAAATATTGGAAACACTAAAAATCACTGAGATCATAAATAATTACATGTTACAAGAGTGGGACCCGGTATTAATCTTATTGGATGATCTCCTAAAAAGTAATCTAGTAGCTATGCTTCAAAAGCTTAATTGTTCTATTGAAATTGGTAGTGAGCCCATATGGTTCTCCAGATCATTTATTTATACATTCTCCTCAAAATAATTTATTAGTTGGTTGTCCAATTTTAGAAAAATAAGTAGCATTTACCAAAAACAATTTTCATATATTTTTGAGATTTTCTTTACAACTATAAGATGAAACTGCATAGAGATTCTCTCCTCAAAAAGAGCATTGTGATCCAACAACTTCATGATGGTTTAATCTCTCCCTAGATTCAACGATTTGGATCATGGAAGTGTGAGTTTGTAATTGTGGAGGAACATGTGTACCAAAACCACTTCAAATTATGCAAAATTATTTAGTTTTGAGATCATTTCATGTCACTAGACAACTCAATAGCAAGTGATTGACTCATCAATAATGTAATATGATTTTGTAGCAACTTATTTACATGTTGATGAGTAACTCTTCAACATAATAATGGATGAAAAAGTTAATCGCAACTCCTCCAAATATGATTGGATTCCAGCAAAATGAGGAGCAACATCATCTTGTAACCTAAAACAAAAATTTCTAACAATCCCAATCATGTAAATTCACGCATTCTAAGCAAAAAAATCACTAATTAAACATAAAATTCCAAGCATGAATGCATTATGTCCCCAAGGTGATAAAAGTGTATGAATTTGTTCAAAAAAAACATAAAGGAAAGGTTTAAATGATCGAACACAGGGAAAATGATGGAAAAACATATGGGAAAAATAAAGTATGACCTAAGCTCATTAGTGTTGAAAAGGAAATATATTAACACTTGAATCTTATCTCTCTAATTAGGTCCATGATTGAGATAAATAGTAGGCTTTGGAGCTTACTTCTTCCCTTTACCCATTTAATAATGTAACACCCTCCTCCCACATCTACCCAGGCAACTGGCTAGCTGGGCTAAATATGCGACAAGAGTCCACTATGATATTATTTGACCTCCTAAGTCACGTTAAGGAAGTGGAACCGATAGAAACGCACCATTCATACATTCAACATCAACATTATGACCCTCACGAGCCAACCAAACCTTTCTGCCAACCAACCCCTAGGTCTCACTGAGATTTTGGACCACTTGACCCCTGGAAGCTCCCATGCTATAGGCCTGCCAGCGTCCAGGAGGCTCTAAACACTATCATGACAAGGCATGCCAGCATCTAGGGACTATTTTTCTCAGTGTTGTTCCAGCATCCCTGGGATTTGAACCACTTTTTCAGGCCCAAAGTCCAGGACACTGCCCAGAATTGAATGACACCTTCATATCAGTAAGATAACATGGAAATGATAGTACAAATGCAATTACTTGAATAAGACCTTGAATGGACCCCTACTATCCATGATAGGCATTTCGTCAAACATATCACAAATGTGTAATCTACATATGTAAATAATATATATGGCATAGGGGTCTCATACTTAGCTGTGAATTACATAGAGACATTGATGCCTCAACACATTAGCTTCCATTTCATCCATTAACTCATAGATACATTGTTCATTCATTTACCAGTAAAAACATGATGAGATCCATACATAGCTAGTGTCATAAAACACATACATAACCATCATAATAGTAGCAAAAATACCAATGAAATCACAGCCATATGATCCACATATAAACCAATATAATACTCATAGAAATACAAGAAGAAATAACCTCATATTGATGATGGAAAATCCAAACCCGGGATGGGACTTCCACGTTCCACCTGACTGTAGAATGGCTGAGCCAAATCTCTCTTCATCCATTCACCCTCATTCCATATTCCAAGCATGAATGCAAGATCTCATAGAACACATCAATCCAAAACCATCCAGGGCTTCCAAAGGCCATCCACCTCAACCCATTAAAAAGTGATTCCACCTCATAGTCGTACATCACAAAACCATCATTGGATTAGTCTCTATCCAAGCCTTCCAGGGCTCCAGAGTGTTTTTTCCAACCAAGGCTCTGAGACTAGTAACTCAACCCACAGTTGTTGTCAAGCTCCAGAGCATTTGTCCAACCAAAGCTCCAAGACTAGTAATTCAACCCACTAAAGGCTCCAGAGCTTTGTCCAACCAAGGCTCCATGACCAATAACTCAACCAAAGCTATTACAAGGCTCCAGAGTGTTTTTCCAACCAAGGCTCTAGGAACTAATAACTCAACCCAAGCTAAGGAAACATGAGAACAAACCAGAAAATAAAGCAAATGAACCCACAACACCATGGCTATCTAGGAAATGGCAAGGCTAAGAAAATCCACTGCCAATCCAGGCAATCCTCCATGCCAATGACAGATCATGACCAATAAACCACATGCATGCCAAAACTAGTGAGGAAACATACATGCAACTCGATACCTACAAGAAAATATCGTTGTAGTTGCTGATCCCAATGTCCTCTTACGATTTCCTGCTCTTGCTTTTCCTTCTTGCTCCAAAAATCCAAGTATGCCACACGCTCCAAGAGTTCTCCAAGAAAACTCTAAGCATCCAATAATGAGAGAGAGAGGGAGAGAGGAAATGAGAGAGCTCCAAAACTGAACTGACCAAGCCTGCCCACTAATCCTTAGAAGCCTTTTTATCAATGAGGCTTCTATTTTCTTCAATTTCCATTATTTTCCTTCAATTTCCTCCTCATATGAAACTTGTGACCTTTCACCTTCCTTTTCTCCTAATTTCCTTTATTTTCATAAATAAAATACCAAATAATGCCTCATGCCTTTCCAAAGCCTTTTTCATTGCTTTTGCCAATTTCCTTAGCCATATTAAACAAATGAGCACCCACACTAGGATGTTTTTCCCAACATTCAGCTTGGAATATGTGTCCCATCAACCATGGTATTATATATTTTTACATGGATTTTTAACCATGGTTGTTACAAAAGCCTCCCCCTTGGGGGGACACCGTCCTCGGTGTTCAATGACACCTATAACCAGCAATACTGCTAAAAACAAAACATACTGCCCATGGAGATTTATAACATAGCTCATTGCAGTATTTACAAGATCATCTACTAAAACATGACAAACATACCATTTACAGAAGCTTTATAACACAACTCATTACGCTATTTACAATAATAACCACATATACACACATACACATATGCACATTTGTTCAACCAAAAAATAAAAGGATATCATGCTTGCATCCGCAATAAGGGAATCTAGAGGCTCATGCCTCCTCCCTCAAAGTAATACCAAGATTCACCTCCTTCCCAGGAAGTCCAGAATCCACTGCCAAATTCAAATTGCATCCAATGTTCAGCATTATAATCCTGCGCCACTTGTCCTCTCAGCGAAGAATTATCGACTCATTGTTCCAAGGCACACTCCCAATGTGCATTTGATTCCATCTAGCAATGCTAATGACCAAAACAATTATATCCCTAACCTTCCCTTCTCTGCTACACAGTCGCTCATGCAATCCGATCACCCCCTTCTGTGTAGTCACTCCCCTTCTAAGTTCCACTTGCACCCCCATCCCGGGTAGTCCATCCCTTGGCAAGGCTTCCTCACATTAGAAGATACAGAAACCAAGGCATATCCATACCTTAAAACCATCATATCGGTCATAACATGCTCATGGAAATCAATGGACGTTATTGGGTACTAGTGTCCCAGAATGGCCCTGCTCCTAAATACTTTACTAGAATACTGCTACATTTTCTAATTCCTTTCATTGTTGCCGCTAATTCTTGCAATCGATTTCAACCATCCAGCCAGGCATTTTCGTGCTTCCTGTACCAAGCACATAACTTCCATTAGATTTAAAATAAATTGAAATAAATTCACATCGTACCTCATTGGTAGCTCATCAATAAGGTACACTTGAAATCTTATTTTCTTCTTGTCACAACAAGTCAAACTAACATCTTTGACCAAATCATCATGTATAAATATATCACATCGGGTTAGCTCGAAACACAACCATCATAGATCAAAATCATAACTCACATATAACCATCATTGACCAAAATAATAGATCACATATAATCATCATATACCGGAATCATAAATAACATGCATAATTAAACTGAAATAAAATATTGATACTTATCCTTTAGTCGAACCTTAGCTTCTACCTTTGTCCTTATTTAGTATGCACACCAGATCGGTTTCCACACCCGTCAAACACTCAGTGCCTTCTCCTCAACCATATGCACATATGCATAGTGTGCATCACACATATACAACCAAACAAGATATAGAACTCCATGCAATAAATGCACCTACACCTGACATACAACTTAGACACCTACACCCAATGTAAGACACAACACAATACATATGCCTACACCTAGTGCCACACAATACATACACCTACACTTGATGTAGAACAACATACATACATCTATACCTGATGTACAATGCCACACAATACATGTACCTACACCTGGTGTACAACACAACACAATACATGTACTACATAGAGTATAACACAACGAGTACACATGTCATGATACCACAACTACACAATGCACATACATAGTATCGCATGCCTGTAACACAGTATGTACGACATACACACAATACCACATGTACACCAGTACCATATGTACAACATGTACACAGTACCACCTGTACAAAGCACCACTTGCACAACATGTGCTCAGCATCACATGTACACGGCACCACCTGCACAATGTGTACACAACGCCAAATGTACACATCACCACATGCACAACATATAAACAACACCACATGTACACAATACCATATGCACGACATGTACACAGCACCACCTACACACATAACCATATGTACAACATGTACACAACACCGCATGCACACAACATCACATGCACACAGCACCACATGTACAATCATGCACACAACACCACATGTACAATCATGCACACAACATCGCATATCCATCATGCGCATAGTACAATATGTACACAGCACCACATATCCAACATGTACATAACACCATCTATACCTAGCACTGCATATGCAATATTCGCACAACACTATCTATACCACTATGTACATAACATTGCATAAACAACATGTACACACACTATATATACACAACACATCATGCGCACAACATCACAGATGAAACATGTACAACATATGCATAACAGTAGTATCACAGATGCAAAACCACACTGTCTATACCAAGCAACCTTACTTCCAGTGTCTTATCCATGCTTGTCCTAGCATGTTGTAAAGAACATTGTTTTCATTCTGTTGATGTATCCTTCAGCGTTACCAGTCATAAGATAACATAGGCATAATACAAGCATACAATATCAATTCGTATCAACGTGATATTGACCTCATATATTCGTCATGACTACTCTTCCCACTTGATTCCCATAAGACTAGGAACCTCATCATGCCATTCACATGCATAAGAAATCATTCCTCTACAAGAATGATCCTCGATGACCCTGTCGGACAGTGACATAGATACATAGATATGTATACATAAACATTAGCATAAATAAATCATGATTCTGTTAGACAATGATATGCATACATACATATAAACATCAACATAAAATAATAATGATCTAGTCATTCAATGACATACATACATATATATGTACATATAAGTATTAGTATAAAAAAATCGTGATCCATGATTACCCTATCAAACATGACTTACATACATAAATACATACATGTATACATATATATACATCAGCATAATCATGATCACATCATAATTACCAGATAGCATAAGGTGAAGGTTAAGAGAACTCCCTTTGTCCATGCACATCATGCACAACATTGAGAATGACCATTTCCAACATAGCCAAGGCATATGATGTCTCAAAGCCATTCACCTTACCTTTCTTGATTACCTTTCCCATGAATGTCCTGCCATCGTCCATTCACATCAATGAACCCATCAAATCCAACTGGTTGTCATACTATTGCCTTCAACTGCCCTTATACATGCATCGAGCTTCATCTATGTCCTACATTACTGTTATGTTTCATTCATCTCTCCCCAAGCTCCATTAACTTCCTCCTTCCCCAACCAATTCCCAAGACTCTCAAAACAATAAAGGCAAGACCGAGAAGCAAACAACATGAAAACCAAAATCAATACAACACCACAAACAAGGTGGCATGATCATGTGCTCGACATAACAAAATTGAAAATCAAGCGCAAGCAAATCACAAAATACCAAAATCACAAGACTAACAACAAACACCATGACTCAATCCCCATGGTTCCCAGTGCTTCAAAAGGAAAGCTCAACCTGAGCCTTCTTCAAGATTTCATGGCAGTCTCTTTGCCATGAAATCCCTTGCATCATATTTCCATGAATGCATAATTGTTAGTGCATAATTAAACATAACAACATACTAGTTAACTTACCTTGTTGTGCCAAGCACATTACCTTGTAACTGAACACATCCATGCCATCTCTCAAGGCACTCCAATCCCCTTGACAGGTATAGCTATAATTAGACACCAGTTGTTATACATGTCAAATACATGTCCATGAATATATCACATATCCACATAATTTCAGACAAATCAGGGTTAAGAAGACTTCTTGTATGCAAAACACTCATTCTTTTGGAATTAGGGTTTCCAACATAGCCAAAGGAATTCTTGCCAAATTCCTTTCTTTTACCTTTTTACTTTGTTGGAATCGAGGCTTAATATATGTCATCACATCACCCAACTTTTAGTTATATAAATACATCAACTATTACCTTGTCATGCTAATACCAAGCATGTTTCCTGCAACTCTTCACACATGTCAACCACGTGTTCCAAATATCAAGACAATCATATCTATCAATTTGAAATCAACCTCTACCAAGACTAACAATCATGTCATAATCCATAATCAACTCATATCCATTAGACATACTGATACAACTATCACCTACTTACACTCAAGTACATGTCAGTTATCTCAACACATATGTATTGGTACAATCATCTTAAAACAAGATAATTTCTTCATGCAATCTTACAGACACATACTCATATCATGCAATTAATTAAACATTCAAAAAAACTATAAAAGTACCATGTTAGATAAATAAACTAGATGACATAATAGACACCAAACACTCAAACACCAAATATATGACGTAATCAAACAGTCAAGCACCAAATATATGACATAAGCAAACTCATATCTTAATGTATCTCAGGGGAGGCTATTTTGTCTGCACCATCAAGCTCTACTATCATGATATACTTCACTACATATCGAAGCAACCATAAATAAGGTCACAATATCCACAACAGTAACTAGCTAACATGTTCACATCATAAACTCATAAATAATTATCATTCATGCATAAGAATCACATTGTAAAGTCAATCTAGATTAGTACAACACAATGTCACAAATAAGTTGACTCATACCTGAATGTCATAACCCTAACCATCTGCATAGACCAATCCAACTTAGTAGTATACATATAACATTAAGGTCTTAATGTAATAACCCTAATCATCAATTTAATATCATATCACAACAACAAGTTATATATCATGCACATCAACAACATATAACCTAATCATCAAGCTAACTATCATATAAAAACAACAAGTTAACCTATAACATACTCAGCAACAACATATAACATAATCATCAAGCTAACTATCATATAACAACAACAAGTTAAAGTATAACATACTCAACAACAACATATAATATAATCATCAAGCTAACTATCATATAACAACAAGAATTTAACCTATAACATACTCATCGAAAAACATATAACATAATCCTCAAGTTATATAACATAAAAATACAATAGCAATGCATACAACCACAAGTTACTATCATTCATAACTATCTGACACATGTGTATATGACTACACTGATCAACTAGCATCTATCATGTATGTAACCATAAAATCAATAGAATGAAATACATACACATAACCATCATGCACATGACAATCCTTAACCTAAGTACCTGCATGCCCAACATACAAACCTGTATGACGACATGCTCTTGCCTCAAGGTCCAATGTTGCAACTTCACTTTGATGATCTGCATCTCCTACTCTATCTCAGCCAACACATTAGCATCATAACATACCAATATCATCATGATGACCTAATTACATACAATGACCTCACAATGCATGTCTAACCTACCATACATGAAAAACCATAACCATGAAAATGTATGCATAACAACATATAGACACCGACATGCATAACAAATTCATGTACAACCATACACTCATGACGACACATTCCACAACAACACCATCAACCTTCACATGGTGACATCACTACAACCATGATCAACACCATGCAAATGCAACAAGCACATGGACTACAAGCATAAGCAACACATATGCAACTAACATGAATGCATTACCAACACACCACCCATCTAGTATGAGGGGTGAACCATGCTCTGATACCACTTTGTAACACCCTCCTCCCACATCTACCCAAGCAATCGGCCAGCCGGTGTAAATATGCAATGATAGGCCACTACGATATGATTCGACCTCCTAAGTCACCTTAAGGAAGTGGAACCGATAGAAGCACACCATATAGGCATTCAACATCAGCATTAAAACCCTCAGGAACCAACCCAACCTTTCTGTCAACCAACCCCTGGGTCCCACTGAGATTTTGGACCACTTGACCCCGCGATGCTCCCATGCTATAGGCCTGCTAGCATCCAAGAGGCTCTAGACACTCTCATGACAAGGCATGCCAACATCCAGGGAATATTTTTCCCAGTGTTGTGCCAGTGTCCACGAGATTTGAGCCACTTTTTCAGGCCCAAAGCCCAGGTCACTACCCAAAATTGAATGACACCTTGAGAACATTAAGATAATAGGGAAATGGCAGTAAAAATGCAATTACTTGAATAAGACCTTAATTGGACCCCTACTAGCCATGATAGGCATTTCGTCAAACATATCACGAATATGTAATCTACATGTGTAAATAACAAATCTAAGCATAGGGGTCTCATACTTAGCTGATAATCGTTAAGAGACATTGATGCCTCAACACATTAGCTTCCATTTCATCCATTAGGTCATAGATACATTGTTCGTTCATTTACTAGTAAAAACATGATGAGAGAAATACATAGCTATTGTCATAAAACATATACATAACCAACATAATAGCAGCAGAAATACCAATGAAATCACAGCAATATGATCCACATATAAACAAATATAATACTCATAGAAATACAAGGAGAAATAACCTCATATTAATTATGCAAAATCCAAACCCGAGATGGGACTTCCACATTCCACCCGACCGTAGAATGGTTGATCCAAATCTCTCTTCATTCATTCACCCCCATGCCATATTCCAATCATGAATGTGGGATCTCATATAACACATCAATCCAAAACCATCCAAGCCTTTCAGAGGCCATCCACCTCAACCCATTAAACAGTGATTCCACCTCATGGTCGGAAATCACAAAACCATCATCGGATTGGCCTCTATCCAAGCCTTCCAGGGCTCTAGAGCGTTTGTTCCAACCAAGGCTCCATGACTAGTAACTCAACCCACAGTTGTTGCCAAGCTGCAAAGTGTTTGTCCTACCAAGGCTCCAGGACTAGTAACTCAACCCACCAAGGGCTCCAAAGCGTTTGTCCAACCAAGGCTCCAGCAACTAGTAACTCAACCCAAGCTAAGGAAACATGAGAAGTAACCAGAAAATAAAGCAAATGAACCCACAACACCATGGCTATCCAGGAAATGGAAAGGCTAGGCAAATACACTATCAATCCAAGCAATCCTCCATGCCAATGACAGATCATGACCAATAAACCACATGCATATGCCATGCATGCCAAAACTAGTGAGGAAACATACATACAACTCGGTACCTGCAAGAAAAATCCGATGTAGTTGTTGATTTCGATGTCCTCTTGCACTTTCCTTCTCTTCCTTTGCCTTCTTTCTCCAAAAATCCAAGTATGCCACACACTCCAAGAGTGCTTGAAGAAAACTCTAAGTGTCCAAAAATGAGATAGAGAGAGAGGAAATGAGAGAGCTTCAAAACTGAACTGACCAAGCCCGCCCATTGATCCTCATGATTCCTTTTATCAATGAGGCCTCTATTTTCTTCAATTTCCTCCTCACATGCAACCTGTGACCTTTAACCTTCCTTTTCTCCTAATTTCATTTATTTTCATAAATAAAATACCAAATTAATGCCTCATGCCTTTCCAAAGCATTTGTCATTACCTTTGCCAGTTTCCTTAGCCATATTAAATCGATGAACATCCACACTAGGATGTTTTGCCCAACATTTAGCTTGGAATATGTGTCCCATCAACCGTGGTCTTATATATTTTTACATGGAGTTTTAACTAGGGTTGTTACAAATAATGAGCTTGCAATATCTCATCATCTAGAGACTAGATATAACTTTATTAGATGTTATTTTTAGCAACAACTGCAAAGAAAAAAAAAATTCCATGTTTTTATACCTAGTCCCATCGTTGATCTAAAAGATTTGAAACCATTATATTCTTCCTAGTGAGCCAAAAATGGTATCATCTAGCTCATATTTTTTTGATATTTTCATGACTACTTAAACCCTAAATATCACATTTGGCATTGTAAACATTATATTTTTTTTCCACTGGAAAAATCGTAATCTTTCATTATGATTGAAAAATTACATGTTGTAGATGCCTTACGGCATATGCTGCATTTGCTCTTTGCCATCTCTGTAAACAGATTCAAAAATGGTGCTCAAAGAAAGATGCATAGAATCCTCCATCACCATGCAAGGTGTACGGATTTCAAGAAATAAACATGAAAACAATATTAATGTACAGGTGGGGAAAAGTCAGACTTTTCTCCCTTTTTTCTTCTCAACCTTTCTCCAACCCCCCTGTGACTCTGTTGGAGTTATAAGTGCTAGTGTTGTTTCAGCCACAGGTTGTGGATTGTCTTTATCAGAGTCTGATGTGTCTGATATGTGTTGACGTTTAGTTCTGCCCATATCCATAGTATCTGATATCCTTGCCAATTCTGTGTCTATATGTTCCTGTGGATTTGTGTCTTCTACTTCTGATTCTTTGTTCATCTGATTGGTCTCATTGGGGTTAACATATTCCACCTCTTCTTCCTCCTCGTCATCCGAGAGAGGTGGAGGAAATTGCCACCCCTTTACTTGTTTTCCCGTTTTCTTCTTTCTACGGTTGTCTTTTTTGGCTGCTGGACACGTGCTTTGTAGGTGTCCTGTTTGTCGGCATATTCGGCATCTGAATGCAGTATTTTCATAATCTAGAACCTGAGTCCAGCTCCTCTGTCTATGCTTCAGCTGAATTTGGTCTGGCAGGCCTTTGCTGAGGTCTACTTCCACACATATTCGTGCAAAAGTATAAATTCTTTCCTCCACTCGTTGGGTGTCCATTTTGATGTAGCACCCAATAGTATTTCCGATTCCAGCTAGTACTTGATGATTCCAGAGATGAATTGGGAGATTGTGTAGCCGCACCCAAACTGGCATCTTAGAGACAACCATTGTATTTGCATCAAAATCTGGGAACCATGGTGTGATGAAGAGTCTTGTGGATCCCCAGAACCAAGGTCCTTCCTGTATTACTATGTCTCTGTCCTCCACTGATAGAAAGTTCACTATGAAGAAACCCTTGGAACAGAGATGTATTTCACATTGTGTGGTCTAGTTCGTGAAGATCCAATGAAATAGATTAGCCGGTTTGGGCCAAAAGCAATTAAATCTACATATTATTGCTTGTCTTTCATATATAGTGCAGTGCTCATCTGTTTCTGGTATATCTGTGTTGTATTCTGGGGTATGATTCAGTTGTTCCACAATGTATGGCCTAGCATCCATACCTGATTGATTTGGTGCTGCTCCTTTTGTATTTTTCCCTTGTAGAATGTTTTTGAAGGAAATACTGCCTGATTTTTTCCCCTGTTGTGTTCTTGTGAATTTTATTATACCAGTGCCACTTCCTTCAGCCCTGTGAGGATTTCTGTTGTTGACGGTTGCGCCCCCTCTTATTCTCAGATTGAGAATGATTGTTGACAGGGGTGCAATTTTGTATTCCCAGAGGTACTTTGTGTCTTGAAGTACTTTGCCCCCATGTATCAGATTTTGTGATCTGATGGGGTATCCCAGTTGTTGCATTATAATTTTCTGCATTTGCTTAATAGAGTCTATCTCTTTTACCCAAATTAGTTTCGATTTTCCCTCCGGGGTTTTAACAAATACTTGGAAACTGAGGGCTCTTACCAGGGATCCAGATCTTGTTTTTGTAGAAATTTTGAATAATATGACACTTATTCACAGAGATTATCCCAATTATACACTATTGCGGAATACATGCACAATACATAATCTCCTCTACGTTGATCATCAATTTAGCAGCATCAAAAACAATGAAACATCAATCGCATGCACACATTAACACAGTATGTAACCCGGGGAAAGCATACAGCTGAAAACCCCACACTATCTGTATATTATAATGATAGAGAACATGTAACAATACATAGTACAATACTCCTCACAAGTACTCAATACTATCTCAACCTGTTACACACAAAACTAGCTCAGATCTGATCAATCACAGCTCAAATCTCCTCCACTGCGCAATCCTGCAAGAGAATCAATCACTCTGTGAAATCGAATTCCTTTGGTTATACCACGCAAGCCTCATGGGAAATCTCCATCCATGCATGTCCAAATCTCATGCACAACTATAGTCATAACTGATAGCAATCTCAACCTCTAACACCTGTCTCCACTGAACTGTACATGCACTGACATGCACTGAGTTAACTTATGTATTCTTTAGTTGCTTTATGAGTTAATAATTAGTGAATTAGTTTAACAATTAATTCACATGACTCATCACTAGTCTATTTGCATTTAGACTAAATACAACTAGTTCAACCAAGTCAAATTGAACACAACTCCATCAACTCCACAATCAACTCCACCGAAACTCAACCACATGAGTTCTAACTGAAGTCCTACATGCAATAGCTCAACTGACCCACAAGGAAAGTGTATTTCCTTCTGACAGCTACATGTGCCACATTTGTAGCTCAAACTGAATTGCTCCAAGAGGATAAGATAATGTTTATAGTCCAAATATTATTATGAGACAATAATATCCGACTTTTCTATTTTTAGCCTGGCAGTCTAAAAGTAGAAACCTGCCCATATGTCTAAAAATAGAAGTCCATCTATTTTTACCAACATGACCAATCATCCACAAATATCATCCTGCAACTCATAGACCATGATCCATATGTCTAAAAATAGACTTTGCGCCAAAAATAGCCTGCGGGCCCACTTAGTGAAGGCGACTTCTTTCCACTAAGCTCCATCATCTTGTTGCATTCTCAACACTCCCTCTCAACAAGATATGGATTATCAGCAACCCCTATCCTACCTCGGTGGTATTCGAATTTGCTTCTGGTGAGCACCTTCGTCAAGATATCAGCATCCTGATCCTCCGTTGGAATGTATGAAAGTAACATGACTCTCCGCTGCACACAATCTCTGATATGATGGTACCTGATGTCAATGTGCTTGGATCTATCATGAAATACTGGATTAGCTCAGAGTTTAATGCAACTATGGTTATCACAATAAATCATTGTAGGCTCCAAGTGAGAACCGAACAACACGACCAGCATCTTCCTCATCCATATAGCCTCGCATGCAGCCAAACTTGCTGCCATATACTCGGCCTCTGCTGAACTGAGTGCCACGGATCTCTGCTTCCTGTTGTACTAAGAAACTGTTGCCGACCCGATATTGAAGACCCATCCTGATGTGCTCTTTCTATCCGTTGGGCTCCCTGCCCAATCTACATCCGTGAAGCCACATAGCTTCACCTCATCCTCCTGTCTGTACCACAATCCATATCCCGAGGTGCCTCTCAAATAACGCAGTACATGCTTGCCTGCCTTCCAGAAGAGCTTGGTTGGCTTAACCATAGCTTGTGAAAGTTGTTTAATAGCATAGAATATATCGGGTCGTGTATTAACCAGATACATAAGCGACCCCACCAACTGTCGATAAACAGTGGCATCCACTTCTTCTGCTGAAGTGGCATCTTCCTTCCTCCAACCTCCAGGAAGAGGAGTATCAACAGGCTTGCAGCCATGCATGTTGAACTTCTCCAGTATCTCCCGAGCATACTTACCCTGAGAAACAAATAGTCCATCACTGCGCTGCCAGATTTCCAATCCCAGGAAATAATGAAGGAGGCCCAAGTCCTTCATCTCAAACTCCTTAGCAAGATCATCCTTGCATGAAAGTATCAACAGCTCATCACCCATTAGAATCAAATCATCTACATAAAGTACAATGATAAGCAACTTACCCTCCACCACAATCTGGTATAGGTTAAGATCTGCCTCACTCTTGAAGAATCCAAGTCCGGTGACATAACTGCCTATCCATGTGTACCAAGCACGTGGTGCTTGTTTCAACCCATACAGCGCTCTCTTGAGCCTGCACACATGCGACTCGCTGCTGAAGATCTCGAAACCTTCGGGTTGTTCTATGTACACATCCTCCTCAATGACTTCGTTGAGGAACACAGTCTTCACATCCATCTGATGAATGTGCCACCCCATCTGCGCTGAGAGAGAAAGAATCATATGTATGGAAGAATACCTTGCGACAGGTGCAAAGGTCTCCTCATAATCGATCCCCTCTATCTGTGAAAAGCCTCGGGCAACAAATCTTGCCTTGTAATTCTCCACACTCCCATCAGCTGCCTGCTTAACTTTGTAGATCCATCTCGAACCCACCACTGATTTCCCTTCCAGTCTAGGAACAATCTCCCATGCACTGTTTCTGACAATCGAATCATACTCTTCCACCATGGCATCTACCCATGCGGGATCCTCCACAGCTTCCTCGAAAGAGGATGGCTCAGTCACAACACATTTGCTCACAGGAGCCATGTATCCAGTGTACCGATTAGGTGACTGTCTCTGTCTACGTTGGGCTGTAGGTGGTCCTACAACTTTCTCTGCATCTTGAGCCAGTCGCTTAGCTTCTGTCAAGCACTGTCGCCCTCTGATGGTAGGCGCTGCATGAGTGGTTTCTTCCACTCCATTAACCTCGTCCTGTGGCTGATCCACGTCCTGAAGCTCATCTTTAGGAACTAATAGCTCCTCATCTGCATGCAAGTGTGGCTCCCTCTCAAGCGAACACTTCATGGCTTTCTCCTCTTGAAATTTTATATCCCGTCGCACAACAGTCTTGCCACTATCTGGCAAATACACACGATATTTTTGGGGCATATCAGTGTACCCCACAAATATCCCAACCTCTGCGGTCAGCTCCAACTTCTTCCTGGCATCCTTCGTCACATGCATGTAAACGTTAGCACCAAAAATCCTCAATTGAGAAAGATCAGGCTTCTTACCAGAATAAGCCTCCTCAGGTGTACTCGTGCCAAGTATCCTGTGAGGACAACGGTTCTGCACATATACTGCAGTATTGCATGCTTCCGCCCACAAGTGAAGGGGTAGGCTCTGATCATGCAACATCGCCCGTGCAGCACCCACGATCGTTTTGTTCTTCCGCTCAGCAACCCCGTTCTGTTGTGGTTTATGGGGAGCTATGAGCTCTCTTTGAATCCCTTCTGCACTGCAGAAATCCTTGAACTCACTAGAGGTGTATTCACCACCATTGTCGCTCCTAAGAGCCTTCACCTTCTTCCCCGACTCCTTCTCAACCAATGCTTTGAACTCACAGAACTTTGAGTATGTCTCGCTCTTCTTCTGCATGAAGAAGATCCAGCACTTTCGAGAGAAATCATCAACAAAAATCACATAATACCTGTGATTTGTTGTCGAAGCTACTAAGAAAGTTCCACACACATCTATGTGAATTCTCTCAAGGATCGTCGTGGCACGACTATCCTTCTCGTGAAAGGTGGCTTTCACAAACTTTCCCAAAGTACACCCCTTGCACTGATCTGACTGCGCAAGAGTGCCTTTAGGAAGCCCTGCAGTGATCTGCTGCAGTATCTTCAAGGCTACATGGTGAAGGTGACCCAATCTCCTGTGCCACAGCTCGCCATCATCCCGGCTCACTAATCCTTCTGCCTTGCATGCTGTTGCTGCGCAGCCATCTACATGCAACTGATAAAGGTTCCTCACTTGAACCCCTATCTTCCGGGTTCTCCAGTTGTCTTACTGTGCAGGAAAGCCTTTCCCTCGTTGAAAACAACATCATATCCCTTGTCTTCTAACATCGCCACAGATAAGATTCTTCTTCAATCCTAGAACATGCATCACTTCCTTCAATATGAAGGATTTACCAGACTCCCTCTCAAAGGAAATGGTACCGATACCGGTCGCACTGTATCTACCATCATCGCCCATCTCGATTTGCACTCCAAGATCTTTCTCCTCTAGATCAGAAAACAAATCTCGATCTCCTGTCATGTGAAAAGACGCACCACTGTCCAAGAACCATACCGATCCCATCACACTTGATACCAAGCATGCGATCAACGAAAAATCAAGCTCAAATTGCGAGGTTAAGACCTCTCCCACTACAGATCCAGCAACTTGCTTATTCTTCTTCTACGAACAATTTGTGGCATAGTGTCCGTGCTGGTGATAGTGAAAGCACTTCACCTTGGACATGTCCTACTTCTTGCCTTTCACACCGAACTGAGAAGATTTCTTGTTCTTCCCCTTCTTTGCTTTGGCAGCCAAAGCGCAATTTTCTTCATCAGTTCCCTTTGATGAAGATCCGTCCCTGGTATTCCGCCTGATCTCCTCCTGCACAAGATCTGACCAAAGTCTCTCCCATCCTGGCAATTTCTCCCAACCATTGACAGAGTCCTGATAGGAATTCCAACTCTTCGGAAGACCAAGGAGAGCCAAGCTCACCAATTCCTCATCATCGACAGTCACCCCCACACTTCCCAGCTCATCCCTGCACTAAGTGAACTTCGTGAGATACTTGGGCATACTGTCTGCCTTCTCGCATTTGATGTTTCTGAGTTTATCTTTGAGCACCAGCTTCCTCTGATCGCTCTTGCTTTGGAATAGATCTGTCAACGCTTTCCACATCAAGTATGGAGAAGCCTTTCCATGCAGGCTAGACATAATGTGATCCTTGACGCCCTCCAACAAAATCCTTCGACACTTTGCTGTCTTCTTTTGCCATGCATCAACTTGCGCAGTATCAGTAGGCTTTGGGACCTTAGCCTCTATGAACTCCTTCAGCCCATTATCATCCAACACCACCTCCATCCTGTCCTTCCATGCAATATAGTTCGAGCTACCCTCAAGAGCATACTCCAATCGCAATCCGTTGAAAGACATTGCCACGTTGATACCAAGAAAACACTGCTGCAAATTCGAATTCCACCAACTCAAAACTCAACCGCCTCTGATCTAGAATTTGTGAGAACAAAGTATTTCTCGTACAGAGATTGACTGTATGGGCTTTTACCGGATATCTCACCTTCCAAAGGAAGGATGAATCTAGAGGCTACCTGGCCCGATTATAGACTCTGCCTGAAGAAATAAAATGTAAACACTTTCTGAATAGTAGATCTGATGATCAATAGCTCCGATACCATGTAGAAATTTTGAATAATATGACACTTATTCACAGAGATTATCCCGATTATACACTATTGCGGAATACATGCACAATACATAATCTCCTCTACGTTGATCATCAATTTAGCAGCATCAAAAACAATGAAACATCAATCGCATGCACACATTAACACAGTATGTAACCCGGGGAAAGAATACAGCTGAAAAACCTACACTATCTGTATATTATTAATGATAGAGAACATGTAACAATACATAGTACAATACTCCTCACAAGTACTCAGTACTATCTCCACCTGTTACACACAAAACTAGCTCAGATCTGATCAATCACAGCTCAAATCTCCCCCACTGCTTTGCCTGCCTCCACTGCGCAATCCTGCAAGAGAATCAATCACTCTGTGAAATCGAATTCCTTTGGCTATACCACGCAAGCCTCATGGGAAATCTCCATCCATGCATGTGCAAATCTCATGCACAACTATAGTCACAACTGATAGCAATCTCAACCTCTAACACCTGTCTCGACTGAACTGTACATGCACTGACATGCACTGAGTTAACTAATGTATTCTTTAGTTGCTTTATGAGTTAATAATTAGTGAATTAGTTTAAAAATTAATTCACATCACTCATCACTAGTCTATTTGTAGTTAGACTAAATACAACTAGTTCAACCAAGTCAAACTGAACACAACTCCATCAACTCCACAATCAACTCCACCGAAACTCAACCACATGAGTTCTAACTGAAGTCCTACATGCAATAGCTCAACTGACCCACAAGGAAAGCGTATTTCCTTCTGAAAGATGCATGTGCCACATCTATAGCTCAAACTAAAGTGCTCCAAGAGGATAAGATAATGTTTATAGTCCAAATATTATTATGAGACAATAATATCCGACTTTTCTATTTTTAGCCTGGCAGTCTAAAAATAGAAACTTGCCCATATGTCTAAAAATAGAAGTCCATATATTTTTACCAACATGACCAATCATCCACAAATAGCATCCTGCAACTCATAGACCATGATCCATATGTCTAAAAATAGACATAGTCTAAAAATAGACTTTGCGCCAAAAATAGCCTGTGGGCTCACTTAGTGAAGGTGACTTCTTTCCACTAAGCTCCATCATCTTATTGCATTCTCAACAGTTTTCAGCTGTGCATGGTTTGTCCTGTCCGGCGTTATATGATGTGGAGCTTTCTGCGATAGCTCTAACCCTGAGATTCTGCTCCGCGTCTTTAACTCACCGCTAATCAGCTTGCCTTTCCTTCTTTCTTCAACGCTATTGCCCCAGGTGCCATATAGGTGGGGTATCGTGGCCTTTGTGGTCACCCAGATCTACATTCTGAGCATCTGATCTGTAGTTATTTTCTCTTTCCTTTGCGTGTATGGTAGCCCTAGATCCGTTCAATATTAGAACGAGACCATACTCGAATTTATGTATGAAGAAAATTGAGATCATGTGATTTCTTAACTCCAGATCTAAGTCGTTTATGTTTCCAGGACCAGTGATGTATACAACAAAGATCCCATAACCATGTACCTGTATTGTCGCGGATTCGTTGGTTTCGGGTGCCCTCCCTGTTGCTTTCGTGTGTGCTACATTGTTTTTGCCGGTTCTGCATCCTCTGAGAGCCAGATCTGTCAGATCAATGGCGGGTTTTTGTAATGGGTAATCGATCTACATGGCAGCGGCAGTGATCCCATATGCTGAGGTATTCAGAGCATGTTTGGTGGCTCTATCTGTCACTCCAAGATCTAGAGTGCCCCCGAAACCAGTGGATCTCTCATCTTCCTCGTTGTGATAACGAGAGTCTAGCCGCTTGAATCCTACCTTCTCTCTTTCGCTGGTCTGCTTCACCTTTGCAACTAGGTCTCAGAGTTTGTAGATCCGGTCGATTTCGGATGTGGATGGGGAAACTGCAGGTACGGCGGCCATTTTCCCCTGGAATCGAACCCTAACTTTCAATACAATGTTTCAATTAAATGGTTATCCTACATAAGTCTTTTTTGTAAACATTATATATGTCGTCTTAATATAGCTATTTGAGTTTTATCTATTAATTATCTGTAGGTTGATCCATTTGATAATTTTTATTGAGTTTTAAAATGAAATGCATGATTTCTTGATGACTATTATATGTTGGAAGCATTGATAATCTATGTTGCAAGGAAATACTAGTGTTTGTTCTTCTTTGTTGTATAGACTCTATAAAAAGATTAAGTCTTGTTGGTCCATATAATTATTATACTCTAAAAAAAATTAAGTCTTGTTGGTCCATATAATTATTATCTATGTCCTAATGAGTTTTTGATGAATTTTCTAGTGAGTGCTACAAAAATCCATATGTTTCAAAAAAACATGTTGTGTATTGTTAAGTTCTCTTAGTGTGTTTTTGAGTTTTCCCAATGTGTTATGTTATTTCTAAGTTCTCTAGGCATTGACAAGTTCCTTTGTAGCATGTTGTAGAAGTCAAAACATGAAGGAAAGGGGTAATTTCTTTGTAGGTAGTGGAACGATGAAAATAAATTATATTACACGTAAGCATTTCCAAACTAAGCATCATTTTATAGGAGAGTGAATTATTATTTTATGTTTTGAGAAGTTGTTAATTAGTTACTTCTTAGGAATCTTTTCTTTCTAAAAACAATTATAGTGAAAGTTGTTGGGGTTTCCTATGATTTGGAACTATCTAAGAAACCAAACTATTTTCTATAAATGTATAAGTTTTAGCCCATTCAAAATTCACTTCACTTCAAAATTTCAATAAATATTTAGATAGTTATTTTCTACTATGTAATTTTTAATAGTTTTTTACTTTGATGGACTCAACCCCTTGCTCCCTTTGGAGCCAAGGCTTTGAAGATGCAATGGATGGTTGAATCCCCTCTTTCCAAGTATGTATTTTCTTGTTGTTATATTCTATTGTTCTATTTTTCCTTTTATGCATTTTATTTCAATAATTATTAATTTTGGGGGATATCTACGAGCTTCAAAACAAGGGCCTACTTTTCAAGTGTGTAGTTGTATGTCTTCCTAAATTTTTTAGTTGTAACATAGAATTTCCAACTTTCTTGCTTATTGTTATTGTCTTTCTGTAACTTAGCATTTAATTTATCAATTTGTTCATTATTGTGTAATTCGTTAGTTATATATTTGACAATTCAATTCCCACTGTTAACTACCTTTATTAAATTTAGTTATATTTGTTTTGATCTCATTAGAGAACTCAATGAATCCAAGAGTTGTATCCTAGTGGGTTAAATTTATTTGAGTTTCCTAATAGGTCTTGAGGTTTTTTTCTGTTGGTTTTTTTCCTTGGAAGTATGGAAAAAACAAGAATTGTATCACAGTGAATTACATTTGATAGAGTTGCTAAGGAGGTCTTTGATTAGTTGATTTATATTTCAACTATTAGAATAGTCAAATTACTATGCTTTCAAGTTAATAAATTAAAGTAAGCTCTAGCATATCCTAGGTTCATCAATCCCAAGCATTATTGGAGCCCATCACCTCCTACTCTACATGCTCCAGGAGTCCCTTGGCTTGCTCCAAAAAGTATCTCCAAGCCTTTGATTTGTATGTATTTCAAAATTTTAATACTATGGAATTCTTGATCATATTAGGTCTCCAGATACCTCCATAAGAAAATCTAATTTGATGACTAGCTTGTAATGATATGATCTATTTGCTTTGGGGTATATTTTCATATCTTGTTAGCCATAGTGCCTCGACAGTGGTACAAGGGAAAGCCTTGTGATTTTGAAACTATTTTTTCCTTAGAAAAAACTTTTAAAACAATAAGAATTATATTCCCCTTCCCACTTTCCTTCTCCATCTATCAATTTTAAAGCATCACACAAAAATTATTTACTATAAGGACAATGCCGTAGTAGGTAATCAATAAATTTATCATTATTTTTACAAAACATACACCTACATGAACATTATTAAGTCCTTGCATTGCATTTGTCTTAAGTGAGTAACTTTGTTGGTTAGAGAAAACCATAGAAATTTCCAAGCTTTTAAGGAATTTTTCAACTTCATAACTGACTTCCACCACCACTTCTTGTCTACTTCTTCATTGTCTTCCATTGAACCATAAACTACAATGGAATCTATCAATTTTAGAGCATCACACAAAAATTATTTACTATAAGGACAATGCCATAGTAGGTAATCAATAAATTTATCATTATTTTTGCAAAACATACACCTACAGGAACATTGTTAAGTCCTTGCATTGCATTTGTCTTAAGTGAGTAACTTTGTTGGTTAGAGAAAACCATAGAAATTTCCAAGATTTTAAGGAATTGTTCAACTTCATTATTGACTTCCACCACCACTTCTTGTCTACTTCTTCATTGTCTTCCATTGAACCATAAACTGCAGTTGATATTCCATTGCACAATTTGTCACCACAAATCTGATAAAAATGCTTAAAATCTGAAATCTACATTATGAGGGTTTATTTATCCTTAAATTTATGGATATGAAAACTATTGTTTATTGTGTATGCATTCAAGTTATAATTAAACAAAAAATAGATAAAAATGAAATAAAGCTCACAAACCACAAATTAAGACGAGGTTTAACCTCAGAAACCCTTTTAGAAGAAAACCCAGTTGGAAAGTGAGATTGCTCTACTCTCTTTCTCTTAATGGAAAATGGATGCAAGTACTAAGAGTGAGACATGTGACCTATGGGATGCTACAATGCAAAAATTGTTTGTGTTCTATTTATCCCTATTCACTCTTAGCTACTATGCTTATCTATGGAACAAAATGCACTCGAATAGAATGGAACCCCTTTTTCACCTAGTGGCCCAGTTATAAAACGGATCGATAACCTACTAGTGTATTAAGATTTATGTCATTAGGATTGTTGATAGATAGAGGAAGATTCATAGATTTAGGTATTATAGTCGACGTTTCAAAAGATTGGCCCAGTTGGAGGTTCTAAAACGTCGACTACAATACCTAAATTTGTGGATCTTCCTCTATCTATCAACAACCTACTAGTGGTTAAGTTTAACTTCTTTAACTCTTAACTAGAGTTATAATATTAACTCTTCTAGAGTATTATTCATCAGGATCACATGGCTAGCCTCTTTTCCATGAATAATGTGGATTGACGTGGCATTCTCTCGAATTATGGTGGTCAAAATAGGAAGTTCAACTTCCAAATGGCATAAATTTTGCATGCGGAGTATAATTAAGGTGATGCTTGCACCATTGGAAAGGTGTATGTGTGTAGAATAGCACAAAAAGTTGTAGCAATTAACATGGTAAAATTTTACCCCCAAAAAACATAATTTAATGCCTCAAACTGCTCCTAAAAGGTTTCAAACCCTAATTTGCCAAATTTGGTCCCACTAGTAAAAATGGTTATGTGAGTTGATTCCTCCACTTTTAACACTTCGAAAGCTTCAATATGGATGAAAAGAAATATAATTATCCAATATAGATCACCCATTCTAACATTATAGTTTAACCTCATTATGTAAACTCAAAAACCTTTATTCTTAGACTAGGCAATTTAATCTTATTGATCCTTAGGTCTAATTAAGATTGAATTATAAATTTTCCATTCTTTTACAACCCTTCTATTAGGATCCAACTTATTGGCTAATTTTCAACCTTCAATCCATATGGACCTAGACACTAGATTACCTACCTCTGTTATGCCACATATCTGCAGGTTATAAGGTTCCTTCTTTAAGGGCTCAAAAATTCTAAAGTTATGAAAGCAACTTATCTAAGGATATGCTACCTATTTTTACTTTATTCCCTTCTTCTACCTTCCAAGCAACCATTTCCCTAGCAATTTAAATGCCATTACTAAGGCCTTCTAGATAAGTGAAGTCTCCCCGAGGCCTTCGCTTCTTTTCCAATCCAAACTTCCTTTTATTCGAGAGTTATTTTCCTTCTAAACATAACTTTACCTGTAAAACCTTAAGCTTGCATCACTCTCTATATAATTTTTATAGGCAATGCATATCCAAACAACTATATTTTACTCAAAACCCACCTCCCCGCCTCTCTTTCATTTGCAAATTTTTCCCACTTAACCAAGGGTATACCTTCCTTATCTCTTTCCTTGTCCGTTTAAACTAGAACACTTCTTCCTTTTTTTCTAACATTCTTTTAGAAATGTGAGAAATAGATAGCGAATAAATAGGTACATATTCCAGTATTGATTTCATTAAAGTTAACCTACCTCCCCTTTCCAAACACTTGTAACAATATCTAGTCACCCTTCCTTTATTTTTATCATAAATCCAATGTTAATATTTAAATATGTAGGCATCATTTTAAAGTTTAATGATTTGTAAACTATTGTGGATATTGATGAGCCCCAGCATTACAGCAAGGATGATGCAACTCCTAGGGATACCAGCTTTAGTTTATCAACACTTGGTTCGTACAAACTTGGACGTGACAATGTTATATGCATAGCACATGCAACAGTCTACTCTTATCACTTTTCAAGTGGAGCGATAGACCACTAGGGTTTTGAAACCACTCTTCTATTGACTAGAAGGAGTCTGACAACTGACAGTGAATGTAAAGCTATCCTTAATGTAGAAAGCAAATGCTTGCCTATTTTAGGAAAATGAAATTGTTGAATGGAAAGTTCTTATGAAATGACATGAAATCATCTAGCTAAGAATTGACACACAGTACTTGCAAAAGAGAACTAATCTAACCTTGAATTATATCATCTAGCTATCTAGACTAAGTAGGCATGGAAATTATCCTAACACTGTTATGACTTATGTATGCATGCACTAGCTATCTTTTGTTAAAGTTGCAGAAAAATAGTCTTGATTTTCAATTTAGAAATGTAAATGTTAGGCTAAACAATATGATCTTTTGCAGGGAAGAAATGCATGGAAAATCTGGTCCAAAATGGCATTAAGGGGCATGGAAGTCAAGTGGAGGGCCTACCCTATGCTCATATCATAATTTCTACTCAAAACAGGCTAAAACAGGTTGCTACAGGGTTTCCTGTAGTTACTACAGGATGTCCTAGTTTACTACAAGATGTCATGGTTTTCTACAGGAAACTATCTGAAGGCTATAGGAAGGTAGGGAAGGAAAAATGGAGTGTTGGGAAGATGTCTGATGGTGGAATAAGGCGTAGGGAAGGTGCATAGTGCCCAAGGCTCAGCCCAACACTTCAAGATGGTTAGATTTGCTCAAGGAGGTTGCACACGGTGGCTATAAAACAAACATTCGGACTAGGCGTTGGTAGGCCTTGGCAGTACGTGGAGAAGGCATAGATGAGGCTGGTGGAATGAGTTCCTTCCTACAGATCAACAAATCTTGCAACAACAGATGTTATTCTCTTCATTTATGCATAACTTCATATAAATATGGAAAATATGAGTTTAATTTGAGAAAACTGATTTATTGATGGCTAATGACTATATCTATGGAATGAAATGCCTTCTTAAACTACAAAAAACTTAAGAAACAAAATGACAACTGTAGGTGCTTCCAAGAAACTATATACTGTGATATTTTCAACAAGGAACCCTAAGTTATGAAATGATCAAAAGATAAATCTATTTTTAAGGCTGTGAGTGTGGGGCCCTCAAACCATGATCCCATGAGGGAGATGAGGAAGAGGCCATTGTCACAAAGATTTTCTGAAGTATTCTCTTTCACTAATGTACCATTGATCTACTTCTTCAACTAATGGAAGCAAAAGTAAACAACCATTCAAATACTTGTAAATTAAACAAAGCAAGAATGCTTCAACAGCTAACTATGATTTTAACCTAAGAATACATGTACAAAAAGAGGAACTTCTGCTACTAGGGTTGGGCCCTAACCCAAGAGCTTCAACCCTTTGAGTCAACTTAGTGTTGGATTGCTGGGAACGGGTCCCCTAGGGTCACTTTTGGGGTTAAAAGCCCAAGTTTTGGTGCCGAAAGCCCAAGTTTTTGTATAAGAAGTGTAAAGTCTCCGCATTTTGTGGTCATGGAGTGCGAAGATGTAAAGAGTCATCAAGGGCTTCCACCCTTCTTTTATGTAACTTGTGTCAGCTTTAAGAGATCCACCCATGGTCTGCAGACCATGGGATTGTATAACAAAGGAAGTCTTAGAAGAGTCTAAGACAGTTTAGCCTTGATATGTTTGGAGTCATTGATGAATGTAATGGGTCTGTGAGAGCTAAGAGCGAAGAGTCTTAGCATAGGAAAGAGGCTCTGCAGCTATGTGCGCAGAGGCCTAGGGTAGAAGTCCGCAGCTGAGTGCGCAAACCCCTGCAGCTGTGTGCGCAGGGCGGTTAGAGTCTATAAAGAAGATCTGAAGCATAAATAAAGAGAATTATTCTGGAATTATTTGTGTATGATCTATTTTACTTCTATTATAAATGCATATGATTATGTTATGATGAATATTGGGTTTATGTTTTAATGCTATATTGATGCACGAATCCATATGCTTTTCTTTGTTAAATGAACGTAAGTAAGAATATTTGTTTACGCGAAGATCCTCTTAATGCATGTTGAAGTTATCAGATGCTTAAGCTAATCTGGGTAATTACGGAAGTAAGAGTAGTTATAGAAGCGTGTAAGTGTCTATTCCACCTATCTAGGGTAAACAATGTAAACTTTGAAATGGGAACTATAAACTCAAAACGGGAACTCTAGCCAAAAAACCCCGAAAAAACATCAAAAACAGTGCTAAAAATGAAAAGTGTGTATACTGGAACGATGGTTTTTTTTTTTTAGGGTCAATTTTGAACATGTTTTAAAAATGGCAGTGAAAATGAAATTTTCATGCAAAAAACACCTTGAAAACGAAAAAGTGTTGATACTGGAACGATGATTTTTTTTAGGGTCAATTTTCAACATTTTTAAAAAATGCTAGTAAAACCGAATTTTTATGTGCAAAAAAAAGTTGTTTATGAGGAAAAAACACACTAATGTTTTTGGTAGAATAACATTTTTCTTTCCTAAGTATAAATTCAACATGTTTTCAACCATAACATGCTAGATACAAAAGAAATTGGAATTTTTTCAACCATAAAATTAAAAAACCATGACATTATGAACAAATTACATGACTAAATGAATTCAAATGTCATTATTTGTATATTGAATGAAACATACATTATATCTCTAATTTAATGTTGCATTGTAGATATTCTAAACAATAAAAATTATCATAATTAAGACATATAATCCAACAACATAAAAATGACTCATAACTTCTAATTTAACACCATATGAAAATCAAAAATTTTATTTCAAGATACGATGCAAACATCAGTTATATAAACTGTCTTAGACAATTATTCAAAATCACTCATATTTTCTTGCACACCATTAGAATTCACATCTTCAGATGAATAACTAGATGTTGATGAACATGTTCCATATTCTTCTCTTTGATCAACTAGTGCCCCATTTGAGTCCACATGCATGCCCACCATTTCAGGTTTCCAAATCTTCTAGATCTACGATTGGCTTCAGCAGACTTCCATCTTAACATTGTTCCTTCTGGTAACAACCTTTTCAGAATCTCTATCATCTTGAAGCAAAGATTTCCTCTCTTTGTTAAATTGAAGTCATAAAAAAGTATGTCAACATCCTCCAATTTTAAGATGTATGTGCAGCGGTGATTTATATTTGTACCCTTTCTTATTCTCTTTCCGCCATTTTTTTGTCAACTACCATCTTTGGCTTATACACACCATTGAATGGGTGTGTATTTGTGGCATACCAACTTAATTCAACACCTGTAACATCCTCATTTTCTGTAAAGACCTATGTAACTTTAGCAACCTAGAATGGATAGACATTGGGATCTCCATCTGCTAGCACTACGATCCTGCAACCCTCCTTAATATCCTGTACTGAACCCCTGTAAAGGTCTTCCATGGCTTCACGTTGTGCTCGAGATCTTCTGGAACCAATATACATCTCTCTTTCCTCTGCCTGTGAAGAATTAATAATACCTTGAGATTGTTGTTGTTCAACAATGTTTATTTCCTCATGTTCATTCGACACATTTTGTGGCCAAATAAATGGATTTTTCAAAGGTATATCTTCATTTGTTGTTGTTGAAATGATATCACTTTGATTATTGAAAAATGACTCCCACCAAACTGAAACAGCAATGTCAAAGTACTCATATGTATATCTAATACATTTTTTAATTTCTTCTAGGCAATCAGAATAATTTATATCTCTATTCTATCTTCGTGCATTATGAACTTCACCAACTGATTGTAATAACAATATTTTTGATGCAAATTTTGGATGATCTGGAATGAACTTCAAAAACTCCAAACCTGATGACGGTGCCCATTCTGCAGTATTTGAATACTTCTTGCCCCATATTAGTGTTTTCCCATCAATTTTTTTTATACAAAATTGATGTTGGAAGCTAATGGCATTAAGTTGTTCAATGCATTTCTCCTCGCCATGCGATCCCAGAATAAACCTTCGCAAGTCAACAGTTTCTACCAACGCATCAAAAGTAGGCTCTAGCATGTATGATTTCTTAATACATTCAATTAATGATGGCAAGCTCCCAACTTCCTTCCTCCTCAATGTGACTGAAAAAACGACTGAACATCTGATCAATATGGTCATGAGTGTGCCCAACAAGAAGGAAACCAACCTTTACCTTTTGAAAATTTCTCAATTCAACAAGCATGTTTAGATATCCAAAAACAGCCTGATTTTTTTTTCACGGCAAGTGTTGTCCAACTGTAGATACAAAACTTCAGGAAGATTACCAGACCAATGAGAAGGCACATCATGAATTATGGTTATTGTCAAATTTACATCATTATGAATATTTGGAGCTATGAAGGACACCCTTGGCAACATTTTCCCATTGAAGACCATACAACCGACCAAGTGATATTGAATAAAAATTTCTTCCTGTAAATTTTTGGGTGTGCGAACAAAATGTGGTAAAAGTGTTTTCTTCTGGTCCATAACATCAATTATCAAACCCAAATATTTATTCAGATTATCATAACACTTCTTTCGATGCTTGTACAACTTTTTCCTTTCACTTGTTTGTTGTTCGCGATGCTCCTGAAGTTCTTTGACAATTGAATCCACACAACATAAAAGAAAGCCATTAAGAAATATGTTTTCATAGTTAATGACTATACAATTTTAAAACTTAAAGTTATGAATGCTTACCTCTTTCTGACCCTTCACATTTGTCCCTTTTTTATTTAAGAGAAGCACAGGTATTGCAAATCCCCATCCTTGTCTTCTTAGGAATACGGACATTGTTGAATTCTTTGTTCCATACCTTCACAAAATATTGATATGTAATAAATCGGCCATGTCCCTCGGCACCTTCTGCATATTCTTTGTATAAGTTGTAGATTTCTCGTCTTGAAAAATTATCTGGTGATCTGAAAATGGGGCACTTAGGTTGCTTTTCTAACTTACAAGAACCTCTCCCACTTCCAAAGCTTAAATATTCACAAGTCTTTATGATTAACCAATGCGGAATTAATAATATGCTTGAAAATAAGGTGTACGCTTATGGTTGTTTTAAATTGTTTATGTGTTGTAAATTGATTTGCTTAAACTGATATAAAACATATAACAGTGAAAAAATGCAGTAAATGAGCATCACACATAAGACAGAAAGTTTAATATGGAGTTCACCCAAAACTCTTGGGATACATTTCCTTGAGCTATAGTCAACTCAACTAGGCTCTCTGGGATTATGGTCTAAGTTCTTTTACAAGCTCCATGCTCAACTCCACTGGTTTACACAGAACACAATGGGTTCAGAACACCATACTATCCCTTGGCTCTGAAGCTCTTAGCTTTCTAGCTCTAGGCTCTCGGTCTGGCTTTGGATCTGGCACTTGGCTTTGGCTCTGGCTCTCAGCTCTAGCTCTAGCTCTTCAGCTCTGACTCTCAGCTCTAGCTCTGGCTTGTTTGGCTCTGACTTTGGCTTTCTGCAACTTTCAGCTCTATGGCTTTTCACTTGACCTCCAAGTGACTCCAAAGACTCCCTCAGCTACTTTGCGCATTAGCTCTCGCTCTCTCACTTCTGTCTTGCTCTCAATTGAGCTCTCTGCCTCCTTTAAGGTACTTTTCTGGCTTTTTTGCTACCCCAGTCATTTCTCTGTGTATCATCATCTCTCTGTGCCTCTGTGGCTTCCCTGCTCCTTGTTAGTTCGACTGGCCATCTAGCTCTGTGGCTCTGTGGCTTCAAAATGCATCATTGCCCGTAAAAACACCTTCTTGTAGAGTGGCATGATGATCAGGAGCGGTTACAAAGGTTTTGGGGCCTTTTCTTAGGAAAAAACCCAAAAATTAAGAAAATCCCATTACACAGAGAATGTCTGCAAAATACACTATCGGGCGTGATTTTCAAACTTGAAATCCCATTCAATCGCCCCTAAAATCCCTATCGAGTCCACCATTAGGTGTTATATCGCATTGCATTAACGTATTGGGCGAGATCCAAAATACACGGGAAATACGTGAAAAACTCAACAAAGTGCTTTCTATCAAACTTCAAAATTTATCACATCCACCCTTTAATCATATTAGGTCCGCCTTTGGCCGCTTTCACAATCCCCACCATTGATCTGCGGGATCTCCGATCCAATGGTCGATATCCATTTTCGAGCGGCTTAGGAGTACGAAGGTTACCCACCCGAAAAGGCGGTTTTCCTCTCTCCTCCGCCAGCCACGTGTCGACCAGTGTGTGGGATCGGGCAGAGCCAGCCCAATACTGCTTTCTGCCTAAGGCCTACCTGAAATCCCACCTTTACGGAACTCAAATAATATAGGGCCGCTTCAAAAATTCCTTTTGGATCTGTTTTATCACTTAGGGGCATTTTCCTTTGTATTTCAGTTTTATAGCGGAAATGCGCTAATACAAAGAAAATCTGAATTCTCAAATTTCAAATTTTATGAAATTGGGTTTTAAATCCCATCAGGTCTGGCCTTTATTGCTTAGCGCAATCGCAATTCGTATGGGCCTGCTATCGAGGATCGCCGATCACCGATTTAATCCTGGCCGTCCACTCCTTTCATGATCCGACAACTGAGATTGCACGTCGCGATCGCTATCGCATATCGCATTTGGAACGGCCCAGGGGTTCTATCCATCACCGATGTCGATCCGCCAATCCGATCATCGGCGATCGCATGTCGCATAGCCTGGGTCCCGATATCGCATGTAGGCCTGTCTCTGACCTGATACGTCGGATCGGCCGATCGGGGTCTCTTTTGCCTCCGCTTAAGTCCGCCTCTTGGACCATCTCTGATGTGATTTCCCATATAAGGCCTTTTAGGCCATTTTTAGGGGATTTTGCCTCTTTTTCCAAAGAACAAAGGGCAACTTCTTTCTGTGATAACTTCTGCATCCTAAGTCCATTTTAGCTCATTCAAGTTGTAGTAGATTCAGAAGGAAAAGATCTCTGCAATGGGGCTATTTCCAGGAACATCCTTGGACTTTCATTTTCCTCTGTGAGGAACACTTAGACTTAGGAGTCTATCCAAAATCCATTTTGGATCACGCCTTCCCACTAAAGAAATTTTGGTCTCCAAAAGACTAATATGCTGATCTGAACAGTAAATGAGAGTAACAGCGCCCTCTTCTTTCAGCCTACATACACTTGCCTTGCATAGTGCCTCTGAACCAAAGCCTTTGACCACTTTCCTTCCTAGATATGCTGGTCCTCCTGGGAAGAACTGCCTTCCTCCTTGCCTTCCTGCAGAACTCCTGCTGAAATGGTCATAGAAGGTAGTTTGAACTTCTCTGCCTTGATCATTGATCCAAGGTGGCTCAAACAAAAGTGAAGTACATCTGCTTCACAAAAACTTTCATTTGTACCTGTTTAAAAAGCTTTCAACAACAACAGAAACACAGATAACAACTGGATGGTCTAAACTCCTACTTCAACAAAAGAAACAGATTCCACATCTTGTGAACACCTCCATGTCTTACATCTACATTCAAATGATGGACTAGATAACAAGCCCACAAAACATGCCTTTAAACAAATGACCCTTCAAGTCAAGCATGTAGAAAAAGACCATTAGGACTCTTTTTCAAAAGATGAAACACTTCATCATCATCTCCATCTTGGAGACCACATCAACTTTTCTCAAGTCAATATTTGCATCACATGCATGTCAAAGCAATCAACCCTACAAGTTAATTACATATACATGTTTAAATACAAGGAAATCATCAACATCCCTGTGTTCATGCACATCAAGCTCATGAATGCATTACATACTTCAACTTTCGCTTAAGCACATTGTACTTTTGAAGCTGAAATGAAATATAATGTTGCAGCAACAAAGTGAGTTCCCTACTCAACTTCTCCATTCACCTTCTTGGTAAAATCCTGCAACTTGCATTCCATTAACAAAGAAATGCAAATAGATGCATCAATAGACATGCAATCTTAATCGGATAAGAACTCTAACCGTTTCTTACCAATCCCTTTCAAAGGTACTTCCTTTGTTTGCACATCAGCATCACATGTGAATCAGCGTGAAACACATCATTCATGGAATCTTCCTTTCCATTTCTGCCATCTTCTCTTTCCACTTTCTTCAACTTTTGTGGAAGCATTGCTGAATTCAGAGTCCAACACTTTTCAGCAAGATGCCCTTGCTTATGGCAGTAAGTGCACTGCATGAGCATCCTTTTGACAGCATGATTTGCCTTGTCCAATGGACCTTTGGCTTCTTGCTTCCTTTCCTTCAAAAGCTTCATGTATGTGGCCATTCTCTTCCAACATCTAGAAACATGATGGTTATCCAAACCACAAACGAAACATGCAATTCTTTTCCCATATCTATGTGGAAATTTATCATGCTTTGCACAATCAAAAGGAAAATGTTTAGAACCAAATTTATACCTTTCTCTTTCACCTTTATTGCCTTCATGAGGAGGTGAAGTAAATGAAGAAGTGGCTCCCTTTGGAACAACATCAATCTCTTCAAGGCTGTTAGAATCTCCACAACTCTCTGGTTCAAGTGTGTGCTTCTGACTGCATCCTGCAAATGATGTTTCAAGCCATTGCATTCCTCCAAAGACTCCCTCAGCTACTCTGTGCATTATATCTCACTCTCTCGCTTCTACCTTGCCCTCAATTGAGCTCTCTACCTCCTTTGAGGTACTTTTCCGGCTTTTTGGCTATCCCAGCCGTTTCTCTGCATATCATCATCTCTCTGCACCTCTATGGCTTCCCTGTTCCTTGTCAGTTTGACTGGCCATCTAGCTCTGTGGCTCTGTGGGTTCAAAATGCATCATTACTCGTAAAAACACCTGCTTGCAACGTGGCATGATCATTAGGAGCGATTACAGAGGTTTCGGGGCCTTTGCTTAGGAAAAAACCCAAAATTTGAGAAAATCCCATTACACAATGAATGTCTGCAAAATACACTATCATGCGTGATTTTTGGACTTGAAATCCCATTCAATCTCCCCTAAAATCCCTATCATGTTTGCCATTAGGCATTATATCACATCGCATTAACATATTGGGCGAGATCCCAAATACACGTAAAATACGTGAAAAACCCGACAAAGTGCTTTCTATCGGACTCCAAAATTTATCGCATCCACCCTATAATCATATCGGGTCCGCCTTTGGCCGCTTTCACAATCCCCACCGTTGATCTGCAGGATCTCTGATCCAATGGTCGATATCCATTTTCGGGCGGCTTAGAAGTATGGAGGTTACTCACCCGAAAAGGCGGTTTTCCTCTCTCCTCCGCCAGCCACGTGTCGACCAGTGTGTGGGATCGGGCAGAGCTAGCCCAATACCACTTTCCGCCTAAGGCCTGCCCAAAATCACGCCTTTACAGAACTCAAATAATATAGGGCCGCTTCTAAAATTCCTTTCGGGTTCATTTTATCGCTTCAGGGCATTTTCCTTTGTATTTCAATTTTATAGCGGAAATGCACTAATACACAGAAAATCTGAATTCCCGGATTTCAAATTTTATGAAATCGGGCTTTTAAATCCCATTGGGTCCGGCCTTTATCGCTTATCACAATCACAATTCGTATAGGCCTACTATAAGGGATCATCGATCGCCAATCGCCAATTTAATCCTAACTGTCCATTCCTTTCCCGATCTAACGGCTGAGATTGCACGTCGCGATCGTTATCGCATATCACATTTGGAACGGCCCGGGGATTCTGTCCATCGCCGTTGTTGATCCGCTGATTCGATCATTGGCGATCGCATGTCGCATAGCCTGGGTCCCGATATCGCATGTGGTCCTGTCTTCGACCTGATACATCGGATCGGCCAATCAGGGTCTCTTCCGCCTCCAATTAAGTCTGCCTCTTGGACCATCTCTGATGCGATTTCCCATATAAGGCCTTTTATGCCTTTTTTAGGGGATTTTGCCTCTTTTTCCAAAGAATAAAGGGAAACTTCTTTCTGTGATAACTTCTGCAGCCTAAGTCCATTTTAGCCCATTCAAGTTACAGTAGATTCAAAAGGAAAAGATCTCTGCAATGGGGCTATTTCCAGGAACATCCTTGGACTTTCATTTTCCTCTGTGAGGAACACTTAGACTTAGGAATCTATCCAAAATCCATTTTGGATCATCTGGAATATGTATTGTCTCTCTATTTGGCATACACTCTCCATGCTTTGAAAATAAATCTTTCATCCATGACATTGCAGTATTTGATAATGGCCCAAATAGTCGTTTATGACGTACTTCTGAATAAATTGTGGGATCCTTTTCCAAATTTTCTTGAATTCTCAAGAGACAAAAATTCCCCATTGAATGAAACATTTTGAAAGCCTTTCTAAATATGAATAAAGATCCAATATGATAATGATAACCTGACAATGTAGATTGCATGCACCAACTAAATATGAATTTTTCATGCTTTTATTCATTGACAAATATCTCTTCCTTCTCTCTAATGCAAATTTGAAATCCATATGTTTCAAGCAATCTTTTTGAAAACATTCACTTGAAATGAGAGCGCTAATAGAACTTCTTCTCGTCAGATATTCTGCTCTACCCCTTGTATAACTAGAACATCTTGCATTGATACGAAAAGGTCTACTCCTACTCCTCGATACAATTTTTCTTGGCAACATCTCCACCATTGGATCATCATTTGTAGAAGCATTTTCATCATCATTAAGAGGAACGTTATCCACACTATGATCAGTTGTGCTTTTCAAATACTGACTTGGAGGATATTCTTCACCTTCCCCTTCTTCAGTGCTACTATCATAGTCCTTAGAATTGGGACTAAATGGAAAATTTGACTCGATGTTTATTGGATATTCTTCCTCACCTGCATTATCAGTGCTACTCTCATAGTCCATAGAATTAGGACTACGTTGAAAACGTGACTATTTACTTACTGAAATTCTATATCTTGTCCTTTGTCACTGCTACCTTTATAGTCATTAGGATTAGGACTAAGTGCTTCATCCTGTCCTTCATCACTAGTGCTCTCATAGTCCATAGGATTGGGACTAAGAGGACACCGTGACACTCCATTCTTTTGAAATTTTTCATCATGCTCTTCATCACTATTGCTCTCATAGTCCACAGGATTAGGACTAAGCGGACACCGTGACACTCCATTCTTTTGACATTTGTCATCATGCTCTTCATCGCTGCTGGTCTCATAATCCATTGGATTATGACTAAGAGGACACTGTGACACTCCGTTCTTTTGAAATTTTTCATCACACCCTTCATCACTGCTACTCTCATAGTCCATAGGATTAGGACTAAGTGGACACCGTGACACTTCATTCTTTTGAAATTATTCATCATGTTCTTCATCACTGCTGCTTTCATAATCCATAGGATTCGGACTAAGTGGATATTGTGACACTCTATTTAGTTGAAATTCTTCATCACTGCTACTCTCATAGTCCATAGGATTAGGACTAAGAGGACACCATGACACTCCATTCTTTTGAAATGCATCACCATGCTCTTCATCACTGCTGCTCTCATAGTCCATAGGATTAGGACTAAGAGGACACCGTGACACTCCATTCTTTTGAAATTCGTCATCATGCTCTTCATCACTGCTGCTCTCATAGTCCATAGGATTAGGACTAAGAGGACACCGTGACACTCCATTCTTTTGAAATTTGTCATTATGCTCTTCATCACTGCTGCTCTCATAGTCCATAGGATTAGGAATAAGTGGACACTGTGACACTCCATTCTTTTGAAATTTGGCATCATCCTCTTCATCACTGTTGCTCTCATAGTCCATAGGATTAGGACTAAGAGGACACCATGACACTCCATTCTTTTGAAATTCGTCATCATGCTCTTCATCACTGCTGCTCTCATAGTCCATAGGATTAGGACTAAGAGGACACCGTGACACTCCATTCTTTTGAAATTCGTCATCATGCTCTTCATCACTGCTGCTCTCATAGTCCTTAGGATTAGGACTAAGTGGACACCGTGACACTCCATTCTTTTGAAATTCGTCATCATGCTCTTCATCACTGCTGCTCTCATAGTCCATAGGATTAGGACAAAGTGGACACCGTGACACTCCATTCTTCTGAAATTCGGTATCATGCTCTTCATCACTGTTGCTCTCATAGTCCATAGGATTAGGACTAATTGGACATCATGACACTCCATTCTTTTGAAATTCTTCATCATGCTCCTCATCACTGTTGCTCTCATAATCCTTAGGATTAGGACTAAGTGGAATCTGTGACTCTTTATTTATTTGAAATTCTTCATCCCCTCTTTCATCAGTGCTGCTCTCATAGTCCTTAGGATTAGGACTAAGTGGAAGAACTGATTTTCTATTCATAGTGGAAGAAATTCCGTTATATTCATCAATATGATTAGAGTCGTTACGCGATGAAGATGTTGATACTTTACAAAGCGAAACTTCACTATCAGGAGAATCCATCCCTTTCAAATAGAAGAGGTTGAATGATACAAATACAGACTCTCCTAAAGATATTATATAGCTTAGAGAACGAAATTTTCCCTCCAAACCTCCAAAAAGTTTCGCCAAAATATTTCCCCCAAAAAATTTGTTTCATGTATTTCCCTTCATTATTTTATTCTACAATTTATTGAAAAATGTTAATTAAATTTTTTTATGAAATAAATCTTTAAATTTAAAATTGTAAGCTAAAACTTTTACCTAAATTATTTTAATAGTTAAACTATATAATATTTACTAAACAATTGAATTTTTTTTTTTTTTAACCTTCTAAAACAAATTAATCCCACATTCACCACGCTATAAAACAATTCCATAATATTCGCTTTATCATAGTTTCCTATATCACCATAAAAAAATTAACATGTTAAATTTTTTTAAAACAAATTAATCCCACATTAACCGTACGGTAAAACATTTCCGTAATTTCCCCTGTATAATAAATTTCATTATCACTATTACTCACATCACATAAAGGTTTTCCAAGGTTCGTTGAAAGACTTGGAGTAGCTACATTGCTATCAACAACATATTCAACGGAGAATTCTCGCAATTGAAAGGTTAGTTGATTTTTTTTCCTTGCAAATTTTAATATTAAATAAGTTTAATGAAGTTTAAATTTTTTTTTAATTAAAACTTTTTGCGGACCAAATTTTCCCACTACGTCCGTTGTGGGCATGGTGGGCTCGGTAAAACTCACAACAGCCAAACCGGTCCGGTAATGCTCACGGCGGCCATACGGGCCCATAGGTTAGGGGCGATGGGGATGGCTACCCGACTATCTGCACCTCCCCGCGAGGTGGCGGGCCGTCAGCATGGCGGGCCGCCGGGGTGGCGCAGGGGGAGCTACCTGAGAATCGCCACCCCGCGAGTGGGCAGGCTGTCGAGGTGGCGTGGGGGGGCGCTGCCTTAGAATCGCCCGCCACCCTGCGAGTGGGCGGGCCACCAGGGTGCCGTGAGCCAAGGATGGGCAGAGGGCAATGGTTGGGTCACTAAGGTGGGCTAGGGGGCCAGACCCAATGGCCGGCTCGATTGGCCGGCCGATTTTCAGGGTGCAGCGGCAGGGTGATGTATTTTTAAATTTATTTATTTTTTTGACGAAATTGTTATGATTTATAAAATTAATTATCATTTATCATTTTCATTGTTAATTTAAGTTACTATGTTTTTTTCATTTACTGATTTATGTGTTTCTTTTTTTCAGGAAAATGACATCAAAGAAGATTTATGTGAATCTTTCTAGACCAAAGACTCTTAAAGGTGGATCTTCAAAAAATATTGGTGAACAAACCCCACCTAAGCTGATGGCTACAAATCTTTCAAGTGCCTCAAATGATAAGAAGATGCTTTCATACTGAAAGAAATCAAAAGAAGTGTAACTTCCATCAAGAGTCTGGTATGTGAAAGAAAGAGAAAGCCAAAATGTGCATATATATATGTGTGTGTGTGTGTGTGTGTGTGTGTGTGTTGATATACCTAATGATAATTAAATTTATGATGTGATGGGAAGAGTCATAGACATGTGTTTGATATCGGATAGTGAAGTTGTTTACATACTTACAAAACTGCCCAAGTCACATTAAAGGATTAAATACCAGTTATCATATTCATTGTATGACACGAAAAAGGTATCTACAAAGTTGTGTAAACAAATCGTAAATGAGTTGAAACAAAATATCATAAGTATTGTTATTTATATTTGTGTTTTGCATTCTTGTAACTGTCTCACTATATTTTTTTAAATTTATTTTTATCGACATATGATATTTTGTTTGGCAGAATTTTGTTGAAAGTTGTTCAATTAGGTTGGGAGGCATTCATTTTATAGAGCATGATATTATAAAAGTTGTCAGCAGTTTCTACTCAGCGTCAGAAGAAGATATGGCAAACAAGCAAAATGTAGTAATTCATGATGCTACTAAACTACATCCAAGGGATCAAAAAAAAAAGCCTCTAGTGGATAAATCTAGCAAGGGTAGACAAGTTACTTTTGAAGACGAGGAAGTTGAAACTGGCAGTGAAGAATATGTTGGCATTACTGAGGATGACATTGGAACTGAGAAGAGTTGTAAAAGACCAAAAGTAACAATGCCCAAGAATAAATCTGTTGCAGTTAATGATGAGAATGTTATGAAGAAGAAAAGTAAAGTTGAACATTTTGAAGTAGTCATTACCAACAGTTAAAAACCTAGTGAAACTTCAAAAGAAAGCAGAGAAATCATTAAACCAGGAGCTGATTTAGAGGATGGCATTATCAAAACAAACAAAAAAATGTCATTCGACAGAACTTGACAAAGAGAAACTTAATTGAGGGTGGTCATACATTTCAGCTTAATGTCAGACAAATCTATAAGGCAAGTGAAGGATAATGTCAATATCAAATCAGAAAGCCACATCATCTGCATATTCACAACTTGAAGACATTGATGAGGTACAATCCATATGCTCATGTGGTTAATTATGTGATTCTTGTTGAACCAATTCAAGTTCCCAACAAAGAAGCATTTGCTAAGTTAAAATGTTTTGAATACAATTATTATGTGCTTGAGGAGAACCATTCTGTAGAAGCTCAAAGACAATTAATGGAGGAATATCCCAATAACCCACGTTTTGAAACAATGAAATGTATCGTTTATGTTGGTTTATCAGATACTAAAGCAAAGTTAGTGGCATGGGATTATAATTCAAATAATGAATATAGGATGTCTACGACTTTCATCCAAAGGGTTAGATTTATTCATAGTGAATTTGAAGGAAAATGTGGTGGGGATAGGATAAATGTTACTGTAGATTTCCGAAATGAATGTTGTATGGAAATAGGCTATCCAATTGATGATAGAATCAATTCAAAATGCGGAAAATTTAGTGATTTATTCAGAGGTGTTCATAACATTTTCCAGTTGGCATTTAGAATTGGAGATATATGGGAGTTTATTAATGAGATTTTTAGCATGTGGGAGAACATTAGCATTAAAAACCAAAAGGTCAAAAAGTCTAAGCCATTGATATGTAGCAACAGTAAATCAGGTCCTGAAATGAAGCAGCTTCCAGAAGATATGACTATCACACCTTGGAGAGCATTACAAGGAGTGAAGGATGAAAAAATTGTCAAAGCAATATTATCTTGTGTGAGGTCACGGGAATTATCATTGAAGGAAATGTCTGAGAAATTTCAAAAGTAAGTTTGTTGAATTTTTTTATTTATTTCTAGATTATAATTTTCTTTTAAATATAACATATTGTTCCTGGTAGTATTTGTTTTACATATCATTATATTAACTTTTTTTATTTTATCTATGCAGTCACAAAGTTTACATGAAAATTCAAGAACAAATGGTTAAATTGTTGAATGAAGATAGTTGGGATGATGTTGTACGCAACTATCCAGATTCAAGTTCTACATCAACATTAAAAAAAATTATCTTGCATTTAAAAAGGTATGTTGATTTATACATTCATTTTTATTCATCTGTGTACTATTTTTAATTTATAACTTACACATATATTTGTTTATTTTATAAAAGATGAAGAAGGATGATAATGGAGCACCAGATAGTTTCAGAACCTTTATTGAAAAAAGAAAGATCGAAAGACTGAAGAAGCAACGTCTTAGGAATGTTGAACTTGATCCAACTCTTACTCATTTCATTTGGAATGGGCTAGACACTATTCAATATCAAGTAATACAAGACGACTGTGAAAACATTGCTAAACTCATACCTAAAAGGGATTATGCCCTAGTTATTGTAGATATTCCCCATGGTTTCAATATTCCAAACATTGACTATGATAGTGACCCTTATACTTATCAAGCTCTTAGTAAAGTGGTTGTGGGATTTCTAGAAGTCACGTCATCACCATTATGGAGATTTGTGACATTTCATTCAAACACACAATTGGTAATGTTATTGTCAAGCTTCAAGGAGAAAACAAATTCAATGATGCGGCTTACATGTTAAGATGTTTAAAATGTATATTTGATTAATGTTAAAAAATTCATTTATGTACAAGTTAATTGAACTTTTACTATTTCATGTTATAGGGAAAAGTCAAATCTTCTTAATCGTTAAGATCAACTATTTATAAATGATTGTGAGTTCATCCATATTGATAGTTGGGCAAAAGATGATAGCTATATGTCTATGATTTTTAATCAGGTAAATGGAAAGAGTCATAGCCAAATACTCACTTATGATGTTGTTGTGATAAAACTAACATATGAAGACAAAGAAGCAAAGGAGAGATAGTTAACATTTATGAAAAACCACAGTTATTGATTAACTATCTTATAGACATATGTTCAAATGAAAGAGATTGGATTCTAAATTTATTTTTTGGTTCAGGTAAGTTTTATTATATGGAATTGAATTTCAATATGTTATTTCTTAATTTATATGTCATTTTACTAATTTACTTCATTATTTTTTTGTGTTTGATAATTAGGTACAACACTAGCATGTTGCCTTCAAAAAGGAAGAAATTGCATTGCCATTGAAAAAGATCCAATATAATGCAATTTCATTCAGCAAAGAATTAATGCTCTTCAATTTCTTCCATATGTAATGCAAGAAATTGGGTTGAAGAAAGGGGACTTTAGTGAATCACGTGTGGCAAAAAAAGCAAAGGAACCCCAACCACCATTACACGGAATGATTGGAAATGCATACATTGGGAGATTCGTAGACATCAAAGATCCATTAGAAGAGGAAAATGAGCAAAATGAAGCAGAAAATATTGTGGAAGAAGACAATTATGAAATTCTAGAGGACGAAGAGTTTGGATTACGTGACATTGTTGATTAAATTTAAGTTATGCTTGGAAATCAAGCTCATTTTTTATAACTATTAATTAGTTATACTTGTAATGTTTTGACTTTGACATTTTATGAGAAGAATATGCACTCAATTAAGGTTGTTATGCGTTCAATATTTGTATTATGTGATTTTTGCATTAATTTTTATGTTAATCATTATTTTATTTTTTTAATGTTTATTAATATTTTTTTGACATGAAATTCAAAAAAAAAAAAACAAAACAAAAAACAAAAAACAAAAACAAAAACAAAAAAAACTATTATTTAACCATTTTTAGTTAAAAAATTCCTATAAAAATTATGATTTTGACATGTCATTTTTAGCCAAAAAACTACAAAAAATTATCAAAACGTGTAGTTTTTTAGTTATATTTATGTTAAAAATAGTTATTTTTATGTCAATTGTTAAAAATTATTATTTTTTAAAGACAATTATTTCATGTGGATTGAAAAATTAATTAACAATGTATAAATATGTAAAATATCAAAATTTTAAAATATCGACCTTCTTCTTTAAATATGCAAAACAATAAAACCCTCACTACAAAAAAAAAAAAAAATGAAGAAGAAGACCACTTCAAAATTATTAAATTTAGAAAATAATTATTTACATTTCATACATTAGAAAATTTAAAGTCAAAAAATAGGTCTATTAAAAAAAATGTTCTGATGTAGAATTACCACTTTTTTAAATCAGCATAAAAATCACTACCATTCTAAAACGCAATATTTATAGTGCCAAAAACTATGCTCTAAAAAAACATGTGTGTTCTGCATCACCCCTTTCAAAATCGGGTCACTTTTTTGCTATCTCTACGAAACGGGTAACAGTATCAATTCACGTTTCAAAGTTTACATTGTTGGTACGCGAAGGACAATCGTAGACCTTCGCGAAGGTCTAGAGGACAACTAAGAGGAGTATATCAATAAGCCCTAAAAGGATTATCGACCTATGTGAAGGAACGTTTAGGGCATTAAACGACATCAATACCATCTCTGGGTGCGGAAACTTGGTTCCTGCATCCCCCCATACTGCTTCGGGTGACACTTCAGTCCGCGCTCTGTGGATTGATGCCGAAAGGTCCAGTAGTGTAAGGATTTGCTTGGCTAATTAACGTTGAACCTCAGTCAGGGCTCATCAAGACAATAAATGGTTTCGTTGTCAAGACTGGGATCTGCATAAAGAGATGGTGATGTCGCATCACTTGAATCCAACTAAGAAGGAGATCGAAGACTTGTTCGATAGAAATATCCACGAATTCGTGGCGCAAGAGAATAGGAATCTGTGATTAACGAAATAACAGTGGTTGGACAGATATCCACACAGAGATACATGAAATCTTCTTTTGTTCCTTCCCGGTCGAATTATACGAGTGGATCGCGAAATTGGCAGACAGCCAAGGAAGGTGGAGGCTTGACAGTCCAATAGTCTAGACCCCAAAGTTAGTGCAAAGATTAGAAGCCTCTGAAGATAATATCACATGCGTTGTCGATCATTGGATCGATCATATCATAGGAAGATTCGTGACAGAGTTCATGGTCGATACTTCGGTCAGTTACAACGAAGCTGAGTGTCGCTTCTTCAAGGGAGGTAAGTATCTAAGGTCTTTAAATACTTCGATTAAGATGCTCTTGTGTGAAAAGCGGGTTATGCAACTACCTTGATGTTTGGAGCTACGCGAAGTGGAAAGATCTTCAGGGATAGAGGGAAAACAGGCCCTGAATATAGCCTGTTGATTGGACCTCCTCTGAGTAACGACGAGGAAGCAGCACATGATTCTCCATAGAGGGTTGTTCAACTGATAATACAAGGGTTCCTGCAAATACCCCATCCACCCACACCACCTCCATCTTCACCTCCACCACATATGCCTTCACCCACACCACCACCACCTTTGCCACCATCCAATATGGTGAATTCAGTAAAATTGCCTGTGTTCAAGGGATTGGGAACTGAGGACTCAGACCAATTTTGGTTCGTCGTGAAGGTTGTATGGGAAGCTCAGGGTATTACAGATGATCAAATGAAGAAATCAACACTGGTTACTACTTTGCAGGAACATGCATTAACATGGTACATTAAGTACTGCATTGATAATCTTATGGTTTCATTAGCAGATATTCAGACCGTGCTAAATAAGGAATTCAGCAAGCCCAAATTTGAAGCTCAATCAATTGTGGGGTTCAAGGAGATCATGATGAAGCCTGGTGAGACACCCTGGGATTTGGATTAGAGTTTGAAGTGTACAATCTACGAAGCCAACATGAATCTTACGGATGGGCAGCACCACGAATGGTTTGTGGCTTCGCAACTGCCTCGTCTAAGGGTTGCTTTGTCACAGCAAAAGATTGGAACCCAGGTGAAAGCCCTGGAGATTGCAATGAGATTACACAAGACACTGATGCAAGATGCTAATTTAGGGGTTCAGCAGACTCACACGCAGTCACAGAACTTGTGCCTAGAATTTCAAAGTCTGAAGAAAGATAAAACAGTTTGGCCAGAGGTGCGCGAAGAAGTTTGGTGACTATAGTGCAAAAGTCAGGGGCATGACAAAGATCATTGTGCAATCTTCGCGAATTATGTTGCAACATGGGGACCAATTCCTCTGAGACTAAAATCTCAAGCAGATCCAAGTACAATGCCCGCGCTATGGTGTGCTATCTGTCAGGCAGTTGGAAAACATGCGACAGACAATTGCCATTTGCTGCAGAAATTTATACAGACACCGCAACAACTCTTCTGCAACTTTTGTCAATCAATGGGTCATGATGAGCGTAATTATCGTAGTTATGATCTAATGATGGATAGAACGCCTGCATATAGGGTGCAGGCAGAAACCCGACCTCTGGACCACGGCGTTGGGGGAGCGCAAGGCGAATATTAGGGGCACGGACAAGGCCGAGGTGGAGGAGGACCTGGTAAAGGTCGGGGACAGGATATTTGTTACAACTATGGAGGACTGGGACACTACGCACGGGATTGCATGAACCCGACACGTATGTCATGCCGATATTGTACTTAGTTTGACCATGCGATAGAGGATTTCCCTATATTATTAGCTAAGATACACGAAAAGGGGGTGCAGCCTCAGCAGTCGACTTAGAACCTGTAGATGATGAGGGTTGAGTCTCATGAGGAGGATCCTAAGGTAAATATTATGTTGTAGAGTGGAATGATGATTGGTGAAGATAAGGGGAAGCAGCCTGAATAAGGTGAATGGGTCTACAAAGCACCAGAAAAGGAGATCGGGTTTGATCTAGAGCACGCAAGGGAAACGTTTATGGAAGAAAAGAAAATCTTCATTGAGGCCTCTACCTCAGGAATCCAGGATAAGCCAACTGAAGAGATGGACCCTTCCATGCTTACTACATTCTTAGATACCTATATAAAGTTATTGCGTAATAACAAGGCTGTGAAAGGACTGCAGGAGATGATAAATAAGTGCGCCGGAAAAGAAACCGCTCCTGAGGAACCGCGCGTAGTCAGGAAGATTGGTAAGCATAAGGCAAGAATGGGGCGTGAGATGAGGCTCACTGCGCAGATAGGATAATATGAGATGTATCAAGTTATTCTAGATCTAGGGTCAGATGGGAATGTTTTACCTAAACAGACATGGAAAAGGATGGGGAGACCTGCGTTGCAGTGGTCTCTAATTCAATTAAGAATGACAAATCAGCAGAAAATCATCCCCATGGGAAGATTGCAGGGAGTAATAGTTGATATTGAGGGCGCGAGCGCATTGACTGATTTTGAAGTAATAGAGATTGTGGATGACATAAATCCCTACCCTGTGCTCCTTGGGATTGATTGGGCTACTGACATGAATGGGGTAATCAATTTGAAGAAGCGGAATATGATATTTGAGAAGAAATCTCTCTCCATAGTAGTTCCCCTGGACCCTGCAGAAGGACCGCGCTATACTAAACCAGTCCGCGATTATGAAAGCAATGAAGATTTGGACCAAATTATAAGATAACGGTGCGAGATCAAGATTGAGTGAGTCCAACAACAAATGGACGCATTTCCCGGGACCGCAAAAGTTCCTCCACATCATATTCAGATAAGGAGTTGGAGCACTAGCAGAATAGACTGCATGAAGTATCTATGTTGCGCTATAATGTGATGACCAAGTCGTTGCACTGTGTATCATCGGAGGTAAGGAATTTTCCCTATTATGATGGTTTAACTAAAGTTGACAAATTTTTGGATGCATTCGAAAGGGAAGTGCCAAAGAAGCATCGCTTCTAGGCCTTGGATTGGGCGCTAAGCGCTACGCCTACGAGATGGTGGGGTACGCACAAAGACAGTTTTGATGATTGGCGTGTGCACAGAAAGAAGATGATATTACGGTTTGGTCACCCACAAGTGCGGCTAACAGATAAATATGATGGAAGGGATGATCCACGCGATCACCTGGCCAAATGGACTAAGGTTTATGGAGCGGAGCCTCAGCTTGAATGGGTGCATATGTTTTGTCATACTTTGGATGTAATATCAATGAATTGGTACTTGGAAACAGAGCTCCGCCATGGCACTGAAGAATGGGACGTTTTGCAACAGGGATTCTTGATGACATTTAGCTTTGAGGATGGGTTTGAAAGTATTGATGAGGCATTGCAGGAAGTCAAGGCAGCAATCTTCAGAGTACCACAGGATCCCTTGGACTTAATTCAACTGGATTGGACCACCCAGCTGCGCCACGCGCTGGAGTGCTACAATGTGATTGTCGAAGAAGATGATGAGGATCCGAGGAACACTAACATCCCAGAGACTGAAGGTCACCGCAAAGTTGAAGGACCTCAAATTGAAAATCTAGATATCGTTGTGCCACTAAAAACAAGACAAGTGAACATTGAAATAGAGGCGGAGCCAAAATTTGCAAAGATTTGGGACTACTGGGATGATGTAACAGTAGATAAGGTCGTTGAATTGCTCCACGAATATCAGGACTTGTTCCCTACAAAGTTCTCATACCTAAAGGGAATAATAGGGGACCTGGGAGTTATGAAAATTACGTTGAAACTGAACATGAAGCCGATCAAGCAGAGGCCTTAACGCCTCAATCCAAAGTGTTAGAGTCAGTATTTGCATACATCCATCAGTGATCAAAATCCATTTTTTATATCATATTAGTGTCCCGTTGAAATTTTTTGCATTCCACTTAGTTCATCATGCCATAATTTACTCATTGATGGTAGCTCAAAATCCAAAATCACTTTCCCCTCTCAAAAATTTGTGTTTGCTAGTCCACCTTCATGTGCCTTGCTGACCATCCATTGACCATGAAGGCTTATTTCATCATGTTTCATATCAATCAAATTCACCTGAAATTCAGTCATTTAAGGTTCCATTAGGTCATCTAGGTTTTATTTTCCCAAGGTCCAATAAATCACCATCTCACTGCATAAGGTCAGCAAAATAGGAGATTGAAGCAAATAATATCTTTTTCCAGTTAAATAAAGGTTTACAAGAATGTAACCATGGTTACTGAAAGTCCCAAATTTAATTTCAAAACGGAATTCATTCCAATTTGTAAATTTTTACTTCAAAACAGATCCAATATAATTTATTTTCATCTATGTAATTTTATGTCTAGTATATGTAATAAGTCACTATTTCAGCTGTATACTCAATTCCATTTGCCAATAGTATCCGAACAAAGGTCATCAAGATTGCCAAAAGAATCATCCACCAGTTAAAAGAAAAAGGGTCAAAAAGTCAAAAGAAAAGCATTAGTGTGAAAGTTTGAAAAGTGACATGAAACATTACAAAGTGGGTGTGCAATTAATAAATCAAACTCATTTAAGTATAAAAGGTCTCAAGACATCTATGCAAACTCTATTTGCACTCCTACACTTTCAAAACTCCTGAGCAAAGGAAGATTTTTGAATTTAAGGCGAAATTGGGCAAAACAGAGCCAGAGGGCGCGTTTAGACAAGGAAGGGCATGTTTGACTAGGTCATTACACATCTGCTAGAGATTTCAGTGCATTTTTACACGGTGTTGCGCTCCTGTAGCTGAAGGGCGTGTTTGACTAGGTCGATGCGCGTTCACCTAGGAGGACCAAAGACATGCCAGAACGTCCTCCATCGCCACCAAACTTCGAAATTTGTCATCACACACTTCATTAAATGAGGTAGGTGGGAAAATATATTCATCCCTCCCCTCCATTGTTGATATACATAGGGTTTCTTAGTCTTTGCTGTCATTTTTAAACTCAAAACCCTAGTAACATATTTCACTCTTAAATCACATTTCCTAGCATTTCATTACCACTAATATCACTTAAAGACTATCCACTATTTGCTCCCTCATACCACACATTCCCATTTCCTCCTCATCATATCTCATCACATCATTCCATATTTCCCACACCCACAGTCCATTTTATCATCTCCCTAGGGTTTTGACAGCAATAACTCATGGCAAAATAAGAGCACAGAGGTCAGAGTGAGGAAGAAAAAAAAGAGAGGAGGTGATATAAAAAAGGAGGAAGAATTATCAGACATGGCCAACCAACACTAGAGAACTCATGGAATCTCCCATCACTATGGCAATCATTAAACATATGGGTTGTTTCGAGTTTTGTGAGAAAGTGGAAAGGATCCAGCATCATCTTGATTTGACCATATTATTCATCACCAACCTCCATGACAACCAGGCAAACCTTGTTGGTGTTCCCTTCACCATATCTCCTACTATTATATCAGTTGCCACTAGGATCCCAAATATTGGAGAAAAATGGTTCAAACAAGGAGAATTGGATCGTTACTATTATGAGCCATATCTTAAACCAAGCTACAAGAATGAGAGAAAGAGGATTTTTCCTTTCTCTTACCTCCTAGACAGATATGTTCCCATGATGAAAATCATCATGAAGTACTTCACATGTGAGGGTAGTTTTTCTAGACTCTATTCCTATCATATTCGGTTACTCATGCATTTCACAAGAGTCAAATTGCTCAATCTACCCCACTATCTTTACCAGTACATTGAAAAGATGTCATTCATTGCCCGAAGAAAGGATTATGATCATAAAATGCATAGCATCTTTCACCACTCTCTCATCAAAATGATAGTCCTACACCATCTTGATTAGCTTAACATTGCATGGGACACTTTCATATCCAATGAGATTTTCACAGTCCCACCTATTCAGCATGGCCAAGAAGCACCTTCGTCTTCTCACCCATCCACCTCTATTCCTCCACCTCAGCCCATACATCTTCCATCTTCATCTAGTGAATTAGCCACACCACCACCTCCATCATCACCATTTCATGAGCCTATTCATTCACCTGGCAGGGATGAAGGCAGTGGGCAAGAGTATATTGATCATGGTGAGAGAAGCAAGCCCAAAGGAGCTAGTTTAGGTACCTTGGCACATACTTATCAGAGAGGGCATAGGAAATTTTTTGTCCCACTTATTGTGGGAGGGGTCTTGCTTTCTTCATCGACAAATTAGGTATAGAAGGGTAAGGAAAAGGTTAAAGAGGCAGAGATCCAGCAGCATGAGGAAGACCTCCATGAGATAGAGCATGATTTTTAGTTAGTTGATTTAGATGGGCATGATGATAGTGAAAGCATAGCTATTGTCATCAAGGAGAAGAATGCACTCATAAGAGAGCTCCAGATAAGCTTGTAAAGGGCCAAATACATTATTTCCTACTATGAGCGGGAGAATACGCAATTTGAGGTCAAACATGAGCTTACGGAGATTCAGCTCAGAAAAGCAAAGAGAGAAGCTACAAAGGATAAGGCCTTACTTGATGAAGCATATGGATAGTATGGTGAATAGTTTGATGAACAGGTACCGAGAAGAAGGCCAAGGACTAGAGGCCTAAAGAGAGCCTTGGAGCTAGAAAGGCAAAAGGAGGCAAAACTAGCCAATGAGCTCACCTTGAATGAGCAAATTGACGAAATGATAAATGAGAACTGGGAACATTGGCTTGAGAGGGTAAATGGCCATCTTGAGAACCTCTTATACAAGGGGAACAAGGATGTTTAGATTCAGAGAAGGATGACAAAGTATTATGCCATGAGAAGCAAAATTGCAAGGGCCAAGCTCAAAAGAGCTCATGCAAAAATTGAAACCTTGACCAAGCAAGAGGAGAAAAAGAGGCTATATATTCTTGCTGAGGCATCACTCCAAGCCTCAAACATATGATCATCTATCAGCCCACCAATTTTTACGACTTTTGAACAAATTTTTCAAGTCATGATTTTCTGTGTTTTTTGAAGTATTTTTAGCACAGTGAAACGGTCAAACGTGTAGCACCTTGGACACTGCGCTCTTTTTTGGAGCATACAATGAGAAAATGGTTAGAATTTTTGGATTCAGAGTGATGAGGACATGCACCTTGTGAATTTTCTAAACATTTGGAGGAAAATTGGTCAGCCAAAAGGGTCAAAAACCATCAAAAAACCACCTTTCTGCCTCTTTTTTGGCCTGGTCACTGTGCGTTTACCAGTCTTGGGAGATTGGAATTTTGGCATGGAAAATAACCTCCAAATTGAAAATTGAAGGCATATCTGGAAATTAGACTCGAAGGGCTTTCCAACAAGCTATCTTGGAGTAAATTTGGACATTGAGAAGACATCCAAAGTAGCCCTGAAGTTGAAGGGCGCGTATGACACTAAAAGGGCATGTTTGACAGTTCAAGGGCGCATTTGAAAACCTTCTACGTTTTTCACTATTTCACTCTAAACTCACTTTCACCTAAGGGGAATTGATGTTTTACTCATTTAATTGATCAAGATGATGTAATTATTATGTTTTTTACTGTTATCTAGGGTAAATACATCAGTTAAATGGCCTACATGGCATGTAATGAATCAGTTTGCTAGAGTTAGGGATGAGTCACTTTGACCACCCTACACTCTAGCTATCAGTTCATTTTTTCTCGCAACTGCTCCTCCTCTCATGGATTCGACCCCTGAGGCTAGGATGATTTTTTTTTAGGCCCATATTATGTATTTTCTTAGTCATTTCACAGGTTGGAATCAGTTGGATGTTTGTCTATTGATCAGAGACACTAGTGTAATCAGTATTTGGAAGAAATTAATAAATGAGTTGAAGCTATTTTGGTGGAATGCCTGTGGTATGGAATTTTGACTGAGTTTCTTCTTATGTTTCATATGTTTTAATGGTTTTTACTCCCATATTTACCTTCACTTCTATGATATGTTGATTTTCAAGTTGATAAGCAGAATATATTTTATATGCTCTGTTTTGGGGAAATCTACATATTTTGTCCAGTTTCTTCAGTTTAGAAAGAATACATGCTTGTCTTGCTCTTTCTAGCACCTCACCAGTCTTATCCATCTCATTTCATAACCTTAAAGTGTTTGAGTGCCTACCTACCTTGCTCCATCAGATGTCTGCAATCATACCTTCATTTGCCCTAACCTAGCCTTTTTTACCTAATCCTCTTCCAACAACCCAACCAAAAATCAAATCAAACAACCCTCTGCACTTTACATCTAGCCTAAAACCCTAAACTATCCATCCCTCCTGGCTGTGATCCTTTGGAGAGAGCCCTCTCCGGCTTGGTAGGGCTAGCTACCAAGCTAAAATATTGGTTTGTGGTTACCTCAATTGGACTCTTCCTCAACCTTGGAGATCCAGAGGAGTGATAACATACTGGCGCCATTGTTGGGGAACGAAAGGTTCATTTTCCCTGGGTGTACGACTAGTTCACATTGGATTTTGGTCCTCTGGATGATAGGACTAAGCTTCACTAAGGCTGATTTAGTGATTGCAGTGCCTAGATTGTAGAAGTTGGCCTCAAGGAGACAACGAGGCAAATTCTGCATCCTGGTCCAGTTGATTTGGTTGAAGACAATCAGAGCTTGTTCAAAAGAAAAGATGGGTACATATCACAAGTTCGATCAGACTTCCTCCCATTGGTAAGCTCTCAATCATTACCAAGTTCAGATTTCGCTATTGAAGACTTTCCTTTAAAAATAATCTATGTTCAGCGCAAAGTCTTAGATCTAATCCTATTGAGTGTGACCCTGTTAAGATACTGGCTTTTAAAAGATACACTAGGTCAAACCCTGACCCTAATCCTCCTTCTTCGGTTGATAACCCTGAGAGGTTGTTGATAAAACCTAATTTCCCTATCCTTAAGACCGAAACCCCTAAATTGGAAAGGACCACTTCCTTGCCAGATAAACTACATAGTATCGAGGATATAACTTTCGACATTAAATTTAAGTTATGCTTGTTTCGATCAAAGTCTGAGTCTAGTCTTACTGAAGAAGTTTTTGATCCTATAAATTTTGACTTATATCTTTCTGACTCAAAGTCATTGTTTAATCGACCTTCTGCTGCTTCTCAGTCTTTAAAACTCGAGCATGAGGTTTGGTCAAATTTTGACAAACTTCAAAGCCTAGTGGATCAGTTACATATCACTGCTGAAAAGGCTTATATTCAGTATCAAATTGAGCTTTTATCTTCCGCCACACCCTCTACTACACCTCCAAAAACATCAACCTCACCCCTTCATCTTCATCTCAACCAACACAACCCATTGTAGTTCCCATCCACCATTCCCCAGGAGTTATGGCGAGATTTTCACCTTTAGGGTTACCTAGTCAGTTGGCAGCATTACCTAAGACCTATGGCCAGAGGCTTCCTCTGTTTGATGGCAGCCCAGGAGTAATAGCATAGCAACATATTGATAAGATGGTTGATTTCATTGACTTAGAGGAAGTCGATGAAGATGATGCTAAAATGAGACTGATAACTCAAATTTTTTCGAGAGACGTGAAAAAATGGTTCTGTGGTTTGGCAGTAGGCTCTATTAATTCTTCATCCAGACTTAATGAGTTGATTTTAGCCAGATGGCGGGAAAAGAAGAATCCATTGCAGATCTTGGCGGAATACAATACCTTGAAGAGGAATCCTAATGAGATGGTTCAGGAATTCACCATAAGATTCAATCAGGTCTACAGTTCTATTCCAAACAACATGAAAACTCCACATGATTTGGCACTTCAGCATTACCTGGATGCTTTTGATCGAGAGATGGCCTATCAGTTGAGGGAAAGGGATCCCACAACTCTCAAAGATATGCAGAACGATGCAATAAATGTGGAAGCAAACTTGATGATCAAGAAGCCTCAATTAAAACATGAGAAACCGGAAAAGAGAGTGACAATCAAAGAAGAACCTTCTGCTTCTACCAATATGAAACTAGATGCATTAATCAAAACCATGGATAGAATGGTTGACCTGATGATAAATTCAGCTAGATCTCCAGAGCCACAAGTTATAAATCCTAACTTCATAAATCAGCAACAACCTCAGTACAGGATAAAACAAAGAGAGCAGAAGGATTATGAAGCATCGACATCTCAGCAGCCTATTTGGACACCCTTACAAAAATTATGATCAAGGAGAATATGATGATGAAACAGAACCGATTGTTGAGGAAAATCACTTCTTTAGGGAAGATCACCATCCCATTTTCTTGACTAAAGATGAGAAATATGTCGAGAAGGTAGAGGAGCCTAAAGATGACGACTACATACTGGCAAGTGACAATGCATTGGAAACCCAAACCAATGATTATCAAAGAGGATATTTGAATGCTCTCAGTTCTCAGCAGAATCAATATTCTTTGAGGAATAGAGATGTCCCAATCACTTAGAAAAGGACATCACAGTAGAAAGACACCCAACAAAAATCAAATCCTCAAGGAAGTCAAAGCAAAGGTAAGGAGCTGGCAGCAACCGATCAAAGTAGAGCGAAACAACAATCTACAAGTAGTCTGAACAAGGATCATGACAGCCAAAGGAAGGATCAGATACCGAGAGATCTGCCCAAGAAGAGAGACAATGTCCAAAAATAGGTAGATAAAACTAGCTCTTTCAATCTAGAAACTGAAATTTCAAAGTTGAAAGTATCAATCCCTCTCACTGAACTTGTCAAAAATAACCATTACAAGTCCGATATAATTAAAATGCTTAAATTTGATCCTATGTCTGACATGGTTAATATTGAAGATGACCAACCTGAATTGATTTTTGGTCCAGCCATAGATGGTCAGTCAAGTGATAGTGATGTTCCTCTGTTTTATCTCAGTTTAAGAATTCACCAATTTATTCTTCACAACTCCATGCTTGACTCCAGAGCCTCTCATAACTTAATGCCAAAATCCATCATGGAAAGGTTGGGTCTAGATATAACTTGTGAGTATCATGACTTGTATTATTTTGATTCTGGAAAGATTCATTGTCTTGGTCTAATTAAAGACTTAGTAGTATCTCTAGATCAAATCCCTGCCCAGAATGTTTTAATGGATGTGGTGGTAGCTGATATACCACCACGGTTTGACATGTTATTGTCGAGATCTTGGGGAGAAATATTAAGAGGCAAGCTACAGTTAGACTTCTCCTATGCTACCATCCCAGTTTTTGGGCAATTGAGAAAGTTGTACCAAGAAAACAAAATGAAGTTTATGATAAATAGCAAGGAGAAACCCAACAATCATCCCATAAATGTTGTACATACAGATTTAGAATCATTTATTTTTTATAATGGTAGTGGACTGAACGATGTAGATAGTCAGCTTGTAGAGATTAAAGATGTACCATATATTTTCAACACTATAAGGACAGTTTCAAACCAAGAAAGAGAAGTGCTACCTGTTTAGTCAATTTAGTATGTCCTAAATTGCTACATTAATTATCAATCCGGGAGTCGTAAACTGATGAAGTGTGGCGCACTATATGTGCAAGACAACCTCTTTCTTACTTTTTATTGTTTTCAATTTTTATTTTGTTTTGGGGGTTTTATCTTCATTTATCTCCTAATGTGAATGGAAATCCTATCCCTGAGTTTTAAGAATACTCTAGAAGGCAAGTATGGATATAGATTTTAAGGCAATTATGTCCTCTATAATAATTTCCAGAACTTAACACTTCAGAAGGTCTTAAAACATACTAGTAATGAAATTAGTACTTGAACAAGAATGGAAATATGCTGCTATTCAAATCAAACAAATAATGAACTATTGATCATGAAATCACTATCTCTGCTGCTTATCTAAATACAGGGAAAAAAAAAAAGAGTTAAGCTACTGCACTCAAACAAATCAAAAACTGCAAACTAATAAAAGTAAAATCAATTCACTTCATTTATAGTCCGATAGCTCGCCAAGTAGTCTTTTCAGGGTTAAGCTATGGCTCTGGAGATAACGTCAATAATATGAGGAATTGATATCTAATTGCAGAAAAATAAAACTAAAATCAAATCACATCATTCATAGTCCGATAGCTCGCCAAGTAGTATTTTCGGGGTTAAGCTATGGCTCTGGAGATAATGTCAATGACATGAGGAATTGATATCTAATTGCAGAAAAATAAAGCTAAAATCAAATCACATCATTCATAGTCCGATAGCTCGCCAAGTAGTCTTTTCGGGGTTAAGCTATGGCTCTGGAGATAACGTCAATGATATGAGGAATTTGATATCTAAACTAACTAACAAAGCAAATGAATAAAACTGAAATCAAAGCATAATTGAAATTGAAAAGATAAGAAAAGCAAAGTCAGCAGAGAAGCTAATCTCATGTCACTAGTTATTGTAAAAATTGTATGAAAATGCTCGGGTCTAGCCTATCCTGAAACACACACTGATCAGTGTTAGCAACAATATATAATTCTTGAAAAATCATGTACAGGAATGTAACGTTAACATCATAACTAACTTATGAAATATACACAGGTGAACAAATTATGAAATATGTGCAATGGAAATAAGGAAACAACACATAAAAACTTTACAGAAAAGAAAACAAAACCTCAGCTAGCAGGGGCCCTCTGCATGGCCTTGGTCAACACGCTATCAGTCTGGAATTACGCTCACATAGTCATATAAAACAGAGTTTTATTATATTGCAAAACAAAGGAAGACTCCTCTCGTTACAACAGTAGGACCAGTTCACGGCACAGTACAATGACTAACAGCAAAACGACATCAAAAACTAACTCTACATGTGTTTGCAAATGCGTTATTTATAAGGGAAATTACATAACAGTTTTCCAATGAAACTACTTCAGCAAAAGACACATAAAAGACAGCATCCATGAGCTTAGCATGATGGTTGCCAAGATCATTCAATCTACCAAAAGGTGGTTGTTGGATTTGCGTCGTGGGGGCAGTCTACAGCTGTCAAAATGTGTCCACGGATCTAGGAACGGTCTCGGACCCTTTACGTGTTGAAACAGAGACCTGTTTGCCATAGAACTCCTTCGTTTGACCACCGTTTGACCAAGGGCTTCCTTTGCGAATTTGGCTGAACCAATAGGACCTGATCCATGTCCAGATCATTCCTGAACTACCCACGTGCCTCGTTTTTCTTGATGACACCTGTAACCTAGAGATCAACAAAAACAGCTGCGAAAAGTCGAATCAGCTGCGGAAAGTGGCTGTATTCCACAGCTAATGAGCAAAATCTAATTCAAATAGAAAACACAAAACATAGTTAGAAAACCACTTAAATTCTCTTTTAGAATCAATATGCAATGATATTTGATAGCTTATGAGGTACTGGTGAGGGGAAAAAGTCTAGGAAAATGTGTAGGAGAGATGTAGTTTCAGGGCTCAACATACCCCCACTGTGAAGGTGTTGCATGTCCTCATGCAACCAAAACTGTGATCACCCTTCCTTTAGTTCATGTGTTTTGAGACCTCTGCCAACACATCCAGCCTTCTTTTCTTCTTTCTTGGTACCACTATCATCTTAGGCTTCCTCATTAGGCACTTGAATTTGAGGTTGATGAGAGCTCTGCTCAACCTCCTGTTCTTTTTCTTCAATTTTCTATTTTTCTTCTGCCATAGCCCGAGATGAAACATGGTGTTTTCATGAATAATCTTATCCAACCTGCTCTATTCTTTTAATGTTTCATTTTCTCTTTTGATGTGTCTATTTAGGACCTACAGTTCATAAACTTCCTGTTTTAGTGATTGGATTAGAGCTTCCTGGGTTGTATTAGGCTGGGCAGATGAAGTGCCTTGATCTGTGGCAGTTTTCTCCAACGTCTCAATATAATCATACATTTCTTGCTGGGTTGGATCTATCTCAGGTGTAGTCTTCCTTGGGCTGTCCCCAAAATCTGGTTGAGAAGGATTGATCTCAAAATCTGGCTGAGAAGGACTGATCTCAAAATCTAGCTGAGGAATAGGAGTATGGTGTGGGCCACGGCCAGGAGGGATTGCTGGAGGTTGTTCCAGTGTTTCCCCTCCTAAATCAATGAAGTGGGGCCCTTTAATTTGTACTTTCCTTAGTTTTCCTTTAAGTTTGGAGCTCCTCCTTAGATTTTGTGAGCTAGTGTCTTCTTTCTCCACACTCTGTTTTTCTTTCCCTTTCCTCTTTGCTGCAACTGATTGTTCCTGAAGATAAACTAGTCTTTCAGAAAGTATTTGGTGGTCCTCTTCTGAGGAAGGTTCTGGGGTTTGATAAACAGCTTCAATATTTCTTTTCCCCTTTAATTTTCTTTGCTTCCTAACCTTAGTTCTTTCCTTCCTACTTTCAGACAACTTCTCTTCTTTATTAGTTTCTTTAGCTATGTTAGTAGGAGTGTCCTGAATTCTCACACTTGTTTTCCTTCTCCTACTTTTCCTTGTTGAGCTGCTCTCGGGTGTTTCAGGTGGATCTTGAAAGAAGTTTCTAACCAAAAACTATTCCCAGGTGTCCTTCTTTTCCTTCAACTGTTTTTCAATCAAAATTTTTACAAGGCCGTGATGGTATAGGTGGGGTTCTATGTCCTCCAAATTATTTTGTACAGTTATGGACATCTTTTTCAGACTATTCAATAAAAAGTAAGGCAAATTGATGGTTTGATTTTCTAGAAAATTCATTAGCAACCAAGTGTGGTACATATACATGGACCCGAACCGTCCTTCACATGTAATAAATTTTTGGATTATCAATAATAATCTAGCCCACTTTTCTTCTAAAGCAGAGACAGGGATTCCACGTTTGAAAATGGTTATATCCATACCTGGATTGCGTAGGATAACCCTCCAGGCCCTCTCATCAAAGCTTTTATTTTTGAACCATCGTTCCCCCTCCTATGGGAGTTCCGTTGCTGTAGAGATAGATGCCTCTGTAACTGAAAATTTAAGGTCTCCAACCTCAACTTCCATGCCATTAAAAGACCTCGTAAATGTCTTCGTAACTTCTTTGTTGTAGCCTCTGAATTTCTGGATGAACTGTAGCCATTGTGCCTTCCTTAGTATGCTTTTCAATTGTGGATACCCCTCCATGAATTTGGGCCCTTCCGGTTCTGCTCTTAGCAAAAGACCCATTCCTTCCTCCTGCCTTAAAATACGTCTGAGTGAGTAATGGATTGATGGAGGTGAAACAGCTGTGTTAGCGGGGAATGGAGAAGGTTTGTGGAGAAAAACCAGTGGTCGTAAACGAAAGAGCAGATACAGGTAATGGGAATGAGTTCACGGGGATATAAACAGGCCAGAAATAACAAGCGGGATAGTATGGGAATAGAGTGAACTCGGCTTTTGAGATAGACGGCTACGGAATAAGCGTGACCACGTTCTCAAAATGGTTGCGGATTGTGCGGCAGGACAGAGCCGTGATCAAATAGATTACGTCCTCATAATTACCCGGTTTAGCAGGTGGAATGCCAACGTACAAATAAACACGAGTTAAATTTGGAGGCGGATCATGAGGCCGTTAAATTAATGCAAGGTTCATGGAGAAATCATGTAAAGGTCATGGAGCGGTTATGGAAACTATCAATTCTAATCATTACATATAATGGAGCTGTGGTTTCATAACCATATAGAATGTGCCTTTTAAAATGCTATTTGAAATGAATCTTACTCATACCTTGGAATTTTTGCCACTTCCATCCATTAACCTTTGATTAGCTGCTTCCTGTTGGTGCTTTAGGTGCTTTATATCTTCAAAATATTTTCCTTTGTCATACCTACACTTGGTTTTCATCATTATTTGGCTAACATCTGACTGTCAGTGCTGAATAACAGAGTGTTAGCTGCAGAATCAGTTTCTAGCTACGGAAACTGACACAGTGAACATATGACTGAATGGAGATGGATGGAAATGAATGATGACTGAGTGAATGATATATGGAAACTGGTCATGAAAGGAATTTTATTGACGGAATGAGATGATGAAATGAAATGAAATGAAATGGAGTGAAGAGAAATGAAGTGAAATGACATGAAACTATGAATAAAATGAGGAAAGAGATTTATTTTTTTTAGAAAATATAGGGCATCAAAAATTTCTGATTTTTGCCCTGTATTTTCTGTATAAGACTGCCAATCAGTGATTGGTTTTCAGGCTTATACAATTTTTATTTTTATTTATTTATTTATTTTTATTATATATATATATATATACAACAAAAAAGGACAAGGACTAGGCTGGTGGAGAAAAATGGAAAGCAAAATTATGGCAACTAGGAAGCCTACCACTCACAACTATAAAGATGGAAGTGTTGTTGCCCCTAGCCTTCTACAACCTATAAGGTTGACACCACAACAACTAGAAGAAAGAAGAGCAAAAGGGCTTTGTTATAGTTGTGATAGCAAATACACTAAAGGTCATAAGTGTGTTGAGAAGAAATTATTCTACATAGATTGTGAAGAGGAGGAAGAAAAGGAATAAGAAATGTCAAAAGAAGAGGATATACTCCAGGAACAAACCCTAGATAAATCAATAATGAATCCAACCATATCTTATAATGCATTGGCTGGAATTACCACTCCTCAAACTATCAAGATAGAAGGACCTATCAAAAAGAAAAAGGTAATAGTGTTGATTGATTCAAGAAGTACCCACAATTTTATTCATTCTAAGATAGCAAAAGAATTGAATTGCTTCCTATATCTAGCACCAGAGTGTCAAGTGATGGTAGCAAGTGGAGGAACGATAAATTGCTCTGGAAAGTGCCATAATATCAAGCTATCAATGGGAGAATATGTATTGAATAGTCCAATGCTTTCCATTCCAATGGGAGGTGCTGATGTTGTACTAGGAGTCCAATGGCTACAATCCTTGGGTACAATAGCTTTTAATTTTCAAGAACTTTTCATGAAATTTTCTATGGAAGGAAAGGAAGTTGAATTAAGCGGTATTGCAGGGAAACCGGGAAAGATAATCAGCTCTAACAGTATGACAAAGCTTCTAAAAAAGGAACAACGAGGTGTAATTGCACAACTATGTTCACTAGATGTTTCCACATCGAAATCATCTATTTCTCCAGATCTCCAAAAAGTCTTGGACAATCATTCCAAGGTATTTGAGACTCATAAAGGTATCCCACCTATTCTTGATCATGATCATGCTATTCATTTGATTCCAGGAAGTGTTCCTCCAAACATCAAGCCGTACGATATCCCTATGCCCAAAAGAGTGAAATTTAACGTATGGTTGCAAAAATGCTAGAGGCTGGTATAATTCAACCTAGTCAAAGTTCTTTCTCTGCTCTAGCAGTATTGGTGCACAAGAAGGATGGATCATGGCGCATGTGTCCGGATTATAGGGAGCTCAACAAGCTCACTATTAAAGATAAGTTTCCCATTCCTGTCATTAATGAATTACTGGATGAATTGCATGGATCAATTTACTTCACCAAGTTGGATCTTCGTTCAAGATATCATCAAATCAAAATGAAGACTAAAGACATTCTGAAAACAGCATTTAGAACTCATGAGGGTCATTATGAATTTTTGGTCATGCCTTTTGGCCTTACCAATGCACCTTCTACATTTAAAGGTTTGATGAATTCCATTTTCAAACCCTTCCTTAGAAAATTTGTGTTAGTATTTTTTGATGATATACTATTCTACAACAAGTCTTGGAAGGATCATGTTGAACATGTTGATAGGGTGCTACAACTATTGGAGGAGAAACAATTATATGCAAAAAGATCCAAATGTTTCTTTCGAGTACAAGAGGTGGAATATCTGGGTCATATTGTATCTCATGAAGGAGTTAAGGTAGACCCTAGCAAAATTAAAGCCATTAAGGAATGGAAAATCCCCACATCCATAAAGAATCTACGAGGATTTCTTGGGTTGACATGGTATTATCACAAGTTTATTAAGAATTATGGGAGAATAGCAGCACCTCTAACAACATTATTGAAGAAAGATGCATTTTCATGGACTCTAGAAGCAACAAAGGCCTTCAAACATCTTAAAGAGGCAATGTGCCAAGCACTGGTCTTAGCTACACCGGACTTCACAAAAACCTTTATTGTGGAATGTGATGCTTCAGGAAATGGAATCGGTGTTGTTTTAATGCAAGATGAAAGACCCATTTCTTTTGAAAGTCGTCCAATCAAGGGAAAGTTTTTACACAAAGCTATTTATGAGAAGGAAATGTTGGCAATACTACATGCACTTAAGAAATGGTGACCCTACCTAATGGGAAGACGCTTCAAGGTAAAAACGGATCATGATAGCCTTAAATACTTTTTAAAACAAATATTATCCTCTGAAGAGCAACAAAAGTGGGTCACAAAGATGTTGGGTTATGACTTTGAAATCATCTACAAAAAAGGGAAGCAAAATTTGGTGGCAAATGCACTCTCAAGAAAGGATGAGGATGTGAAAGCATTGTTGTGCGCCATTTCTATTATCCAACCAGATTAGATAAATGAAGCAAGGGAGGAATGGAAGAATGACGAAGAAGTGTGGGCACTTATTCGAAAGTTACAACAAGATTCCAGTACATCTGATACATTTAGCTGGAAAAAGGATTCATTATGGTACAAAGATCGCTTATACCTCTATAATAATTCCCAACTCAAACAAAATATTCTTATGGAATTGCACACTTCTCCCTTAGGAGGGCACTCAAGATTTTTCAAAACTTACCAAAGGGTTAAGAAGGAATTTTTTTTGGGATGGCCTTAAATCGGATATTCAAAAGTCTATGGTGGAATGTTTGGTTTGCCAACAAAATAAAGTTGAAACAATTAAGACCCCGGGTCTATTACAACCTTTATCCATTCCAAGCCAACGTTGGGAGGAGGTTTCAATGGATTTTATCACAAGTTTACCCAAGTCTGAGGGAAAGAGTGTCATCATGGTGGTAGTTGATAGACTTACCAAGTATGCACACTTTTGTGCATTATCACATCCATTTAAAGCCAGTACAGTTTCTACTACATTTATGGAAACAATTCAAAAGCTACATGGAAACCCAAAGATTATTGTAAATGATAGAGATCCCATTTTCACTGGAAATTTTTGGACAAAATTATTTTCTTGTCTTGGTACTTAGTTAGCTCATAGCTCATCTTATCATCCTCAATCTGATGGGAAAACTGAGATAGTAAACAAATGTTTGGAAGGATATCTTCATTGCTTTGTGTCTGATAAACAAACACAATGGGTCAAATGGTTACCTCTGGCTGAATGGTGGTATAACACTTCCTTCAATACAGCAACAAAAATGACCCCATTTATGGAACTTTATGGATATCAACCACCATCCATCACATCATATTTAAGAGAAAATTCTAAGGTTCAAGCAGTGGAACATCACATCGAGCATCAACAACAAGTCCTCCAACTCTTAAAGGATAACCTCGTGTTGGCGCAGAATAGAATGAAACAACAGGTAGATCAACATCGCAGCGAAAGAAGTTTTGATGTAGGTGACTCGGTATTCCTATGGCTACAACCATATAAAAAAATATCTCTTAAGCAAGCTAAGAAGGATAATAAATTATCACCAAAGTATTATGGTCCATACAAGGTGTTGCAAAAGATTGGTACTATGGCATACAAATTGGAGCTTCCTACAGCTTCTCGAGTGCACCCAGTTTTCCGTGTTTCATGTTTAAAGAAGGTTATAGGCGACAAGCTCCTAGTTCAAACAATATTGCCAGAACTTGACGAGGAAGGAAAAATTATATTGGAACTGGAAGCAGTCACAGAAACAAGAACTCGACATCTACGAAATCGATCAATTTCGGAGTATCTCATCAAGTGGAAGAACTTATCTGCTAAAGATTCCACATGGGAGGATGAGAATTTTATACAGAAGCATCCAGAACTACTCAAGCGTTGAGGACAACACTTTTTTGAAGGAGAGGGGCATGTTAGGTCCCTATAATACTAGTGATTACCCCATTACTATTGTAGTTGTATCCCTTATTAATATTTTTGTGCCCCTATTGTCCCCATATTGTTATTATTGTTCCCCATAGAATCCCTCTATTGTTATTTTTGTGCCTTTATATTATTATTGTTAGGTCGGCTTGGTTATATTGTCACCCCTTAGAATCCTATATATAAAAAGGAGGTTTTGTCATTTGAATCATCCAAGAATCATTCATTTGTGTAATATAAAGGAGGTTGCCCCCTCGAAGAGGCTGAATTCTAAGGCGTTGATCTATCTTTTCTATCTTTTTGTGAGCTGGTTTCATAACAAATTCTTTACACAAGTCTTCTTTCAAAGTTTTGGTTATCATAGGAGCATGTAGAAATAGGATAGAATGCACGACTTAGGAGAAATGACATCTTCTAGAATATAGGAGCATAGTGTAAGATATTCATGTAGGAAGGATGTAGCTATTATATGACCTCACCCATGATGAAATAAACTAATCATGATCTAATATTAGAAAGACTATATCATAAGATAAGAAGCATTTGAAGGATGAAGATCACTAATATTCTCTGATAGAATCTTCAATAGAAAATTCATAATAGAAAATGTCTCAATAGGAGTTCCATTCATGGGATTAAATAAATGATTATATGCATGCAAGAAAAGATGAAGGAACACAAAAGAAATTGAGGAAGATGAGATGATCAAGAGAATAATTAAGATGAGGTATGTATGCATCTATGTTTTTAGTTATGTCATCACTGAATCATGAGATATGGCTCTAAAACATGATCAAGAATAGAAAGATCTCTTTCATTAAATAACATGCTCAAAGGCATGATTTACACACTAATAAGGTCAACATGAAGAAATGCCCTCATAAGGAGTATGAGGTGGTTGACTAAAGAATCCATGAAGAAGCATCTGAAGAAAGAAATCAAAGATGAAAATACACCATAGTCACTACGAATCATTATCTGACAAATTCATTGAAGTAATATCCCAAAAGAAGGCACGAGAACTCTGACAGAAGAAGGAAAAGATCAAAGGACCCTTGACATTTAGAAAAGGCCTTGGAGATATGAAGACATAGGTTGCTGATTCAAGTCAACAAGATGTCATGATGGAAATCCACCCAGCAAATTACTATTTAATTTTTGAAGTAATGAATTCATAAAGAGATACTAGAATGTAGTATTGAAAGTGCAAGCACAACTAAGAATTCATATAATGAATATTCCATAAATGAAGTATGATGAAAAAGGAGTAGCTATATGACAAAAGATCCAGACATGTATCAAGAAAGCCACTTTCCACAAAGGAATGAATGACATGACAAAGAAGGAAAGTGATTGATGGTTGATGCCCTACAAAGAAGAAGTTCAACAAAGTTTCATGACATCAAGGAATGAAGGAGATCAAGTAGTTGAAGGACCCATGAAGAATAATTTGTTGATGTATGGAAGAGTCCCTAGCTAAGAGGGAGTTCTAAACAAGTTCCTGATTACAAAGGATCTTGGACTACTTCCTGGTCAAAAGGAGCTTGGACATATCTTCCCCAATTAAGAGGGAGAAATAGACACGACATTATTGTCTTCACTTTGGAAGAAATAATGGAGGATTGGGTAATCATCTAGCATCCGATGCTATTTGAGGATGTGTAGGGCATCCAAGATAAGAGTAGGCAAGAGGAACGATATTTTCTTAGGGTTGGGAACCCAAGATGAGAATAGTCCTAGAAGGTCATACTCAATGAACACCCAACTGGGTATGTACCTTGAGAGACAATGATGAAGGTGTCTATAATCATTGGTCTCGCCAACATTGTACTCTGATCTAATATGAGATAGATCTAGCAGTCAAAGCCTTGTTGTGGAAATAATGTTGGTTACTGTGATTCTATAAGAGATGGATTGCCAATCTGGTTTCTCTTATGTGAATTCTTCATATTGAAAATGGTCAAACACCTTATAGTGATTTATGAATACCTCCCTAGTTAAGAGGGAGTGTTGAAGAAAGTGTAACTAGGTTCGGTCTTCATAAATGTAATTTTGATCTTTGTATTTATAAAAGAAAAGAAATATTGTTTTTGTTATTTACATCAATGAGTTTCTTGCTCATTGCATAGGTCTAGCACATGTCAAAGTGTTATAGGGAATTCAAAAAGTCAAAACAAATGTTGAAGACCCTTAAGGGCATATTACACAATTTATACTTATGTATTAGAGTCTAAGGAATACCTCTAAGCAAAGTCACAAGTCTCCTCCATGCAACAACATCACTAAAAAATCAATTTGAATCATAAATGACAAGTCAGCCTAAAGAAGGGACATACCTCTATACATAAGAGGTTATCCACTCCTCCAATGATAACACAATCTATCTCTAAAATAAGCGAGAATAAAAGACAAGTTAAGGGTGAGAAAGGGACAAAGAAAGGAGCCTCTAGTGCACTGAAGAAGGAAGGAAGAACATCAAGCCTTAGAGGATTATTCTAAGGTCAATTGCAGTCACATTTGTGAAGAAAGGGAGGGTCTCTCTATTGTCATAACAACCCTCCACCACAGTGATACATATCTCATTGTTTTGGCTAGAAAATTAGGCATGTAAGGCCTCTCACTCAAGCAAAGAAGAAGCTCACTCTAGTGAATAAGGAAAGAGGACTTTCACATAATGTTCTAGAAGCAATCCCCTCACACGTGCGAAGAAATACAGCCACAGTGTTGTCATATCAAACCTGCAACTATATCTCAAAGAGCTTGGTTGGAGGAGGGATTAAGTACTCTTCATATGTGAAGGAATCTACCAAGGATCAAAGAGGAATATCTCTTGTAGAAGAACCATAACAATGACTTCTATCAGTTTCCGGAACAAGGACGAAGTGCAGGAGAAAGAAGGACGAAGTCTCGGAGGAAGGAGGATGAAGTGTTGGAAGAAGAAGGACAAATACTTGACTTTTGCTTAGAGGATATTCTTGTCAAGGATCTAGGGTTTGACATTTATCAATATAAACTTCAATAAGAGAAATTGAAAAAAGGTTTTCCTCTCTAAAAGAGAGGGGTTTTGCTCTGGCAGAGAGCCAACATCTTGTGTTCTTGTCGTTTGTGTTTTAATAGTAGTTTGATGAAGTAAAATAATACAGACTAATAATAAGAAGAAGATCAAGCTAACAAGAAAAATAAAATTTCTTCACAAATTGTTATCATTACTAGAAGAATCCTATATTAACTATGATGCCCTCGATTCTTCAATAATAGAGAGGGAAATTCCTAAGTAATTAAAATGTTTCTTCCCTATGCCTTCTTGGAATTCCAACAAGCTTGCAATCTCCTAGAGAGTGACATCAGAGCTTGAAATATCCTGGATGAATTTCAGCAGAACCTTAGGGCCTTCTCTTCAGGATGCAAGTCCCTTAGAAAATTCATCCACACTCGAACTCTGGTTTCCCCCTGAACACCAATTGCTTAAAACTAAAAATTGGAATTCATGCTTGCAATTTCCTTATACAACCTACTAAAATTATATGCCCAATCAGGTGAAATAGAAAACCCATTGCAACCATGCAATCATCTTGTCCATCGATTGAAAACCTTGCACATCTTTATGGTGGAGTAAACTGAAAAGCCTATTTAATGATAACTCAAAAGCATATATAAAAATAAATTTGATATTTAAAATTTTTGAAAATTTGGGCCTATTTTTTTACTCCAAACGTGTTGCAAAAGGATCCTCATAAGAATCAAAATTGATTTTACAGTTTTGCCAAATTTTGTCACTCTAATATGGAACTCCTCCAGCTGCATTTTCTTTCTCAAATACCTCCATCTGATGACTGTCATAATGCTGCAAACAAAAACTTTCTGGACAAGAAAAGATTGGTTGCAACACTGATTCTTGATTATCTTCATGTATATCAGAGAAATATGGAAGAGCCATGTATTGCAAAACAAGAGTGATTGAGGATGGTTGTTCATATGTTTCAACAAAAACATCATCTTGATTTCCTGAATTTTCTGATTTTATATCTTCAAGAGATGTGAGATCCTGAATGATCTCTCCATTTTGGAAACATCCACAAGAACTTGCTCTTCTTCCATGACTGAAACAGGAGGTAAATAATCTATAGAAATTACTGACTGACTATCATTACCCCTTTCTTGGTCACTTAAAGTTTGAACATTTTCATCAACTTCAAGGGAAGAATTATAATTTTCAAATTTAAGATCTTGATCTAATTCTCTTTCATCCAAGGAGGAAATTGCCATTTGTTGTTAGGATGAATATTCACATAGGGTTTCATAGATTTCCTCATCCATTAACTCTTCATTACCATGCACATCTTCTATATATTGAATGAAAATTTCATAGTTTTCACAACAATCTTCAAACAACAATAAGGGAGGGTAATTTTCTCTATAATGCTCAAAGAATGTTGTGTGGAAATCCTTCAGAGAATATAAGCTACCAGGTTGTAGTTTTTCATACCATGATCTCATGTCTTCTTCTAGGGTAGCCATAAACATCTTCATGAGGTAGTCTTCAGGCAAGTAAACTCCTAACTTATGAATATGCAATTGAAATTTGATCAAATGTAAACCAACATCATCCCTTTCCTGATCCTTAAACTTTAGCAGACAAGTCTGCCAATGTATGCGAGGGATGCAATTTGGAAAACCAGGAATATGAGCACAATTCATAGGAGCATACCTTGCAGATTGTGGATCCATCTCAAGACAGTCGAGTCACGAAACAGTTCTTTATAAAATTGAGTCTTTGTCCAGTGGAGTTGTCATGAAATTTTTGAGCTCTAGATTCAGTTGAGAATGGATTCGTTGGGTGAATGATGCACAACCTTTCTGTGTTTTTCCTTTATTCACCATTAGAGAGAAAATATGATCTTTTTCATTATCCCAGAGATAATTTTACATGAAACTTCACCTCCTCGACAAAGATGCCAAAATGTTATCATTCAGGGAAAATCCCGGCTGCAGGGAAAAACCCTAAGGTAACCTCGTTTAGGTTGAAGCTGGCCCTTCAACCCGGAGAGGGATTAATCCATAAACTCAACTACCCTATGGTCACTGTAGTAGAAGGTTTTGTACAATTGAGTTCAGGTGGCCAAAGTTAGGTCTAGGGATAAATTGGTTGGGTGATCTTCAAAACCATTGGGCATGGAGTTCAACTATTAAACAAATGAGATCACAACTCCAATGAGCAGGTTGTACAAAGCATGAAAATTCATAAGTCCTTTGATTGTTTGAGAGATTTAGAAGAAAGATGACTGAAGGAAAACAAAGTTTATAAATGGATAGAATAACACATATTAATGAATGATAATTTTAAGAAATAGACATCAAAGAAATCCAATCTCATAAACTAGCATCCTCAGACATTGAAGAAGACAATTATATAAGAGATAGATACTGACAGGGAGAAGTAACACATGAATTTCCTACTACTGCTCATTAAACACTATGAATACATTCAAGATTTGCTCAAATATATTTGGACTACAAGTGTTTTTTCAATAAAAGCCCACCTCGTTTCAATATTCATAAATTGTTTATATAGAGCTTACATAACAGTTTGCAAAATAATAGTCATCACATAATTACATAAATTGAGATATTTTAAATATCTTTCAAGTTCATGTATGCAAAAGATAAACTTAAAAATATTTTGTCTTTCCTAGAATAACTATAGGAAAATATGCTTATATTTAGGCAAAAAGAAATATCTGGTCAACTACCTCCCTTGAAAGTAGAACAGGTCCCTAAACTATAGTTTAGCATTTCTGCTAGCATAACAGGTCCCTCTGCAACAATCCATCAAAATTGCTCCTTTGTTTTTCTCATTCTTCTTCAATTCTGTTGGAAAATCTTTAGCCTTCAAATCTAGAAATTGGTTCATTAATGTTGATCCTCTGCCTTGGAATCTAGAGTGGCTGAAGTTGTTTTCGCAAAAACTTGTTGACTATCCATTCAAACTACCAACCCCTCTTTTCCCGCAATTCAACAGCTGCCGACTCATACGCCTTCAACTCTTTGTATGACCTTATCGGAGAAGTTTCCACCTTATTTCTTCACCGATGCTCCTCATCCCCTTGGGCTTTTCTCCTTTGGAATTTGTTTTGTTTTATGACCGGGCCAATGACTATCAGATTATTGACATATCAGAGCCCCTTTATAACATAAATTTAAGACGAAGTTTTGATTTTGTACTAGTTCCTTTTGTTTTAGCCCTTCCCGCATTTCTCACCATAGGACCAAGGGTCATGACTTACTTCTTAGCCTTGAGGTGCTCGGGCATTTTGTTCACTGTCAGGGGCTATTTTTCCTTTGTTAAGTGGCTAGCACCCGAGGTTCTTTAAAGTCCTCTCAACCATGTGCTAGCCCAATATCGGATCCCCCTTATCGGAAGTTTCCAATTACCAACTTTTATAAAGTGTCGATATCCTCAACCTCCGATATGACGTCACGTGGAACCTCATGAGTGGTGACACGTGGAACCTCATGAGTGGTGACACGTGGAACCTCATGAGTGGTGACACGTGGAACCTCATGAGTGGTGACACGTGAAACCTCATGAGTGGTGACACGTGTCACCTAGATTTGTCCCCTTAGGCCCCTCAAAATGCCAAATTTGCCTGCCATGTGTCTTTTTGTGCTGCCACGTCAAATGCCACTGTAGCTTTATCGGAACCAATCATATGCTGCCATGTGTCCCACTAGAGGAGAGAGAAAAATGACTCATCCACCTTTGATTTTTCCATGAAATCCTTTGTTAACATTTATCGATGTTCCCCGACGATTTTAAACACTATCGACACATTATGCATATCACAACTTTTTAAAGGTTGTCACCTTAAGAAGTTATGATTCTTCGATTCGTCAACTTTCTGATGTGTCGATGCTCTAATATGAAAGACCTCCGATATCCGATCGTCGATATGTAGTACCTCCGATATGCGATTGCCGATATGCTCTAGACCTCTAATATGTGATCATTGATATGTTCTGGACCTCCGATATGTGATCATCGATATACAAGACCTCTGACATGCGATCGTCGATATCTCTGTACCTCTGATATGCGATCATCGATATGCTCTGGACCTCCAATATGCAGGACTTCTGACATGCGATGGTCGATTTCTTTAGACGTCCGATCGTCGATTTCTCTGGACCTCCAACATGTGATTGTTGATATCTCTAGACCTCCGATATGTGATCATCGATATCTCTTTCCTTCCTAAGGCTTCAATCCAATAGTCCATTTTTGGACTTCCACATACCGTTGGAAATTTTGTTCAAGGCACTTTCCAATGGAGAGGGTTTGATGTATGCTTTAAGTCCTTCTACTGCTTGGAAAATGACTGCAAAATTATCTACTTATTTACTTAGATTTCCAAAAAATGTTGACAACCCTGCTATCAAGAAATTTTCCCTGTTTGATTACAATTTTAAATGTTGACACTGTAACTGCCATCATTTTAAAAAAAATAATTTAAAAACGAAGTTTATTGTGATAACAATATGCATCCATTCTAGCATACCACACCTTTGGTGCTTACTTGAGGCCATATAATGCTTTCTTCAAAATGATAAAATATGCCTTCCTTTCCTTAACTTCAAATCCCAAGGGTTGTTCTACATAGACTTCCTCATCAGTTTTTCCACTCAGAAACATAGCCTTGACATCCATTTGGTGGATGTTCCATCCCATCGATGTTTCCAAAGAGTTCATTGAACGAATCATTTTATACCTTGCTCTCGGAGCAAACGTTTCTTCGTAGTCAATGCCTTCTTGTTGGGAGAAGCCCCTAGCCACAAATCTTGCCTTATACTTATTTATACTTTCATCTACCGCATGTTTGATCTTATAGATCCACTTGGAAGTTACCACAGATTTGTCTTCGGGCCTAAGTACAATCTCCTAAACTCCATTCTTCATTATATTGATATTATTCATTCATGGCATCCTTCCATTCCTCATGATTGACAGCCTCTTCAAAGGTGGATGACTCTACTTCTATTATTTTTGTCATGATTGCAACATACCCAGAATATCTCTTAGGTTTCTTGCTTTCTATGAATGAGCTTTTCATTGCCTCGTGACCTTTTGCATCAAGTAGTGTAGATTTCAAACATTTAGGTATATTTCTTGATTCAGAGGACCATAGGTTGAACGGGTTCACTAGTACCTTCATCTTCAAGATGATATTCTTCTTCTTCCCTGATAACTTCCTCTTCAAATACTAAAAGTTATTCATCATCAGAGTCTATGAGAAGTTCCTTGGATTTCTTGAATGCGATACTTTTGCCAAATATGACATCTCGACTTACTTCTATATGGTGTCCTTCCTTTATGTAGATTCTATAGGCCCTAGAGCAGTTGTTGTAGCCAACAAAAGTTCCTCTCATGCTTGATGGATCCAACTTCTTTCTTTTGTCCTTTGGTATACGAATATATACGAAACACCCAAAGATACAAAGATGTTCTACAGTAGGTTTCTTCATATTGAATAATTCTTCGGGAGTCTTATTATCCAATGATCTGTGGGGACTTCGATTTTGAATATATACAGTTGTCTTTATGGCTTCTCCCCACATAAATGTAGGTATATATTGATCATGTAACATCGCTTTTACATTTTCTTTAATGGATTGGTTCTTTCGTTCTGCAACTCCATTTTGCTCGGGATTGTATGGGACTATCAAGTCCCTCTTAATCACATAATCCTTACAGAAGGCTATAATTTCCTTGGATGTATAATATGCTCCATTATCAGATATTAGTATCTTGATTTTCCTTTCTGTAAGGTTCTCCTTCAGCTTTGAATTCTTAAAATTTTGTAAATATTTCGTCCTTGGTTTTCATCAAGTAAACCCAATCATTTCTTGAATGATCATCTATAAAGGTGACATAATACAGATGACCTACAAGATATTTGGGAGTCATAGGACCACATAAATTGGAGTGAATGAGATCCAAGGTTTATTTTGACCGTGAAGCACTACTTCCAAATGGTCTCTTTTTATTCTTACCCAATGCACATCCCTTACATACTCCTTTATGGTCTTCTTTCAATTCAGGTATTCCATCTACTATGGAACTTAGAGTTGGAAGGATTTTGAAATGAAGATGACCAAATCTTCTATGCCAGAGTTCACATGGGATAATTTCAATGTGAACCAAAGCTTGAGCTAGAGGAGATATCAACATGTAAAGTATTCCTTCTTGAATACCAATTACTCTAGCATTCTCTATGCTTGAATTTTTACTCCATACAACAAATCTTCCATCAATGAAAGCTACTTTATCACCCTTATCTTCTAGACTTGAAATGGAAAGTAAGTTCTTATGAAAACCTGGAACAAATAGGATGTTGTTGAGGTGAATGTTGCTTCCATTCTCTAGCTCTATAGAGGTTGATCCAATTCCTCTTATGGGATAGCTTTTGTTATCTCCAAGTTCCACTACGTAAAAATATTTTCCCTTTGATAATGTCTTCAATTATTTGTGATGACTAGTCATGTGTCTAGATGCACCACTATCAATTACCCAAATGCTCCCGTCTTGGAATGTGCCAGTGTTTGCCGAGAAGAGATCTTCATCTTTTGTCTTGACTACTTCCTTCTTAGTAGTGAATAGAAAGTTCCATGCTTCCTTGATTCCTTTATTGAGATAGCTTGATACCTTTGAACACTTCTTGATGAACTTCTTCAATGTAGTGGAGATCTTCATAATGCCCTTAATGCACCTTAGCTTTGATACCATGTTGAGAATTCTACAGGGCAATGATTATAATTAATTCTCTTTACTTGATAATTTATTGTGATGTACTTTTACTTATTAGCTTTGTTCCTTATTATTATATGCGTGAATCATCAAAGAAATACCAAAACAAGAAGAACAAGAACACAATATAGTTTGCAAGCTAGGGCCAAATCCTCTCCTCTTGAGAGGAAAACTTGTAAATTTCTTCTCTTCCTTATAGATTCTTCAATTGATGAATTCCATGACCTTAAGACTAAGACCAATACCCTCCAAGAGAAAGACCAACCTCTTCAGATGATGTGCTAACTTCGATCCAGTCAAACTGATCAGGTGCTAAAAAAAATAGCTCAAAATTCAAAGTTGTCATATTGGTGTGGAACCTGGACGACCACGTAGTGTTCATCGTCCTCAATCTGTCGAAACTCGTTTCACGCAAAACGGACTCCGTATGACTCCATAAACGAGTTATGTCCACATTCCCAAACACACGAATTTAAAAAAAAAGGACAGGCAGTTAGCAGCCCATACTGCTGACGTGGTGTTGACTGGGTAGGGTATGTGGACGTTGACTTGGTCAACAGGATCCTTGGCAAATGATATCGTGACAAGTGGCATTCACCTATTGGTTGGATTTTTATGGGCTTGATTGGTTGAAGGAGTGGCCAACCACAAGCTGACACGTGGCCCAGCTAGAGGCAGCCATGTGGCAGCCTAGGAGGCCACCAAAAGTTTGTTATAGTCCGGGCGGAGGCAGCAGGGGTCGAACCCGCGACCTCCCAACACACAACATAGCCCATTGCCAATACACCAATGCAGTAGTTCTTAACCATTATGAACTCCACATTTATTTGAAGTGTGTCATCGTGGAGTTCGGAGAATAGGCTAGCCCGCGTGGGGCGCCACGGTTATGTAATTGCCCATGTGCCCACTACGGTGGAGGAGTGGGGGCCCAACCAGAGGGGGTGGGCCATTGGCCTTAGCCCTGGGCACGCGGCCACAGTTTTCGGACCTTAACCATTAGCAAGCATTTTAACTGTCCAACAATTTCACCAAGTTTTCAACGAAATTGTCGCTCCGTTAGCACGCTTTGCAAGCGAAATTGTAGGATGATGCCGGGTTTTGGGGAATTTGCGGTGCGATTAGCAGAATATTGAGAAAGGTCATAACTTATTGAGTTTTTTACCAAATCAATAGCAGAAAGAGGCTAGACAGGCATTTTTGGGCAATCTGGAGTGATTGGAACAGGTTTCAAAGCATTATGAGCATTGTAAACTGATGTATTCACATTTTTTATAATAATAGAAAGGGCTAAGCCATTGGAAGTTGGACCAAGGAGATGTAGCCCAGGAGGGGTGACCTCATTCATCATGTGCTGCTGTGCTATTGTTTATGGTGATGTTTATGTTTGTCAATTGTTGTTGTTCAATCATTTGTTTATGTTAATTTGTTGTTTATGTTAATTTGCTCATAGAAATTACATAAAACACTCAAAACCTCGTGTTTAAACTTGTAAACAAACACACAATTCCTCAAACATATTTAATATAATCTGAAAGGGAATTTTAGCACATCAAAACTAATTTTCTTAATCATATCAAGTTTGGTATCAGAGCTCTTGGTTTTATTTGTATAAGAAGGATTTAATTGTTTGCAACTTTATGTCATGCTTACAAGGTTAAAACTTAAAAGAGGGGAAGGGAAGCTGGTTGAAAGCTCTGAAGTTGGCTCAAGGGGAAGGAGGGCAAGGTTGCCACAATCTTCAACACCAGTTCTTCCTCAAGTTGCAGTTGAGACTCCAGTGAGCGTGTCTCATGAAGGAGAACCTACAAAAATGACAGAGGATGAGAAGGTTTTTAGGAAGGTTTTCTTTGATATGACAAAGATGGTGAAGGTCCTCTATGAAGAGAGGAATACCAGATTGCAGGGTGAAAGCTCCAAACCTCCAAAAGGAGAAGGTTCTTCAGGAGGAGGAGGTAATGGAAATGGAGGTAAACTTCCACACTCTCCACCATCTTCTTAATCTTCTTCTTCACAGGCATCTTCACCCACTTCCACTAACAAAACCCTTACTCATGCTCATCAACATACCTTAAAAGGAATTGGTAAATCACCCTTATTAAAACTTGATGTTAAATTTGAACTGCCCATGTATAATGGTGAAGTGAATGCAGAAAAGCTTGATAATTGGATACGTTAATTGGAGGTCTATTTTGGAATTGAAAACCTTCAAGAGGATGACATAAAGATTCAGTTAGCTTCCTTGAGGATGGAGGGTGCAACATTGGTATGGTGGGAATCAGAGACACAAGAGGAGATAAAAAAACATAGTAAGATCTCAATTTCTTGGTCTAGTTTCATTGTTGCAATTAAAAGATAATTCTACCCTCTAGATTATATGCAGAAAGCCATCATGAATTGGAAAAACTTTAGACAACTTAAAGGTTAAAATGTGCAAGATTACACCCAAGAATTCAGAAAAAGGTCTCTAATGTTAGGTGTAGGATTACAATCACAAAAAACATTGCTAAAGTACATAGGGGGTTTACATAGTTACCTTAGGCATACTATCCTAATGTTTAATCCCAATAATATAGATAAGGTGTGTGTGCAAGTGACTCGTCTTGAGGCAAGAGGGAAAAACACTCCATAAGAGTGTAGTAAAAAGCCATGTAAGGGTAAATGAAAAGAAAAGGGTTTCAAAGGGAAGGGAAAGAAAAATGCATATATCAAGAAGGAAGGAGAGAAATTAACATGCAAGCATTGTTCCAAAGAGGGTCACGATGAAGCTCATTGTTGGAAGCTTCATCCCGAAATGAAACCAAAGAAATTCAACAATAAGGGAAAACAAAAGATAATTGCAACCACTCAACAGGATTTGGGATCCGATTCGGGTGATGAAACTAAAATTACAGCCATGGGTATGAAGGGAAAAGAATCCATTGCTAGCACTAGTACTTCAAATTCACACAATGAAACTCCAAATGAAAAGAAGAGGATAGAACTTTTTCACATAAGGGTGATCTCAAAACATAGCAAAATTGATACACTTTTCGACAGTGGCTCTCAAGCTAATCTTATCTCTGAAAACATTGTCAAAAGTTTAAACTTGGAAACCATTCTACATCATAAACCATATCCACTTGGATGGGTGTGTGACAATGCACAATTGCAGGTAACTAGAAAGTGTAAACTGAAATTCGCCATTACTGCAAATTTCATAGATGAAGTGGAGCTTGATGTTGTGCCATTAGACATATGTGGTATAGTTTTGGGCAACCCATATCTCTATGACAGAAAATTTATCTTCCATAGACATGAAAACAAATACCATTTGTTCAAAGATGGAGTAGAATATATTGTGAGAGATCATAGCAAGAAACTAAATCTTTCACTTGTTAATGCAGGGCAAATGAAAATACTAGTGAATTCAAGCAAGAATTTTGTACTTCTAATGATCAAACCCAAGAATGATGTTGATAATGAAGCTTTTAAAGGTTGTGATGCAAGATTGAAATCTGAATTGGTTGATATAGTTAACCAATATGATGAGATGTTTCAGAAACCAAAAGGATTTCCTCCCAAGAGAAGAATCCAACATGAGATACAGTTGCAGCAAGATGGTCCTCTTCCTAACGTTAGCATGTACAGGATGTCAGTGATGGAAAGTGCTGAAATTAAAAATCAAATTCAAGAGTTGTTGGATAAAGGGATCATCGGCCCATCTTCTTCACCATGTGGTTCGCCTATTATTTAGGTGCCAAAGAAGGATGGAACATGGTGCATGTGTGTGGACTTCCGTGCATTGAACAAGATTATGGTAAAGAACCGTTACCCATTGCCTAGAATAGATGATTTACTTGATCAATTGAAATATGAAAAGTATTTTACTAAGTTGGACTTAAGGAGTGGCTACCATCAAATTAGAATAGCTGAAGGAGACATTTGGAATACAGCATTCAAAACAAAACAAGGTTTGTTTGAATGGCTAGTTATGCATTTTGGTTTATGTAATGCTCCTGCTACATTCATGTGTGTGATGAATGATGTGTTAAGGCCATTTCTTGATGAGTTTGTTATAGTCTACTTAGATGACATCTTAATTTTCAGTAAATCTCATGATGAACATGTCATGCACATGAGAAAAGTACTTGATGTCTTAAAGAAAGAACAATTGTATCTAAAGATGTCAAAGTGTGAGTTTGGAAAAACTTCTTTAGTTTACTTCGGTCATATTGTTGGAGGAAGTGAGTTGAAAATAGATCCCTCCAAGGTTGATGTCATTTTGAATAGGACAAGGCCTAAGACAGTTACTGAGGTAAGAAGTTTTTGTGAGCAACCCAATATTGGAGGAAATTCATTACTAACTTTTCTTCTATAGTAGCTCCTTTGCATGCATTGACAAGTGTGAAAAAGGTTTTCAGTGGGGAGGCAAACAATAAAAGGCTTTTGATGCATTGAAGGAAAAGATCAGTTTAGCTCTAGTACTTGCACTTCTAGACTTGAGACAGTCATTTGAGATTCAGACTGGTGCTAGTGACTACATCATGGGTGCAGTCCTCATGAAACATGGTAAGCCTATTTGTTTTCATTCGAAAAATTTCAATGGTGTGGTGATTAATTATCCTACATATGACAAGGAATTGTTTGCATTGGTGCAAAGTGTGAAAAAATGGAAACAATACTTGATGGGTAAGGAAACAATCATTCACACTGATCATTAGCCATTACAATACTTGCAATCTCAATCAAAGTTGCAGCAATCAAGTCACTTCTGATGGATGGGTTATCCTCAACAATTCCACTTGGTAATAAGGTATAAGAAAGGTATCTACAATAAACTTGATGATATTCTTTCTAAGCCTATTATTAGTGTAGCTACTTTACTCAAGCATAATTTTATTTTGCATGAAAGTTATACTGAGAAATATGAATTGGACAATGATTTTCAGGATGTTTATGCAAGCTTGAGTCAAGGTAACCAAGTAGAGGAATTAGATTATCATTTGCATTATAACTTGTTGTACCATCTTGGCAAGGTTTGTATTCCACAAGGAGAAAGAGTCAGCATCATAAGAGAGGCACATACTTCTCTTATTGATGGTCATTTCGATGTAAGTAATACAGTGGCACATCTACAGAGATATTGTTATTGGTCTAGTATGCTTGAAAGTGTGTCACATTTTATCAAAGGATGTTCATTATGTGTAGTTAGTAAGCCTGGCAATAAGAAGTTAGGATTGTACACACCACTTCCGGTTCCTTCATGACCATGGGAGAGTGTTTCTATGGATTTTGTAGGAGGTCTTCCATTGTCAAAACAAGGTCATGATTATTTGTATGTAGTTGTGGATAGGTTTAGCAAAATGTGTATTTTGATGCCATGTAAAAAGCAAGTTACAACTGAACAAACTACTCAGTTATTCTTTCAGAATGTATGGGTGCATTTTGGATTGCCTACATCCATTGTTAGTGATCGAGATTCTCTCTTTGTTGGGAATTTTTGGTCAACCTTGTGGGGATTCATGGACACCAAATTGAAAAATAGTACAGCTTTCCATCCACAAACAGATGGTCAAACAGAGGTGGTGAACATGACAGTGATACATCTTCTTCGTGGGTATTGCAGCAAGCATCCTAAGTTGTGGGATGAACATTTGCATTATATTCAAAATGCTTACAACTGGTGATCTGATTTAGAATATTAGTTTGCAGTGCTAATATCTTCCTTAGATTATAAACAAAATGCTTTCATTGTGCTTAAGGATTCATCAATTTTTGCAAGTAAAATGAAGAGTTTTTATGTTAATTTTATGAGCAATTTAACATAAAACAGAAACTGAATAGCAGCATAAACATGTACAGAACATCATCAAAAACACATTACAACAAGCACATGATAAAAGAGTTCACCCCTCCTGGGCTACGTCTCCTTGGTCCAACTTCCAATGGCTTGGGCCTCTCTATTATGCTAAAAAGTGTAAAAATATGTGTTTACAGTGCTCAAATGCTTCTGAAACCTGCTCCAATCAGTCCAGAATACTAAAAAATGGCTATCTAGCCTCTTTTTGCATCCAATTTGGTGAAAACCTAAAGAAGTTATGACCACCTAGTTCTCCCATTATTCATTCCACAAATTGCTCCATATCCAACAAGAACCCACAATTTTGCTCCAAAAATCTGCTAACCGAGCGAGAATTTTGCAATGTGGTGGGCCATAATCCGTCGGCACCGACTTTCCATCACAAATCGCAATTGGTAAGGACCAGCAGGCTTAAGGTTTGTGTACGCGGTGGTTGATTGTGCAATTGCGATGTGGCAGACCTGACGACACTATAAACCGGAACCGACAAACATCTCGCATCTGGGAACATATTACAAATCACAATTCGGTGGTGCCTTGACAGTAATCATAATGTGGGACTTTCTACCGTTGCAATTTGCGATTGCGATATCACATCACAACCCAAACCTACCAGGGGCCGATTCTATAACACCGACTCTTCGCCAATCTGCGATTGCGATCCATTGCAACGCGCCTCCTGCTGATCCTTGAAAATATTCCCGCCTGCCTTATCACATCACACCCTTCCCTACTCAGGGGTCGATTTTTAATGACGACCTACTGGATTGCGATTTGCGACATGCGGGACCAATGGTGCCTTGCCACTTGGCACCTCCTCATTCACTGAAGGACCTTGCCACATCATCCAATCATGCCATGTGAGCAAGTCAAACCCGAACTTTGACTTGCTATAACTTCTGCATATGAGCTCAAATTTGAGTATCATTCACACCATTGGAATCAAAATGATGAGCTCTTCGATCTGAAGCTAAGTTTAACAAGATTCTGACACTTTGATTTTTTAGCCTAATTTTGAGCACTTGATCAACCGAGCCAAGCACTCTTCAACTCAAACATCGCCATTTGAGGCATGTTTGGGATAATTTCCTAAGTCTCCTTTGGATTTCATTTTTAGAAAAGATGTTTCTATTGATGGCCATAGTGACAGAGACAAAGCAAGAAGGTCATTGAACAAATCCAATTCGTACACCAAAGAGTTCAAGAACAACTTGAAAAGAGAAAAGCAAGGCATGACAAGCATCATGTAGATCACAAGTTCCAAGTTAGTGATGATGTTTGGCTTCACATTAGAAAAGAAAGGCTCCAAGGAGAAGGTAAAAAGCTAAAACCAATTAGATATGGTCCATTCAAAATTTTGGAAAAGATTGGTAACAATGCCTTCAGGTCGGATTTGCCTTCATATATGCAAATTTATGTTGTTGTTAATGTTCAGAATTTAAGGTTGTATGAGACTCCTTTGATTGAATATCAAGGAGAAAATGTCCAAATTCCTTACATAGAAGATCTTTCTCCTAAATACCTTGATGAACTACAAGAAGACACCATACTTGACAGAAGAATAAGGTCTTCAAAATGAGGGCATGTGGATTACCTTCGAGTGGGGCTCAAGGGAACAAATCCTTCAAAGGTCAAATGTATCAAGATTGGAAAGGTGAGGGAATTGTACCCTCACCTGCTAGACAATTGAAAGTGATATTTTGGGGTCCAAAAGGCTTCCAGTGGGGAGGAATGATCAGGTGCTAAAAAAAAATAGCTCAAAATTCAAAGTTGTTGGATTGGTGTGGAACCTGGATGACCTCATAGTGCTCGTCAACCTGAATCTGGCACAACCCATTTCGCGTGAAATAGACTCCATATGACTCCATAAACGATTTCTATCCACTTTCCCAAAAAAGCGAATTTAAAAAAAGGATAGCCCAGTCAGTAGTCTGTACTGCTGACGTGGCGTTGACTAGGCAGGGTATGTGGACGTTGACTTGGTCAATGAGCCCCTTGATTAATGATATCATGACAAGTTGCATTTACTTATTGGTCGAATTTTTGTGGGTTTGATTGGTTGAAGGAGTGGCCAACCATAGGTTGACACGTGGCCCAGTTGGAGGTTGTCATGTGGCAGCCCAGGAGGCCACCAAAAGTTTTGTTATAGTCCGGGGGAGACAACGAGGCTTGAACCTGCGACCTCCCAACGCACAACATAACCCATTGCCAAAATACATCGTCATGGTAGTTCTTAGCCATTATGAACTCTGCATTTATTTAAAGTGTGTTGGCACAGAGTTCAAAGAATGGGTCAACCCACGTGGGGCCAACCACAGTTATGTAACCGCCCATGTGACCACTACGGTGGAGGAGTAGGGGCCCGATTGGTGGGGGCAGGTTGTTGGTCGTAGACCTAGGCATGTGGCCCCCCATGTGACCACAGTTTTTCGGACCTTAAGTGTTAGCAGACATTTTAACTGTCTGACAATTTCGCCTAGTTTTTGGCAAAATTATCGCTTCGTTAGCGCGCTTTGTTGGAGAAATTGTAGGATGAAGCTGGAATTTGGTGAATTTGCGGTGCGCTTAGCAAAATATTGGGAAAGGCCATAAATTCTTGAGTTTTTTACCAAATCATGAGCAGAAGATGCTACACAGGCATTTTTTGGGCATTCTGGAGCCATTGGAACAGGTTTCAAAGCTTTTGAGCATTGTAAACTGATGTATTCATATTTTTTAGCATAATAGAGAGGGCCAAGCCAGTGAAAGCTAGACCAAGGAAACATAGCCCAAGAGGGATGAACTCCTTCAAAATGTGTTGTTGTGATACTATTTATGGTGATGTTTATGTCTATCATTTGTTGTTGTTCAATCATTTGTTTATGTTAATTTTCTCATAAAAATTACATACAATACTCATTAAACTTGTAAACAAACACACAATTCCTCAAACATATTTAATATAATCTGAAAGGGAATTTTAACATGGCAAAACTAATTTTCTTAATCAGATCACAAACTCAGTCGAATCTCTTCCAGTAGCACTTCTTTGACCTCCTACGGTCATATTTTCAGCCTCCTACTGCAGGTTTGAAATTTCGACCTCCCTGCAGTTGTAGCGGCCGCATGTGTGAGCTTCAATCTTCCTGTGGAACCTTCCCTTGACCTTCGCTTTCCTTTCCTTGACTTTTAGAGCTTAAGGATGACCCTTGGTGACCTTCGCTTAACCTCCTTTCCTTCTTTTCTCCAAGATTGAACTTGTAGATAGAAATCCTTGGTCTGCTATAGAAACCCTAGTCTTCCTTAGCACGCATGAGAGAAAATATCCCAAACGAAATTCTTCTTCGTCCTCTTCCTTCTTCGTTGCCTTCATCTTCCTCTTCCTTCACTAGAATGAGTGGTGAGTGAATGTGCTTCAAGTAGGACAAGTTCTCTTCTATTTATAGGTTCTTAAAGGGTGGACGTGGCTCTTCCTTTTAGGCTGACATTCCAGTTTCCAGGGCGACTTGGTGTTATGTGAAGTTATCCCTCTTGTGGACAAGAGCGATCTCCCTGGAATTCAAAGAAACCTAGTTACAAACAACCATGAACTGTTACCTTTCTCTAGACTATGATTGATTGAAACCAATAGTACGATAGAAGTCACTTACCATTTAAATCAAAATGCCTAATGAAGTCCTATTCGGATCTTTCGGCCATCCACTTGTCCTCGATGCTTTGGAGATCTTCCCATTGCTTCCCATAGCTTCTCCGAGATGTCCTGAAGAAGATCTGCATAAACAAAAACATACATGAGATCAAAGCATCCAACATATAACATAAGAGATAAATGGACTAATTAACCTAATCATATACCAAAATGGATCAATATGCAATCAAATCCTATGTAGGTGATCAAGGAATCCTACAAATTATAACAATAGAAGCATAATTGATAAATAACAGTTGCCTTTATATTCATAAAAATGTAGAAAAGACTTACAACCTTAAATCCTTGATGTCGCAAATCCCCTCCCACAATCTCCAATCCCCTCCTTGAATGAATAGCCTTCCAACCTTATTCCAAAATCGTAATCCTACTTTCCACAATCCTCAGACCTATAGAAGTTTTATAGGCCAAGAATGGGAAGTTTTGGATCCATTCTCCAAGGGATGAGATCCACTAATAGTGGGATAGGGGTTCCACAAAGAAAGGGAGTTGCTCCATGATGGGAGGGATCAAGGCTGAATAGGCACCCATTCGAAGCTTGTTGGTTGGGATAGATACGACCAACAATGCTTCTAGACTTTACTTTTTATTTTTACATTTGTTAAGTCATGTGTGTAGGCCACAATGTAAGACAGAGTGCACTTATGCGCAGTTTCTAATGGACTTCTCTGTGTATGCGCAAAGATTGACTATAGAACTGCACAAGAGGCCAAAATTAGGGTTTTGAACCATGGGATCCAATAATTTCATCTTCTTTGGGATAGTTTTTTATTCTAACTTTGTAGGGGAATGCCTTGGGACACATTTATGGATAGTTAAAGATCCAAATCGATGGTCATTTGCCTAATGCGACAAAACGAGGTGTAACAGATTTCCCCCCAAAGTACAAATTCAAAAGAGATGTATGATGACTAAAGCGCTTTATCATGCCAAGGTTTGGGTTAGAGACTGCAGTCAGAGACTTGAAACAATCAATCAAATGTTACAATGCAATATATAATATCATCATTGAGGTGGGAATTCCCATACTCATAATCTAAATGTCTCAAAGAATAGTACATAAATACATTTGAAGATCCATGTCAACATAAGACATAGTATGGACACAACCATCAATGGATATATGTTTACAATCGTGAATATTTAATAACTCAACGCAACTCAGATGGATGAAACTAGATCCAGGGTCTTGATCTCCATCTCTCGATCCATAGTACAAATCTAGTCATTCATGCGATTGAATGTCTCGAAGTCGAACATGGTAGAAACCACTTGATTACCGGTCAACGATGTGAACCATTAACAAGCGCGAGAGAAACCATCAATAATGACAATGTCTCTCAAGCTACACCCAATACAATCTATGAAGTGTGAATCAATGTGTTGATGTCGAACACTTATAGAATCATTCGATCAAAGGTCAATAAAGAGAACCTGTCGTCGAAGGCGAGAAACCTTCCATTAAGGCATGTAGGATCCAAGTTACTGAAGGTTTCCAAATCAACTTCCTAGATAGTGAGTTGAAGTCGATACGAAGCGATCTGTCACAGGAGGGCCTACGGCATGAAACTCGTGTCAAGTTTTTAAGAACAATAGTTTAGAGTAATCCAGGATTGACTTAGGGATGGTCGACGCAACTTAAGGCTATGACTGGAAAAATAATTTGATTGAGTTTGAACTTCTCTTGAACATATCAAACGGGTGACATGATGACTTGGTAGCATTTTACTCAAAAATAAAACCCAAACCAATTGGAGACTTCAATAAGGTATGGTCAACTGAGAGGAAAATGGATTTCCCAATGCAGACACAAAAGTGATGAAGTGTCATTTTCAAGAGCACCATACTGACTTTTATAAAACAAACATAAAGGTTCTTTCTCACTTTTCCCCAACCATTACTGGTAAGTACCTCTTTATTTATTACAAGCTTGAGGAGGATAGCATATGCTTGTCATGTAAGCTCATCCTTTGGATGAGTCTTTTGATTTATTATTAATGAACCATAGGAAGGAGTGGTTTGGTCTCGTCATGCTTAACGGGTCCTACACTGTTTAGGTTTGACGAGTCTAGTGACGGGGTAACTCAATGTCATTTTCATGTTTAAAGAGTTTGAAAGACACAAAAAGAAAACTTGTTCAACTCTTTCAATGCAAAAATTTAACGAGCCTGAAGAAACTAAAGCTCGTTGTTTTCCAGTTTTAGGGAGTCACGAGAAAAACATAAGTAAAATCCATTGTATCTTTTTTCCTAAATTGAGTCCCTCAAGCCCGAAAAAGGATAAAAGAATTCAAGAGAGAACTCTATTGACCATGAATAGTCAACGTATACCTTTTTTTGTAAATAGTCTAGTTCAGTTTGTAAAAGGGGTAAACTTATACTGAATAGACGATTGTTCATTTACTTTTATGAGTTCGAACAATCAAGTACTCAATGATATTTTCATTTTTAAGGAGTTTGAAAAAGGGCGTAAAGAGAACTCTTTGGTTTTGCTTTTTCGTAAGTTTAAATGAGTTCAAAAAAGTGATAAAATTGTACTCGATACCAAAATGTTTTGTTTCCGTAAATAACTTGTGATCTACACAATTGAACTCAAAAATCATATCATTGCTCAAAACCAAGTGAAATATCAAAAATTTGGATTTTAAGGGCTAATAGGCAAAAAAATAAATAAATATAATAATAAGCCTAAAAACTTATAAAAACCCAAAGTTACGTGGACATATCCCTCTTATGGACAAGAGTGATCTCCCTATACTTTAGATAAACCTAGTAACAAACAACCAGGAACTGCTACCTTTCTCTAGACTATGATTAACTAAAACCAATAGTATGATAGAAGCCAGTTACTGTTTAAATCAAAATGCCTAATGAAATCTTATTCAGAGCTTTAGACCATCTGCTTCTCCTCGATGCTTTAGAGATCTTCCATTGCTTCCCACAACTTCTCTGAGATGTTCTGAAAGAGATCTACATAGACAAAAACATACACACGATCAAAGCATCCATCATATATCATAATAGATAAATGGACTAATTAACCTAATCATATACCAAAATGGATCAATATGCAATCAAAGCCTATGTAGGTGATCAAGGAATCCTACAAATTATAACAATAGAAGCATAATTGAGAAAGAATAGTTGCCTTTACATTCATAAAAAAAGAGAATAGACTTACAACCTTGAAGCCTTGATGTTGCAAGTCCCCACCCACAATCTCCAATCCTCTCTTTGAATGAATAGCCTTCCAACCTTATTCCAATAGCATAAGCCTACTTCCCATAGTCCTCTCCCAATCCTCAGACCTGTAGTAGTTTTATAGGCCAAGAATGGGAAGTTTTGGATCCATTCTCCAAGGGATGAGATCCATTAATAGTGGGATAGGGGTTCCACAAAGAAAGGGAGTTGCTACATTATGGGGGGGATCAGGGTTGAATAGGCACACATTCGAAGCTTGTTGGTTGGGATAGATACGACCAACAATGCTTCTAGACTTTACTTTTTATTTTTACATTTGTTAAGTCACATGTGCAAGCCAAATTGTAAGACAGAGTGCATTTATGCGCACTTTGTAATGAAATTCTCTATGTATGCGTAGAGATTGACTAGGGAATTGTGCAGGAGGCCAAAATTAGGGTTTTGACTAGGGAATTGTGCAAGAGGCCAAAATTAGGGTTTTGAGCCATGGAATCCAGTAATTTCACCTTCTTTGGGATAGTTTTTTATTCTAACTTTGCAGTGGAATGCCTTGGGACACATTTATTGATAGTGAAAGATCCAAACCGATGGTCATTTGCCTAATGCAACAAAATGACATGTAACACTTGGTCTTGGAGGGTATTCCAACACTTTTAAAGAAAAAATAAATTTCTTTACAAGTTACAATGTGCCGAATAGGGTCTTCAACTTATGCCAATGAATCTTTTGACTTCTTGACCTTGGACAAACCCTAGAAGCATTAAATGGCTGCTTGAACTATAAAATAAAATATATTGAGCATGAAACCTATGCTCCAAAATATAATGCTTTTCTTTCATTTCATAATTTACAAAAATAAAAAATACACTTAATACTTATGAAGACCGAACCTAGTTACACATTTTTCAACACAACAGGGATGATCCATGATTGTTTTTATGATTTCCACCACTCATTCCTCCTGGACCCAACTTGGGTTATACCAAAGAGGAATGGATCCTAGGTCTTCCAATGGATCGATTTTTAGAGAGATGGGTTGATGATAGACTCACCTTGTGCTAGAATTGACGGAATTCGTTTGATCCCTTTAGATAGTTAGTTCTATGAAGGAGAAAGTGATCCAATCTAGCTGCTATATGGCCTTCCCCTGTCCTCCTATTTGTCTAAGTGAACTTTCCTTTCTTAGGGACAATGTCTATCAGATCTCATTGAGTTTCTTTGAAATGATCGTGACCTATCCCCCCCCCCTCCCCCCACTTTTTTGAAGAGTACATAATCATATTAAAATCTCCCTTGACGATACTTTGACCATGCCAATGATATTCCTTGAGAGTGATAAGGGAGTCCCAAAATTCAAATTTATCTCCATAGTGAACTAGGGCATACATATTTATTATTGTAAATTGCTCTTTGGATTCATTTTTTTCCAGCCGAAAATTTATCCAAAATATTGAATTCATGCTAGCTATATGGGTAAAATGGGAGTCCAACCATAAAGTTACTAATCCACCATAAGTTCCTCGGGAGCTCCGAATTGCTCCAATTCTTCCTCACCAAGAGTTTTTTGAGAGATTTAAGATCTCGCTTTCTTCCAGTTTGGTCTCCTAAAGCAATAAAATTTGAGGTTTCTACTTTGCTACTATTTATTTTACAACTTAGGATTTAATGGAGTTTCCCAATCCCCTCGCATTCCATGAAACAATTTTCATAGTGTTCTAGCGGGGTTTGATTTCTTACCTCCTCCTACAGCTTTATTGCTCCCGTGCTTATGATTTGCTACAAAGTTTAAGACATGAATGATTTGGGGTTGATTTCCTATTTTTTTGTTCAACTCTGACTTTTCATTCCTTTCTTCCTTTTTAGAGTATCTTCCTCTTATATGACCTTCTAATTCATGGATGGCATTCTTGTCTCCCCAACTCATATTTTTTCTATCATTTCTTATCAAGAATTCAGAACCAAAATTTGTTCCTTTTGATGCTTGAGGGGTGACTTTGGGATCAACCCTTGGGGTACCTTTTGGTTCTAATGGGCCTTGAGGGTTTTCCTTTTGTATTGGGGTTGGAGGATCATGTGTATTGCTTTGTTCCTTTGCTGGAGAAGATTCATTTTACGATGCAGTCTCAATTTTCCTAGGAGAAGATTCTAGGATTTCCTCTTCTTTAACTCCTTGAGTTCCCTCATCCCCTTCTAGATTATCTTATTGTAAGACTTCTTATTCTTACTCGTCTTGAGTTTGGAGAGCACCAAAAGGGTTCGAAGAGGTTGTGGCAATGCTTTGATTTTCCCTTGAGTGTTTCTAGTTGGCCTTATTCTTCCTCTATTCCCCCCCTTTTTTGCATTTGCCACTACTCCTTTTTCCACTCCTTTTCCTCTTCTCCTTTTTTTGGTTGGGATTTCTTGTTGTTGAGATGTGTTATATTCTTTCCACGACTAGCCCACGTATTTAACCAGGGGGTTAGAAGGGGGGGGGGGGGATCCCCACCTAAGTTGCGCCGATTGCGTAGCGGGGGGGGTCACAGGGGGTTTGAGGGGTGCAAGTAACCCCACTCTATGGGGTCTGGGTTAGCGCCTGGGAAAATTTTGTTTTTGGACCCTATATTAGGTTGGGCGGACCTATTTATGGTTTTGTGCATGATTTTTCGCACATGAACGCGATGGTTTTCGGTCCATGGTTTTGGACGCGATGATTTTCGGTCTATGGTATTGGATGCTTCGGAATGTATAAATATGTATTGTAACATTGAAAGGAACATAATGAAAAATCATGTTGGTAGTCCCGGTTTTGGGATCCAGGGGAAAATATCTGTGTATATGTGTTTTATGTGTTATGCTCTCGCATTGTTTATTTTATGTGTTTTAGAATTCGTATGCAGGTAATTTCTGTACGAGGTTAAAACCTACATTTGGTATCAGAGTTGTTTTGGCTTCAAGGGGACGCCTTTGTTGCTGAGGGGTTTCGCTCGGGCCTGTGGTAGACCCTGTTCAGTGGGAGATCTGCGGGATCGATTCTGGTGGTGAAAGAGGATGGCGAGCAGTGGAAAGATAGAGATCAAGAAATTTAATGGTCAGAGTTTTGAGTTATGGAAACTCAAGATGGAGGATCTGTTGATGGATAAAGATCAATGGATCGCGGTAGATCCAAGTACTAAACCAATGGGAGTGTCCAATGAAGAATGGAAGAAGTTGGATCGGAAGGCAAAGAGCACAAAATGATTGTGTGTCTCAGATTCAGTATTGTTGAATGTATCAGGGGAAGCTACGGCGAAGGCTTTGTGGGACAAGTTAGGGACTTTGTACCAATCTAACTCTGTGGTGAATAAACTGTTCCTGCAGAAAATGTTGTATAACCTAAGGATAAAAGATGGAGACTCGGTGACAAAGCATCTAAATGCATTTAATACTGTGGTAAGTCAGCTATTATCTGTTGATATTAAAATTTCAGATGAAGATAAGTGCATCGGTTTGTTGTGTTCTCTACCAGATTTGTGGGATAGTCTGGTTATTGCAATAGGTAGCAATACAACTGCCTTGCAGTTTGATGAAATAGTCTCATCCTTGCTAACAGAGGAGATGAGATGGAAAAATATGGAGACCCAGAATGGTGATGCCTTGTCTATATGAGGACGGTCCAGAACAGAAACAAAAATAAGTCATCGAGTGTGAGATCTAAATCTCCAGGAAAACCTGTAAAGGTGGTGTGCTGGAAATGCAGAAAGGAAGGGCACTACAAAAGGGACTGTAAATATAAATCTCCTGATAAAGGAAAGGGATCTAATGATGCTCCTTCTACAGAGGCGAAAACCACCTCAGATGAAGGTGGGGATGTGTAATTGGCTTCTTCAAGTACACATGTAGATCATGAGGCATGGTTGATTGACTCAGGTGCATCCTTTCACTTCACTCCCCACAAAGAGTGGTTCTGCAAGTATAAGAAATATGATGGTGGTGATGTCTTCTTGGGGGATGACAGGAAAGCTAGAATCGTTGGTCGCGGAAAAGTAAAGTTGAAGTTGCAAGGTGGAAGGGTTAGAACACTTTCGGGTGTTCTGCATGTTCCTTCATTAGCCAAAAATCTGATTTCTGTAAGCAAGCTGGATGATGCAGGTGTAAAAATAGTGTTCGAGAAGGATACCTGCAAAATGGTTCGTGAGGCACTGGTATTGATGCGGGGGTTCAAATTGGAACTCTGTACAAGCTACAAGGTAGCATTGTTGTTGATGGGTGCAACAATTCTGTGGTTCCTGAAAGTGGAGAAAAAATCTAGTGGTCTCTGGAGAGAAGACCATGTTGTGGCATCAAAGGCTTGGACATATTGGAGAGAAGGGCCTTCGAATACTTCATGGTAAAGGTATGGTAGAAGGTATGAGTAATAGCTCTCTGGATTTTGATTTTTGTGAAAATTGTATATATGGGAAGCAAAATCAGGTGAGTTTCCCCTCTAGTGGTAAGAGGGTGAAACAGATATTAGAGCTTGTGCACAGTGATGTGTTTGGACCTGTGAAGGTTCCATCACTGTGTAAGTTTGTGTACTATGTATCATTTATAGATGACTTCTCAAGGAATACATGGATATATTTCCTTAAAAAGAAATCTAAAGTCTTTGACAGGTTTAAAGAATTTAAGGCTTTGGTGGAAAACCAGACAAAGAAGAAGATAAAGGTGCTGAGGATAGATAATGGTGGAGAGTTTTGCAGTAAGGAATTTGAAGAATTATGTAAGAAGTGTGGTATAACACGGCAGAAGACTACTCCATATACACCTCAGCAAAATGGAGTTGCAGAAAGAATGAACAAGACATTGATGGAAAGGGCAAGAAGCATGCTTAGTGGTGTCAGGTTAGGATAGGAATTCTGGGCAGAGGCAGTGGAGACAACATGTTACCTGGTCAACAGATCACCTTCATCAGCGTTGGAGGATAAGACTCCACAAGAGGTATGGACTAGTAAGAAACCCTCTCTTTCACATTTGAGGGTATTTGGATGTGATGCATATGTACATGTTCCAAAGGAGAAAAGGACCAAGTTGGATAGTAAATCTAAAAAGTGCATCTTTATTGGGTATAAGGATGGTTTAAAGGGTTATAAGCTTTGGAACCCAGTAACAAAGAAGGTTGTGTACATCCGAGATGTGGTGTTCAGAGAGGTGAAAGATGTTATTAAACATGAATTCCAACCAAAGGAACCTGAGAAGATAGAGTTTGAGCTAAAGGAGGAAGAATCAGACTCTACAGCAGAGGAGGAATCAGAAGATGAAGAGCCACAAACTCTGGGTGTGAGAAGATCAATTCGAGAAAGAAGGCAACCAGAAAGGTATAGTCCATCTACTTTCTATTCAAATTTTTCTTTATCTATTACCGATGATGATCCCAGAACTATGAAGGAAGCAATAGATTCAGAGGATGGAAAACTCTGGAAAGAGGCCATGGTTGATGAAATGGCATCTTTGCACAAAAATGAGGCTTGGGATTTGGTGGAGTTGCCAGCTGGAAGGAAACCCATTAGCAGCAAATGGGTGTTCAAGAAGAAGACAAATGTAGAAGGAAAGGTGGAGAAATACAAAGCTCGTTCGGTAGCAAAATGTTATTCCCAAGTGTCGATAATTGATTTTGGTGATATTTTTTCTCCTTTTGCCAAGGTAACTTCTATTAGATTACTTTTATCTGTTGCTGCTGCTTTTGATTTTGAGGTAGAACAGATGGATGTGAAGACAACATTTCTTCATGGGGATCTGGAAGAGGAGATCTACATGAAGCAACCTGAAGGTTTTATAGTGAAGGGTAAGAAAGAACTGGTACGCAAGTTAAAGAAGTCTCTGTATGGGTTAAAACAATCACCAAGGATGTGGTATCATAAATTTGATACATTTATACGGGGACTTGGCTTCACCAGAAGCAAAGCAGATCACTGTGTGTATTTTAAATTAATTGGTGACCGTGTTATTTATCTGGTCTTGTATGTGGATGATATGTTGCAGGTTGGAAATGACAAAGAAATTATCCAATATTTGAAGACCCATTTGTCCTCCAAATTCGACATGAAAGATCTTGGTGTTGCAAACTATATTTTAGGCATGGAAATTAAAAGAGATCGGACAAAGAGGAAGCTCTGGTTAAACCAAAGGAAGTATGTCGAGACAATATTGCAGAGGTTTAATATGCAGGATAGTAAACCGGTGAAGGTTCCTATTCCTGTAGGTGTAAAGTTATTTGCTGAACAGTGTCCCAAGACACAAGAAGAGGAAGAGGACATATCGCGTGTTCCATATGCAAGTGCAATTGGTAGGCTGATGTATGAGATGGTTTGTACTAGACCAGACATTGCACATGTAGTGGGCGTATTGAGCAGGTTTATGTCAAAACCAGGGAAGGAGCACTAGACAACAGTGAAGCGAGTTTTCAGGTATTTGCGTGGCACTAGTGATTATGGTTTGTGCTACCAAGGAAGACCAGGATTGGACAAAGTGTTGGATATTCGTGGCTTTGTTGATGCAGACTGGGCTGGAGATCTCGATCAAAGAAGATCTACAAGTGGCTATGTGTTTAACCTATTTGGAGGTGCAGTCAGTTGGATGAGTAAGAAATAGTTTGTAGTGGCACTATCAACTACAGAGGCAGAATACATGGCAGCCACTCATGCAAGCAAGGAAGCAGTTTGGTTGTAGAGATTGTGTTCAAGTATGGGGTTAGTACAGGGAGTTATAAGGATAGACTGTGACAACCAAAGTGCAATTTTCTTGGAAAAGAACCCTGCATATCATTCAAAGACAAAGCACATTGATGTTCAATATCATTTTGTGAGGGATATGATAGAAGACAAAAAAGGTGTTGTTGGTAAAGGTGGACACTTTGAAGAATACTGCAGATGCATTGACAAAATCTGTGAGCTCTGAGAATTTCTCTTGGTGTAGAGAAACAATGGGCGTTGCAGGTCTAGATAAATGACTAAGCTCTCTTGTGGCCTATTGTGGAAAGAAAACAACAAGTGGGAGAATGTTGGGTTGTGTTATATTCTCCACGACTAGCCCACGTAGTTAACCACGAGGTTAAAAGGTGGGTGGGGCCCCCCCTTCGTTGCGCCGAGTGCATAGCAGGGGGGGTCACAGGGGGTTTGAGGGGTGCAGGTAACCCCACTCTATAAAATTTTGTTTTTGGACCCTATATTAGGTTGGGCGGACCTACCTATGGTTTTGTGCATGATTTTTCGCACATGGTTTTGGACGTGATGGTTTTCGGTCCATGGTTTTGGACGCGATGGTTTTTGGTCCATGGTATTAGATGCTTCGGCATGTATAAATATGTATTGTAACATTGAAAGGAACATAATGAAAAATCAAGCTGGTAGTCTCGGTTTTGGGATCCAGGGGAAAACTCTATGTAAATGTGTTTTATGTGTTATGCTCTGGCATTGTTTATTTTTTGTGTTTTAGAATTCATATGTAGGTAATTTCTATATGGGGTTAAAACCTACACTTGCAATCCCTGGCAAAGTGGCCATATTCATGGAAAAATATGCATTTAAAAGAAAGGTGCTTATAATCCAGTACCTGGTAATGGCTCTATTCACCCTACATTAGATTGATCTCTGAAGGTAACCCTTTTTCTAGATCTATCTCCACACAATTTTTTATGCAAGTGAACTAGAATCCTTTGGGTTCTACTCGATCTAGGTATCTACCTACTCCATTACCTATTACTCCTAAGCAATCATCACTCCAAAACAAGATGGAAATCCATAAGAGCTTGAATCAGACAAGAACCATGTTGGGTATATCTTCATTGGGGTCAAAATCCAAAGACCATGAGTTGAGATACATACCTTTGGTTTCAAAGAAATATGGCCTGTTCCAGAAGATAATGTCTCTATCTTCCTTGATCTTGAAGAGGAAGGTGAAAAAACCATTTCCGCAAGCGAAGACGGCTATGTTCCCCTTCATCATTGGCTTCCACGTTTTGTCAATCCACTAGTCCATTGATTTTGGAGAGGGCCACATGCCAATGAATTTTCCAACCAAGGCTTTGTCTAAATACATGAGGTTTGTTCTGTGAAATCCAGATGGAGGCGTGACAGAGGAGATGTTTTCACCCTTTTCACATACTTTGAATGTTGTTGCTTCGTGCTCAACTTTTTTCAAAGACAAGCGACTAATGCTTAGAATGCTACCAAATCGTCATTTGGAGAGGGAGGAGCCCCCTCCGATCTAGATGTCATGTGCAATCAACGGAGAAAGCGTCAATGACTACAAACTAGGGTTAGGGCTATAGAGTGCGAGAACGACTTTCCCCCATGAATTTGTTAAAAATGTTTTTGTTCTCCCTTAGCTTATAGTTTTGAGAGTAAATTTGCAAAGCTTGAGACCCAGAGTTTGGTTGAGCTAGTTTAGAGAAGAGTCATATATTAGCATGGACTGGATCCTCTGAGGGGATATTTGTGTAGATACTCCTTCCTTTTGTTGCAAAGGATTACCATTTTTTCTTTTTCCTCTCATGCATGATCCATAGAACATATGGAACTTATTCACACGACTAGTTTGATTGAATATTCATTGAGATGACATAGTTTATCACTTCTACACTCATTAGAAAATAAAAAACTCTTGTGGCTCTCATTAAAGTTAGTATCTCATTCTTGAAACATTTAAGTGCACATTCCTCTGGCCATGCTTTTAGTTGTTCCTCATGAGTGAGGAAAATGAATTGAATACAAACTCGCCAAAGGGTTCATGTGAGAAGTCAAGCTTCGTCTCCTCCACTGTCACCTAATCTCACATTTTCCTTGCTTCTTCCTATTAAAATCCTTATTTTTAAAAATCAGAAAAAAAAAAAAGGAAGCTCCATGTTGTAAATCCCATTTTCTCTTCCACCATCTCGCTACTTGCACATATATGTGAAGTAGAGGACCATTTTTCTTGATTATATGAATAGTTTCCTTGGACACTTGCAATTTGAATAGTTAACACCCATAATTTAATTGATACTAAAATTGTGGCTTTCTCTTTATGTGCAATGACTAGTCACTCAATCCAAGCACCCCCAAATCCATTTATTCTCTCTAGCTATGTTTTAAAGGTCTCTCTATGAAATACTTTAACGTGAATTTTGAAAGCTAAGTTATGAATTTATAATCTCATTATGTCATTTATTATGTACCTAAGCTTGGTTGAATCTTCTATCTCCCACTAAAAGTTTTTTACTATTGGTGTCTCCTCCTTATTGGTTTGGATTTGCCTTTCTTAGATGAGACTTTTGTATATTTTGTTGTATTAGCTTCATCCATTTGTACTCCACTTAACCTTCAAGTTCACCTCAAATAAGTGTTCAATAAAACTCCTGAGAGAGGAAATAAACTTCACTACCGAGGGCACATAGGTTATACAAATTTTTTGCCTTAATGGATTAGATATCTTTTGTTTGTTTCACTAGCTTATTTCTCACATTTTTGTGTATATTGAAGACAAGTTATCTTTGTTTGTTTTAAAAAATGAAGCATCAACATTTTTTGGTATGTTAAGAAGTCCTAACCCTACTTGATTGCATATTATTTGTCTCTACCTTGAGTCAAAGTAGTTACCACTAGATTTATATTATAGTAGTTTAGTTTAGATTCCAAAAAAAAAATCAAGGGTTTTCATCGACCTAGGAAACAAATAAACCCGAAGTTTTCCTCTAATTTGTATGATCACTGTTCAAATTGGGTAACAAATCTTAATGATTACTATTAGTTTGAAAGGGGAATAATTAGTTACAAATTTTTTCATTTTTAGATATGTACTTCCTTTTAGTAAAAACGAAGTAGATGACATATTGCAAAGTGGTGAATAAACCTACCTCCTTTCACAGGTCACCTTGATAACCTTTAGTTTGGCGACTCCATTGGGAAGCTATCATTAAGCCCTTTGTTTTTCAAGTAAATAAATACCCTTATCCACTTTTTCCACTTTCAAGAATGATTGCTTCTTGCCTTAATACTCCCTATATCAATGTTATGTCATTGCCAATAGCCTTAATTGAGCTTATCCCTAAAACATATACAACCTTAACCAAGGTAAAGCCAAACACCATTAAACTTGTGAAATAACCACTTCACAAATATTGTGAATGGATATTCATCCAAAATCACATTGAGATGAACATATTTAACATACCTCTCCTTAATAACCCAACTCAAACCTTCACTTATAACGTGTAATATCCTGCTCTTGATCTTTAAATGAATAATGTATGTCTGTACACGATGAAAGGCCAAAGAGCCTAGCAATGTAATAGTTTTTCATTAAATACATAATCAGTTACAAACAAACAAGAAAAAGAGTTATAACAGGCTATACTTCCATGAGAGAGGGGTAACTTAAGAGGATAGACCAACGTTTATCATATTCTATTAAATCCATATTTGAATTAGTTGAGAAAATGAGTTAAGTGAATTTCTTCTTTGGGGTGTTATATGGCACATTGTGGAACATTAATATATTAACCCTTTTTTTGGATGGTCAAGGGGGATTTTCTCATTGATTCTTGCTCTAGTTTCCTAGAGAGAAGAGTCACATAGGAGATAACCATTGTTAGTTGGTTGTGTCAAGACTGGTTATTGCCTAGCATGTGAGGAGGCCTTAGTGTATGGATGCATTAGCATTGTTGAGGAAATTGTCCATGGCTAAGAATCTTTAGAGCTTTTGACATTGAGATTCATGTGTAGTGGCATTGGAGTCTTAGTGGGAAATAGAATAGCCCAAGGCACTGCATTATAAAGAAGGGAATTCCTTTCCCTAGGTTGTGTAGGTTGAAGGGAAGAGAGTTGGAAGTTGATATGACTATGTGACTAATTGAGTAAACTATGACGACATGAGTTTGTTATGCAACTATATATACTGTGACAACATGGGAGTATTGACTGTCTCTGAGGGATTAGAGTTGTCTCAGGTGTTTTTCCTTGTCCATTAATGGCCTCAACCTGAGGGTAACTCATTGTTGGGAGATTTGGAGCAATAAATTCTATGTTCAAGTGGAACATCTGACGTTAGCCATCAGTTAGTGGAGTCATTTGAGAAAGATAAGTGTTCTATGTATATTTGATTCATGTTGTGTTTACTTTATTCTTTCCTATCATTCATTGGTGTGTATCTCTATTGATGCTATCCAATGTGTGTTGAATAATGTACTCCATGCTAATGTACATGATTATTGACAGTTTGAATGGGTTTCTTTTGTAGAAAATCCACGTATATTCAAACTGCTAATTGTAATATGCTAAAACAATATACTTGAATATGTTCTACCAATTGTGGAAACCAATAATCGAACGCGAAATCACAAAGCATATAAGAGAAAGAATTTCAATCACACATTACACAATGATTTCCTGGGGAAAGCCATAGCTAAAAACCTCGCTAATTGTATATTGTATTTGTAAGAAAATATGAGAAGATAACAATGCTTTTCTCAAACCAGAGAAACCTCTACACTATCTCTATCTATCTCACTGCTTCCTAAACAAGCCTAGGCCAATAATTAACTAATTTTCTACTTGTCATGATCCCTATTTCCTTGCGTTGTTTCCTTGGGTGATTAGCCCCTATTAATTAGGGAAATTCCCATCCAAAAATACACAATTCATCTAAGGCCTTCCTCTGACTGCATGCACCACGTGTACAATTTGGATGATTATACAACTAATAGTACACTGCCCTTGAACTCTAATCTCAACTCGGTCTTTCTCTGATCTGACATGCATGAGTTATTTATGGTTGATTTATCAGTTATTTGATTGATCATTGCATGTGGTTCAAGTTCAAGTTCCACACTTTGACCTCTTACTAGTTCCTCCAAAAGTTGGAACTAGTTAAACTAACTTTAACCCAGATAAACTGAGTTAATTAATTACAACTCAAAAATAAACTCAACCAAGGCTCCTATTTTGTAGGAGCCACTCTACATGACTCAAGTTAGACCCTCAACTCGAATTAACTGAACTAACTTAGTCAAACTAACTTAGTTAACTCGTACAAGTTGTCATGTCATGTGGAGTTACAATTTTCTTTTAATTTAATTGAAGGGGAAATTAAATTAGAATCTTTCTTGGTGCCATATTCAACACTCCCTCTCAGCAAGAAAGGGAGTATCTGATACCCTAATCCTGCTTTTATGGAACTCGAATTTGCCTCTTGACTATGCCTCGTCAAGATGTGCACATCTCGTTCCTCCATAGGAATGTAATCTAGAATCATGATCTACCTTTGCACACAATATTTGAGATGGTGGTACCAGATGTTGATATGCTTGGACCTATCATGAAAAGCTGGATTCACTGAGAGTTTGATGCAACTCTAGTTGTCACAGTAAATCACTATAGGATCCATCTATTGACCAAACAACCCAACAGAAATCTTCCTCATCTAGATAGCCTCACAAGTTTCTCGACTATAATCCATGTACTCTTCCTCTGTTGAATTGAGTGCAAATGATCTCTCCTTCCTGTTGTACCAGGAATCTACTGTTGACCCAATACTAAAGATTATGTCTGATGTGCTCTTCCTGTCGGATGGACTCCCTGCCCAATCTGCATCTGTGAAGCCTTGCAACTTAATTCCCTCTACCCGCTTGTACAAAAGACCAAACTAAGTGGTGCCTCTGAGGTATCTCAACACATGTTTGGCTGTGATCAGGAGCTCAAAATTTGTCAAAAATCAAAGTGTCAAAAATTTGTTAAACTTAGCTTCAAATCGAAGAGCGTGTCATTCTGAATCCAATGGTGTGAACGACACTCAAATTTGAGCTCGTATGCAGGAGTTAGAGCAAGTCAAAGTTTAGGTTTGACTTGGACACATGGCAAGATTGGATGACATGGCAAAGGTCCCAGCGAATGGGGAAGCACCAAGTGGCAAGTTGCCATTGGGTCCCGCATATTGCATATTGGAGGAGTTAAGGTAATCGGCCCCCGGAGTAGTCAGAGTTGTGATGCGATATATCACAATTGTAGATCGGCGAAGGGTCAACATTACAGAATCGGCCTCGACGCAGAGAGGTTGTGATGCGATCGCAATCACATATTGCAAGTGGATAAGAATCAGCCCCGGTAAAAGCACGGTTGCGATGCGATTTATCGCATATCGCAATCACAGAAAAGTCCCGCATTATATTACCGTCGGTTCTCCACCAATGCAAAATGCGATAGGATATCCCGGATGTGATGCCACTATAGGTTGCGATTTAATATCCCGTCGGGTTCGCCGATATCGCAATCACACAAATCACTCGCTTTTGTTCACAGACCTTAAGACCACAGGTTTTCTGCCGATTGCAAGTTGCGACAGAGCTACAAAATCGTAGCCTTTTTCGCCGAACTGACCACTTTGTATGTGACCACTCGGCCTTAACTGCGAGATAGGCTTGGAAGTTGGCGGGACCGCTGATTTCGGCAGAACTACTAGATTTAACTCCAGATAATGAATTTAACTGGCAGTAAGCCATATTTGGAGGAGAAAATTGTGGAAATGATGACAAAAGTCATAACTAAGGCAATTTTTGACCAAATGGGATGCAAAAAGAGGCTAGATAACCATTTTTGGACATTCTGAACTGATTGGAATAGGTTTCAGGATCAAAGGAGCACTTCTGGATAGGATTTTTGCAAAGTGAAGCCTATGGGTGTCATGGTCAACCAGAGTGTTGATTCAGTTTATGGAGGAGTTTGAAGATGGAGATGACCTTGCAGGGGTCTTCCAACCTCCATGTGCTTTTTGCAGTAGCCATTACATCAGTGTTGTAACTTTATCTCTTCTTTCCTCTATATGTGTTTTGGAGAAGAGACTTATTGATGTACTTCAAGTGGATTGTGGTACTGTTTTATGCTCTTTGAAGTTGGAGTATGGGGTCTTTGTGTAAGATGCCTGTGTTTGCGGAAGGTTTACATGTGTATGGAGTGAGAACTTTTGCAGAAGTAGTTTCTTTGAAGGAGAAACTAACCATTCCATTTCAGCAATTTCTGTACTCTTCTTTTATAGATATTGAGCATAATGAGAAGGGGTCATGCCTTTAGAGCTGATCCAAGGAGATGTAGCCCAGGAGGGGTGAAATCCTTTAACAATGTATGTTGTATTACTTATTGATGCATGTTTCCATTCAATGTTTTGGTTTCATGGTTTAAGTTTTCTTCATGAAACTAACTTAAGTAAATACACATAAAATTCATGTTTTTTTTTACTTGCTATTTTGGAGTACAAAACTCAAGCACATTTTTATATTATGAATGCAGAATTAACACATCATTGCTAATTTCATATCAAGTTGGTATCAGGGCTTTGGATTTCTTTGTGCAAGGAGGAATTGACTGTTGTTTGCAAGTAAATGTGTTTTGAAGCTCAATGAGGAGAAGGTTTTGGAAAGGAGAGCAAGATTGTTACAATCTCTACCACCAAGTTCTACCTCAAATTGCAATAGAAGCTTCAAGCAAAGCATGTCCCAAGGAGGAGAGCCTGCAAGAATGTCAGAGGATGTGAAGGATTTCTTAGACATGGTAGAAATGGTGAAAATCCTCTGTGAAGAGAGGAATACGAAATTGAAAGGTGAAAGCTCTGGACCTCCAAGAGGAGAATGTTCTCCAAGGGAAGAAGGTAACAAGAATGGTGATAAACCACCATCTTCTCCACAATCTTCATGTTTTTCTACAACTCTTATGCAAGATGCTAATGTAGAAAGTCCCTCCAAGAAGGAAGATGGACAAGTTTGTACCTTTTGTCCACATGACGTGGAAGATGAGGTTCTATCAACACCCAAATTGAAAGAGTTGAAAGAAGAGATCCAAAGAGTCCAAGAGGACACATCCAGAATCAAAAGGGAGTTCGAAAACATCTTTGAATGTCAATGAAAAGATGAGGAAAATGGTAATAATTTACATGCTTCTTCCTTATGCGAAAGTGTTGATGTAAATTCATTTGTAGCCTTTGAAAAACATAGTGAAGGCATTGAAGGCAAGATCTTGACCAAGATGGGTTACAAGGGAGGAGGCCTTCGAGTAAACCAACAAGGTATTAAAAATCCAATTGAGGCCAAGGAGAGGCCTAAATATGAAGGCTTAGGCTATGTTGCAAAAGAAGAATGGTCTTCTAGCGACAACTCATGGGTATTGTGTTCCTTTTGCTGTAAGAGAGGACATGAGGAGGCAAGATGTTGGGATTTGCATTCAGAATTGGTTCCCACTTGGTTCCTCAAGCGTAAGGAGGACTTCAAGTGAAAAACATCTCCAAAGAGAGATGAAAAAGTTGAAGAAGAAGGGAATCTAAGCTCTTCTTGCCATGCAAGTTCCTCACGCAAGAAGCATAAGCCAAAGGACAACAAAAAGAGGTATAATCATACTATTAATGCAAATTCTTTTCATAATGGAAAACAATATGTTGATTTGAATAACATGTTGAGGAATATGTTTCCATGCACCTTTTGCCTTTCATCTAATTATTGTGTAGATAAGTGTAATAAAAGGAAATCAATCATCAAGAAGATTTTTATGTCTAATGGAATTGAGACCGAAAAGAGAAAATCTCATCCAAGGTTAAAGGCAAGTGAGCCAAGAGGAGCTCAAAATAATTTGTGTACTCACTGCAATATCAGTGGGCATTGGGTCGAGAAGTGTTGGAAATTGTTTCCAAAACTTCATCTTGGTAAGGGCAAGCAAATCATGCAAGCACCAGAAGAGGAAGCGACAAAATAAAAAGTGGTGCAAGATGCGACCAACACTGAAGCAGCTTCAGAAGAAGAGAAAGTTCACATAGAGGGTTCATTTACCTGGTTGGGTAAGAAATGGGTGGATTATTTGTCCAGCTGAAGTTTGTAAATTTTTGTTTTGCACTAGTTTCATATCCCCATAGTTAGGTAATTTGTAAAAGTGATGTTCATAAATAAATCACTTATATGCAACAATGTTTCCTTTAAGCATTACAATGCTAGTTTGGCTTGTTGATAGTCAATTTGAATGGAAAATTTGGGTATCAAATTTATTCCATTTTGTAAAATGCATTTCTAATTGTAGTTTGAGAAAGCATTTTAAAATTGTTGTATGAGTAGTCGCTGCACATTTAGTATGTTCCAAATGTGTTTAGCACTCAAGTTATACAAGTATTCACTATGTGAGGCTTGTTTTGGTTCATTTGGCAGAGTCTTTTAGGATCTTATCCTCGATAAGGATTTTGCAGATGAGCACCTTGGAATTCTTCTTGGAAAGGATGTTGTTGTGGATGGCCATAGTGACATGGACAAGCCGAGAAGAACATCCTTTTGACCGGAAGCCCAACATGATTTTGACAAACAAAATGTTGAATGTGTGGGCAGACTTACCACAAGCATGGGTGAAGTATCCAAGGGTTGTCCATTGTTGAAAGAATGGAATATGGCAGTCTGCAAGGAGCACACTCTTCAAAGTAGACAGAAAATGAGCGGAGGCCAGCACATCTTACAAGTCAGCTCCATCTTGTATAGCAAGAATATGTGCATGAACTGGCAGCGCAATAATTTGGCCATTGTGCGGGAAATGTTGAAAGAAGTGAGGAACTCTTTCTCTTGTTGCAACGAGAGTCACATTTCGATGAACAAATCTTATGTAGACCTTAGAAGACATGAGTGTCATCTTTTCAGAAGATATCATGAGAGTTTGGCAGCGACCATTAATGGTTGCAGGGGAGTGTTTCACTTGGCATGTCCAAATATCATCGATAAAGTTGATGATCCGAAGGCAACACTCGTCGATCCAGTAGTTGAAGGCACTTTGAACGTGTTGAAGGCATCGACTGCAACAAAGGTGAAATGCATAGTGGTAACATCATTCCAAACCCAAGTCAAGTAGATTTGTTGAATTATGAGAGTCTGCAGTAAGAACCTTAATTAAAGTTTTTAGTGCTTTATGGTACTTAGAGCACTAACCCCATTATTTGTACATGATAATATGATGGCAAGAAACAATAAAACATAAAGTGTTTTAAATGGCCATCAAGGGTATTTGTAGCCACTCTGAAGTGATGAGAGAGTGAGAGGCATTATGCCTAAGTTTTTGTAATGGGTTTTGTAATCATCATTATGTAATCGATTTGAAAGAAGCAATTTGCCTAAACCATCTTGGAAATTCCATGTAAACTTATCCAAAGAGTATTTTATAAACTCTTGGCAAGTAAATTGCTTCATTGTAAACTCGATAATGTCAGCTACAGATGCAAGTAATGGATTCATCGTTCAAACTCCAAAGAACAAAGGTGAAGGAGACAAAGAAGATGCTTCAAAGACATTGGATACAATTGATTGATGATTTGAAACTTTTGGAGACCAAAAGTTTTTCAGTGTGAAAGAGTGATCAGGAGCTCAAAATTTGTCAAAATCACAGTGTTAGAATTTTGTTAAACTTAGCTTCAGATTGAAGAGCTCATCATTCTGAATCCGATGGTGCGTACGACACTCAAATCTGAGCTCGTATGCAGGAGTTAGAGCAAGTCAAAGTTTAGGTTTGATTTGGACACGTGGTAGGATTGGATGACATGGCAAAGGTCTCAGCGAATGGGGATGCACCAAGTGGCAGGTTGCCATTGGGTCCCGCATATCGCATATCAGAGAAGTTAAGGTAATCGTCCCCCGGAGCAGTCAGAGTTGTGATGCGATATATCGTAATCTCAAACCAAAAAAGGGTCAGCATTACAGAGTCGGTCCCGACGCAGAGAGGTTGTGATGCGATTGCAATCGCATATTGCAAGTGGATCAAAATCGGCCCCGGTAAAAGCATGGTTGCAATGCGATTTATCACATATCGCAATCGCAAAAAAAGTCCGGCATTATATTACCACTGGTTCTCCACCGATGCGAAATGCAATATGATATCCCAGATGCGATGCCCCTATAGGTTGCGATTTAATATCCAGTCGAGTCCGTTGATATCGTAATCACACAAATTGCCTGCTTTTGTTCACAGAACTTAAGACCACGAGTTTTCCACTGATTGCGAGTTGTGACAGAGCTATGGAACCATCGCCTTTTTCGCGGGACTGGCCACTTTGTATGTGACCACTCGGCTTAACTACGAGATAGGCTTGGAAGTTGGCGGTACCGCTGATTTTGGCAGAACTGCTAGATTTAACTCCAGATAATGAATTTAACTAGCAGTAAGCCAGATTTGGATGAGAAAATTGTGGAAAGACTGACAAAAGTCATAACTAAGGCAATTTTCGACCAAATGGGATGCAAGAAGAGGCTAGATAGCCATTTTTGGACATTCTGAATTGATTGGAACAAGTTTCAGGATCAAAGGAGAACTTCTGGATAGGGTTTTTGCAAAGTGAAGCCTATGGGTGCCATGGTCAACCAAAGTGTTGATTCGGTTTATGGAGGAGTTCGAAGATGGAGATGACCTTGCAGGGGTCTTCCAACCTCCATGTGCTTTCTGCAGTAGCCATTACATCAATGTTGTAGCTTTCTCTCTTCTTTCCTCTATATGTGTTTTGGAGAAGAGACTTATTGATCTACTTCAAGTGCATTGTGGTACTATTTTATGCTCTTTGAAGTTGGAATATGGGGTCTTGGTGTAAGATGCTTGTGTTTGTTGAAGGTTTACATGTTTGACTGTAGGTTAACATGTGTATGGAGTGAGAACTTTTGCAGAAGTAGTTTCTTTGAAGGAGAAACTAACCATTCCATTTCAACATATTATGTATTCTTATTTTCTAGATATTGAGCATATTGAGAAGGGGTCATGCCTTTAGAGCTGATCTAAGGAGATGTAGCCTAGGAGGGGTGAGCTCCTTTAACAATGGCTGGTGTATTACTGATTGATGCATGTTTCCATTTAGTCTTTTGGTTTCATGGTTTAAGTTTTCTTCATGAAACTAACTTAAGTAAATACACATAAAATTCATGTTTTTTTTACTTGCTATTTTGGAGTACAAACCTCAAGCACAATTTTATATTCTGAATGGGGAATTAGCACAACATTACTAATCTACTCCATTTCAGATCAGGCTACCTTCCAATAAAGCTTGTTTGGCTTAACCATTGCTTGACTAAGCTGGTTAACCGCATAACACATGTCCAGTCGTTTGTTCACCAAGTACATAAATGAACTCACAAGCTGCCTGTAAATGGTATCTTCTACCACTTCGCCTAAAGTAGCATCTTCCTTCCTCCAATTCCCTGCTAGAGGAGTCTCCATGGGTTTGTTGCTCTCCATGTGAAACTTCTTCAGTATCTCGTTGGCATACTTGCCCTGAGAGACAAACAATTCCCCATCTCTTTGCCAAATTTCCAAACCAATGAAATAATGCAAGAGCCCCATGTATTTCATCTCAAATTATCTAGCCAAATCTTCTTTGCAAGACTTTATCAATGTCTCATCACCTGTTAGAATTAAATCATTGACATATAATACTATAATCAATAATTTGCCTTCAACCACAATATGGTAATGGTTCGCATCTGCTTCACTTTTGGTGAAGCCCAACTCGATGAAATAGTTGTCGATCCTGGTGTACCAAGCACGGGTGCTTATTTCAGTCCATACAACGCTCGCTTGAGTATGCACACATGTGACTCTCTGTTAAAGGTCTCAAATGTTTCTCGTTGTTCTATGTACACCTCTTCCTCAATTACTCTATTGAGGAAGGTTGTCTTTACATCCATCTGATGTATTTTCCATCCCATCTATGCTGAAAGTGCTAGAATACATCTGATTGAAGAGTACTTTGCTACTGGAGCAAAGTTATCCTTGTAATATATTCCCTCCACCTGAGAGAACCCATTGGCCACAAATCTGGCCTTGTGTTTCTCGACACTCCCATCTGTTGCTTGCTTCACCTTGTAGATCCACGTAGATCCTACAAATGACTTGTCCTCTAGTCTTGGGACAACTTCCCATGCATTGTTCCTGATAATGGAGTCACACTCCTCTACCATGGCATCAACCCATACTGGTTGTTGCACTCCTTCCTCGAATGAGGATGGCTCATTCTCTAAACTCTCGCTCATAAGAGCCATGTAACCAGTGTACTGATCTATGGACCTTATGTGCCTGCACTGTGATGTGGGTGCTCCTACATTCTCTTTAGCATCATGCATCAACCTGTCAGCCTCTCTGGTGCACTTCCTTCCATCTCTGGATGTCTCTACATGAGTGGGTTCTTCCACTCTCTGCTCCTCTTCTTGTGGCTACTCCACATCTCGAGGTTCCTTTTTTGGAGCTAAAATCTCCTCATCTGCATGCAACTGAAGCTCCCTCTCAAGGGAAATTCGCATGGCCTTCCCTTCATCAAATTTCACATCTCTACAGACCACTGTCATCCTGTGAGATGGCTGGTACACCCGATAGTTGTGAGGTGTATCCCAAAAATATGCCCAACTTAGTTGTTGGTTCTAGCTTTTTCCGCGCATCCTTGGAAACATGATAGTAAACTGATGAACCAAAGATTCTAAAGTGTGCCACATCTAGTTTCTTATCTGAAAAAACTTCCTCTGGTGTACTCATCTCAAGAATTCGATGAGGAATCTTGTTCTGCACGTATACATCTGTGTTGCATGCTTTAGCCCATAGATGCAATGGTAGGCCCTGATCATGTAACATTTCCCGTGCAACTCCCACAATGCTTTTGTTCTTCCTTTTTGTAACCCCATTATGTTGTGGGTAATGGGGTGTTATTAACTCCCGTCAAATGCCTTCTGATGCACAAAAGTTCTTGAATTCATTCGACACATATTCTCCACAGTTGTCGCTCCTGAGAGCCTTCACTTTCTTAGCTGTGTCTTTCTCAACAAGTGCTTTGAACTCACAAAATTTTGAGAACGTCTGGTCTTTCTTCTGCATGAAGAATATCCAACACTTGCGTGAAAAATCTTCTACAAAATCACATAATACTTGTGCTTGGCCGTGTAGGCTGTCGAGAATGGTCCACACACATCTGAGTGAACTCTTTCAAGGATTGTTTGCACTCGCTTGTTCCTATCATGAAAGGTGGCTTTGGTGTACTTCCCCAATGTACACCCTTTACATGTATCATGTTGCTCAAGTGCACCCTTGGGAAGTCCTATAGAAATCTGTTGCATGATCTTCAAAGCTCCGTGGTGTAGATGGCCTAATCTTCTATGCCATAACTCACCAATGTCTCAGCTCTGTACCTTCTTTGCGTTCTTGCTCAAGGTAGTACAATCTTCTACATCCAATTTATAGAGGTTCTTTACCCAAACCTCAATCTTCTTCACTTGTCCTATGGCTATGTGACGAAGGAACACCTTTCCTTTGCTAAAAATCACATTGTAGCCATGATCTTCCAACATAGCAACTAAAACTAAGTTCTTCTTCACACCAGGAACATACACATATTTTAATGTGAGAGGAGAACCAAACTCCCTATGAAAAGTAAAAATATCGATGTTGGTCGCACTATACCTTCCATCGTCTCCCATCTCAATGTGCATCTGGAGGTCCTTCTCCTCCAAGTCACTGTTGATCATATGGAATGAGGCTCCACTATCCAGGTACCATACACTACCAATCATTGATGACACCATGCATGCGATGAGGGTAAAATCCAACTTGAATTGTGAAGCAAGTGCTTCACTTGGTGCTCCTTCTGATGGCTTCTTGCCAACCTTCTTGTGCGAACACTTCGTGGCATAGTGTCCTAGCTCGTGACAATGAAAACATTTAATCTTCGATAAGTACTTATTCTTGCTTGCCTTACTACGATGTGATTTGGAATGGGATGGATTCCCTTTCCATTTCTTTTCCTTTCCGACGAAGGCACAGTTCTCCTCATCATCATGATTAGATGAGGATCCATCTCTAGTGTTTTGCCAAATCTCTTCTTGCACCAAGTTGGACCACAACCATTCCTACTTTGGTAGGTTCTCCCTCCCATTTACTGAATCCTGGTAGCTATGTCAGCTCTTGGGAAGGCCTAGAAGTGCTAGGCTCACCAGATCATCTTCGACAACTGTAACAATAACACTTCCAAGCTCATGCTGACATCGGGTGAACTTGGTCAAGTATTTTGGTATTGTGTTGCCCTTCTCCATCTTGATTTTCTTGAGCTTATACTTTAGTGCTAACTTCCTATGGTCATTATTGTTATGAAACAAATCTGTTAAGGCCTTCCATATTGCAAATGGAGTTTCCTTTCCGTGGAGGTTTGAGACAATATGATCTCGAACACCTTCCAGTAGAATCCTTCTGGCCTTTGCTACACACTTCTTCCACTTTGCTAGATCTCGTGCATCAGCTGTAGCTCGTTTCAGGATGTCCTTATCAATGAACTTCTTCAATTTGTTATCCTCCAAGACTGATTCCATCTAGTCTCTCCGGGAAATGTAATTCGAGCTACCCTCAAGGGCATACTCTAGCCTTAGACCATAGAACGCCATCCTGATATTGCTACTAGCTCTGGAGAAGATATCTACAAAAGTTGTTCCTCCTACAAGTACAAAATCATATTCTTCTCTTCTATAGTGATTTTAGTGCTGGTACCATGTAGAAAATCCATGTCGATTCAATCTGCTAATTATAATATGCTAAAACAATAGACTTGAATCTACTCTACCAATTGTGGAAACCAATAAGCGATCACAAAATCACAAAGCACAAAAGATAATGAATTTCAATCACACATTACACAATGATTTCCTGGGGAAAGGCACAGCTAAAAACCCCACTATATGTATATTACATTAGTAAGAAAATATGAGAAGATTACAATGCTTTTCTCAAACCAGAGAAACCTTTGCACTATCTCTATCTGTCTCACTGCTTCCTAGACAAGCCTAGGCCAATACTTAACCAATTTTCAGCTTGCTAGGATCCCTATTTCCTTGCGCTCTTTCCTTAGGTAATTAGCCCCTATTAATTAGGAAAATTCCCATCCACAAATACACAATTCATCTAAGACCTTCCTTTGACTACATGCACTACCTTTACAATTTGGATGATTATACAACTAATAGTACACTACCCTTGAACTCCAATCTCAACTAGGTCTTTCTCTGATCTGACATGCATGAGTTATTTATGGCTGATTTATTAGTTATATGATTGATCATTGCATGTGGTTCAAGTTCAAGTTCCACACTTGGACCTCTCACTAGTTCCTCCAACAGTTGGAACTAGTTAAATTGACTTAACTTAGATAAACTGAGTTAATTAATTACAACTCAAATAAACTCAACGAGGGCTCCTATTTTGTAGGATCCACTCTACATGACTCAAGTTAGACCCTCAACTCGAATTAACTGAACCAACTAAGTCAAACTAACTTAGTTAACTCGTACAAGTTGTCATGTGATGTGGAATTACAATTTTCTTCTAATTTAATTCAAGGGAAAATTAAATTAGAATCTTTCTTTGTGCCATTTTCAACATCTTTTCCACTACATGTTTTTTAAATTCATGTGAATTGTATCAAAGGTCTAAAATTTGTTCACAAATGTGAGTGCTTGATATACCTTGTGATTTGGGTACATTGCAATTGGCATGAGAGACAAAATTTTACCATAACGTGGCTCACCTTGGAGCTAGGTACATTACATAAAGGTCTCAATACATACCAAAATGTAAATCTAACAAATGTTCAAAGGACACTAAGTAGCCAAAGTTGTAATCCAACCATGTAAACTTCACAAATTCAAATACCACCGTGAAACATTATATCACTTCAACACACAAACAATATACAAGACAACATGAATCACACTCAATAAAATTAGGTTATCCTCTCCACCCAAACTTAGTCATCAACAAAAGTTGCCTAGGCCCTCCTTCCAACACTATCCACAATGTTTGTAGTTATCTAAGGTCATAACACAACTTTACCTCAAGCTACACACACCATCAATGTTAAAGCTTTGCTTAGAGAACCACTTTAAACTCCACATGTAGGTCCGACCTATAACTCATGGCCTATGCTATGTATTTCATTGGTTGAACAATTTACTAAACTTCTTAACTTTAGGTGCTATCCTCCTAGGGCCATGACAATTTTGAACTTGTCCCCACTTAACTAACCAAACACATTGTTTAAGATGACACTAAAACTCAAGTAAATGTTTTTGAAGTTGAATCAAGTACCTATCCTAGTGCACCCACTAACTCACATTGTAGCTATCATGAATTTGATGTTCACATAACATATCCTTGTCATGCTCCTAAAAACATCTCTACACTATACACCTAATGTGCTTCCCTTACCTTTAACCTTGATGCATGGTGTCACTACCACAAGTGGGACATTCACAACATTAAGGATTTAGAGTCCTTAAAAAGAAAAAAGCTTATAAAAACACTAAGCTAACTCACCAACCTCCTAAAATAAGCTTTGAGCAACCCATTACTTTGGACCACCTTAAACATGAACACCACATATAGAACACACCAAATTTCAGCATTTCAACCGGACACAATTGGATTTCATGATAGACACTCACAAAGCTTAGACAACACTCCAATTTCTCCCAAAATAGACATGGTGTAATGTGCCTTCTTATTCACCAATACATTAATATTTATGGTAAGAAGTGTTTACACAACCGCCCTTAACACCTTTAACTCAGCCACGAATCCTTCTATTCCAAATTTAAATATAATCACTAATAACCCACGAAGATAACTTTCATGCCTACCATGACTTGGGTCATAATCTTAACCACCTCTTCCTCAAAGCATCACCCTTTTACCACTTTAGTCTCAAAGCCAAGCATGGCTGCTATCTCACTCTCTCCCGAGGGCATTATTTTTGAAACACTATCGGTTTAAGGGCATTTTTGCCTTAACCCCTACGGCAACATTTATCGCTAGGGGCAGCTCCCTTGTCCCCCCACCTGGGTAGGGTACACGGCATCGTTTGTTTGTATGATCGCATCAGCAATCTATTTGTTTGTAATTTGCCTAAATAGCCGAGGTAAGATTTAGAATTATGTTTACACGAAAGAAGACTTGGCCCTCCTGTTCAATCCTACCGAGTAAGTCAGCCATGCAGGTGGGAAAGGAGATTTCATAAGTTCCGGTTATCGATTTCCATTCCTCGTTGCATAGCCAGAGCAGAGGGCCGTCCATAGAGAAAGGTAAGCCAAAGAAAATGGCCGATGTACAATTACCTGTGTCGAGGGGACCAAGATCTGTGACAGCACTGTTTGGAGAAGACTCCAACGATTCGCAGCAGCCATTATGGTTCAAAAAAGACGTCTTTCTGCAATCCGATTTCGAGAGCGAATCATACATTGCAGATCTGAGGCGCTTTATTGCCCTGGATACACTCAGAGCAGAACTCCGGGGCCATCTCGCCGTGCTTAAGAATGAATTGGTGGAGTTGATCAACAGAGATTATGCGGATTTCGTTAATTTAACTACCAAGCTCGTGGATGTGGAAGGTGCTGTGCTAAGAATGCGAACGCCGTTAACGGAACTCAAGGCCAAAATAAGCTCCGTTAGGGACAGCATCGATTCCTCCCTTCTGGCTCTCCAAAACGGTTTACAGAGGCGGGCCGAGGCTTCTTCTTCCAGAGAAATACTTGAGCTTCTTCTCGACACCTCTCATGTTGTCTCAAAGGTAGACTCAGTAATGTAATTTCTTATGATATTTGTTAGACTTTGCTTGATTTGATTTGAAAACTTGCTTTCATGAAAGCCCTCTATTTATGTATTAAGTATGGAAATACGATTCTTATTTGAAATTGCAGAATTTCTTTCTCGTCTTCATTTCAAAGTGAAGGAGAAACACTAGGTGTGAGAGCCAAAATTTCATCGTGAGTGAACCAACATTTCTGTTTGATGTGTCGTGGAAAGTCCCCTAGTTTAGAGTAACTGTTATAATGGTGCAAGTGGCTTGGTCCGAATTGCCAACCAAAGCTAGCGCTTTAACTCTATTGTAGGATTTTGAATCTTTATAATGTAATTGCATAACTCTATTGTAGAATTTTGAATCTTTATAATGTAATTGCAAGATTGTGTGCCGAAACTTAAGTTGCACGAAACACTGAAACGTCTAGAAGTTTCCGAAACAGGTACGACCCAAAATGTGGCCCCTGGAAAATGGACACATAAATGACGAGTGTATATATATATTAAACACATTATCTTGCACGAAAAAAAAAGAATGAGACACATAAATGACTTTTTAGAAGGAAAACCAAGTCCATATTAACTCTCATAGATGAGTACTTGATGCAAAAATCCAAAATTAGCTTTATAGATGAGGCTTTACATTGAAGACTCCAAAATCAGCCTTTATACATGAGACTATATGTGCTAAAACTGAAATAAAACATGAGCTAGAGTCAATTATTGGCTACATTAACATATCATTAATCCTCAACCCCAATAACAAAAATAGAATAGGATGATTGTTCAGTAGAAGAGACAACTCTACTAGTACTTCCACTTGCATCACCACTAGCACTAATATTAAGAGCAAAAAGAGAGAGCTTTAAGTCTAGACATTATGCTTCCACATTCCAATCTTTACTGGGTCCACTTGTATATTCTTTACCCCTACGAGACACAAGGCGTAGGTTTGAATGAACATATACAAGATCTTTAGCCTTTTGCGATCCCAACCTGTTGCGCTTCACAGAGTGAATGAAACTATAAGTGCTTCAATTATGTTCTACTGATGAAGAGCTTGCCACTTGTGATAGAATAGAGTGGCAAGACTCTACAAATAAACACCATTTGCCCCATGATAAAACCACCACTTAACTAGGTTCATGGTCCTCCTCTCATCCAAAGTTGATATGTCTGCAAAATCCTCTAATCCAGTAGCAAAACAGACAAATTACTCCCTTACATCAGTTTGTAAAGAAGTTGGAAACAACCTTTGAAAGACTTTCTTCACTCCATTGGCCACCTCCTTGTGGGGCCTTCCTCTTCCCGTTGGCTTCAACAATGAATTATTCATCATAAAATTTTGGATTCAGAGCATGTGCCAAAGTGTGCAATGGAGTGTTGAAGCCATTCCACTTCGTAACAATTATGGACCTCACTCACTCAGCAAAATCAAAATCCGCAAAAGGAAGAGTGGGATTCTCTTGTGTAATAATTTCCACGGTTTTCTCAACTGTGGTATCCATGCCATCATAAACCTGTCCTAGGAAAGGTTTCTTTGTGTCTACATCTCGGAGAAGATCAAATGTAGGCAATGTGAACTTTGTAATGTCCCTTATGGATTAATTGCCTACAGAAGGACAAAGTATCTTATCCAACCTCGTAAGCTATAGTCTTGATAGAGTCTTGCCACACACAAAAAGGAAGTTTCGGTCTCTGTGGTAGAGGTGATCGTGCAACTAAGGTCTTTTGAGTCTGCGACTGTCCACAAGAAGGGAATTCGACCCTTAAGGCAGTAAGATTAGGCTCTGTTCAGTTGACAATAAATCAATACAGTGTTGAAATATGTAACTAGGTTCGGTCTTCATAATGGCATATGTAATCGTGATTTTATACATTTAATGAAAAGATAAATAAATTTATTATTTGTATTCTTGAGGCATGGGTTTCATGCTCAAGGGAAATGTATTTTTAGGTCAAGCACCCATTGAGTGCTTCTAGGTTTGTCATAAAGTCAATTAAGTCATTGTCATGTATTGAAGACCCATTTGGGCATGTTACATATTGTAAAGAAAAAATTATTGAGTCAAAAGACCCTCCAAGACCTCATCATGGCACAAAGATCAAGTCGGCCTACATGAAGGGACAAGTCGGCCTCAAGATAACAATTCGTACCCCTCACAAGCCTATAAATAAGAAGGAATTCAACCTCATTTGTACACTCACTAAAGAAAGTTCGATCTCCTCGAGATAGAAGGTGGAAAAGGACGAAGAAGAAGAAAAAGATCAAGATCGAAGTTTTTGGGCCTCTCTCTCTCTCTCTTTCGTTAGGGTTTCTACAATTTCTGGGCTAGATGAAGCTGTGAAGCTGCAGGGTTGAAGCTGTGATGTTGCCTCTAGATCGAAGCTGTGAAGCTGCTAGGTCGAAGTTGTTGAAGTTGCATCAAGGTCGAAGTTGTGAAGCTGCTAGGTCGATGTTGCTGAAGCTGCTAGGTCAAAGTTGCTGAAGCTGCTAGGTCGAAGTTGTAGAAATTGTCGCTGGGGTTGAAGTTGCTGGAAGGTCGAAGTTTGTTGCTGGAAGCTGTGGAAGGAAAGTTCATCATGAAGGAAGGATGATGTGGTCTTGGAGGGTCTTGGTCAAGGGTCATAAGTCTTGGAATTCTTCAATTGAAGTTCTATAAGAAGAGAAGGATTTTGGTGGGTTTTCCTCTTAGTTGGAGAGGTTTTGGCCCTGACTGATTGCCTATATCTTGTGTCCTATTGTCTCATTGTTCTTTATGATTTGGTAACTGTTTGATGATAAATAACACTAATAATAATAAAGGAAAGAAGAAGTTAATCTAGTAAAGTAAAAATACGTCACAAGCAGTTATCAAAGTAAGAAAAATCACCTACCCTTGTTGCCCCCTATATTTCTCAACATGGTATCAGAGCTAAGGTGATTACATCATGGAAGGGCAACACAAAGAAGGATACTCTAGGGTCGAAGTATAAAGAGATCATCTTGGAAACATCAAGAGCATCAATCATCAAGAAGGACTAACCCTCTCATCATATTGAAAGGGAATAATTAAGAGCATCAAAGAAGACCTCAAAACCCTAGCTCATCCAAAGAAGGGTTCCACACTTGAAGCGTTCTTGGGAAACTCACACATTCTACAATCATTATCACGAGGAAGGAAGAGCGAAGCACTTTTGGGTTTGTTTTTCTCGGCCATATTCTCCACATGTGTGAAATATTAAGACATCTAGCAAGTATCGAATTGCAGCCACCATCAAGGATCAAGTTTTGTGCCAAGAAAGGTCTCCTTTGCAAGCCGAAATAACAAGAAAAAGAAGTCAAGTCAAGCGAAGTAGAAAGGAGGCAAATTTGTCCATCTTCTAGCCACACGTGTGAACTAGGGTTATTGCAGAAAAGGCCGAAATTGCAGAATTGCTACAACAAGCCAAAATTTTGAAGAAGGGCTGAAATTTGAGGTTGTGAAACAAGTTTAACTAGTGTTGCCTTGAAGGAAGAAAAACAAGAAAAAGCGTTGTCATCATCATCAAGGAATCAATGTGATCTCCCTTTGAGCCAAGGATCACTTTTGAAGAAAGACATCTTCACCAAGAAGACATCTTCTATTATCTACATCATCATCAAAATCAAGAAGGCATCAAGTTGAAGATTTTATCATTTAGGAGTATTTTCACTTGACAAGTAAGTATCTTTATATCTATATTTGAATATGTCAAAATGGCTTCATATTGCAAGGAGAGCAACAAATTGGTTGGGTCATCAAAACTTTCTTGCATGGAAGAAGAAGATAGATTTGATCCTCATAGAAAATGAAGTCGTTGGTCATGTTAAGGGTTTAATTGTCAAACCGCCAAAAGAAGAAGCTCAATCTCTACAAGATGAAGATATCAAAAGAAGGAATAACCTCATACTTTATGAGGGTGTCAGAAATAAGAGACCAACTCCAAGAGTTGGGAGAAATAATGTCTGACAAGGAAATGACTACCATAGTGCTCAATGTACTACTAGAGGAATGGGGCAACTTCACATCAAGCAACTATGGGAAGAAGGAAGCTACTCCATTCAATGAACTACGGTCATTATGCAAATTGGAAGAAACCGGGCTAAAGGTAAAAATCGACGTAGGATCAAGCGAGAAAGCTCAAGCATTTTTGCCATGGCTAGAAGAAAAGGGAAGTTTGGGAAGCTTGGTCCTCAGAAAAAGAAGAAGAACATGTTGAAGGTTCAATGCTATGGATGTCATGAATATGGGCACTACTAGAGAGATTGTCCAAAGCTCAAGAAGGACAACAACAAAAGAGGAAAGGAAGAAGCCCATATCACTGAAGAAGTGGAAGAAGCTAAAAAAGAAGAAATCCAAGAAGGAGAAAGTACAAGATCTCTACTATGATTAAGATAGTCTTCCTCACCTAGTTCTTTTCAAGTTTTCTGTTGTAATGTATAACTATCATGGTAGGGATCATTAGAAGCATGATAGGATGAATCATGTTAGGAGATGGCATCATAGAAGCATACGATTGAAAGCAAGAGCTTGTGACATCATCATAAAGAAGTACGAAAGATAGCTAAAATAGAAGTCTATGGCTGTTACCTATAGAAGGATGTAGCTCTTGGTAACCTCATTAGAAGCATAAGTAGTACTTATGGTAAAAGAAAGTCATCTAGTATAGAGCTCATCATACATCATTCAAAAAGGAGCATTTGCAGGATGAGGATGATCAAGATCCTCCGTTGGAATCTTCATTGGAAGGTTCACCTACTGGAAGAAGCAAGTGTCTTGTCGAGAATTCCACCTTTTATGGGATTCATTGAATGAAGGTATGATGTCAAAAGAAGTGAAGTAGGTCAAGGTGATTGAAGTTCTTTCAATCAAGGAAGCTGCTGAAGGAAGTCTAGATGACCAAAAGGAAGAGATGAGGTATGTATTCTTGTATTTGATAAAATTGAGTCATGTCATATAGTTGCAGACAACATGGATAAATGCTCCACCTCATGAGCATGATCAAGAGAAAGGAATCTCCTCCTTTGGAAGGATGCATAAAGGCACGGTTCGTATATTGACTCGATGAAATCAACATAATAAGTCTTCACATGGAATATGAGGTGGTTGATAAAAATGAAGGAACTACGAATGGAAATTTCTGAGAAGCAATATGTGAAGAAAGTAAGGAGAGATCGTGAAAGATGCAACTACTGTCACATAGAAAAGGAAATCAACATTTGATAACAAGAAGAATTGACCGTGACATCTCCATGGAAAAGTTATGAAGATTCCGAAGAAGTCTGGAAAGGAAGATGACCCTTGACATTTAATATCTTGCTGTTTGGAGACTTCTGTGGTTGAGATTTGAAGAGTGAAATTTCAGAATTGAATCCATAGGTGCCATTTTTAAAGTCTACGTTTCGAGTCACCAAATTTACTCATCATCAGGACATGCATGTGTCAATATGAATGGATGGTCTTAGAGATGTGTCAATATGAATGCAGGATGTTTATACAACAAGCATATGTCATGATGTAAGACCATCACAAAGGTAATTTGATGTTCATTTTTGATTTTTGAACAATATCTGGATGGGCTAATGCAGGGCTACCAAAGGAAGAGTTGTAGATGTCATCTACAACTGATACTCATGTGGTGGGATGATAAGATCTTGAAGAAAACATGATGTGGAGAAGGTAGCTGTATGAAGGAAAGCCAGATATGGATTAGTGAATCACTTTCCGATGAAAGAAAGGATGACATGAATGACATGATTCATGAATGAAAGTGATGGATGGCCGATGCCCTACGAAGAAGTCCCAAAAGATGTAGGCTCCATAACAAAGAAGAAATTCATGACATCGAAAGAGGGAGTCCTACAAGCAACTGGTTGTTCCGTGATCTAGGGCAATTAGTATTAGTAGGATTCTTCTAGCCTTGATAACAATTTGTGAAGTGTTTTTACAATTTATCTTAGCTTGATCTTCTTCTTATTATTAGTGTGTGTGTTGACTTCATCAAACTACTACCAAAAACAAAGAGACAAGAACACAAGACGTTTGGCTTTCTACCAGGGCCAAAACCTCTCCCTCTTGGAGAGGAAAACCTGCACGTAATTCTTCTTATAGAGATTCCAATTGACGAACACCAAGACCTTGACACTTGACCTTCTATGCCACTCCAAGACCAAGACACCATTCTTCTTCCTTGTCACTGCTGAGATCATCATTATTGCTGCACTATCGAGATCTTCATTGTCGCAACATCATTGCTGCACTTTCATCGAGGTCTTCACCATACCACTGAGATCTCCATGAGGTCTGCTCCTAGAATTACTGAGATCATGACTATCTTACCATAGCTCTGCCTCCACTGAAATCATCACTGCACTCTACCTTGTCTTCGTCATGACTTTGATAACATATCTTCACCAATGCATCGAGATCTGTATCATGAACTTATCTCCACTAGGATTATAACTGAGATCTTTATCTTCATTAGGATCATTATTGATATCATGATTATAGTGTTGACTGTGTCTATGATATAGATACTTCACCGAGATCCTTACTATGACCCTGTGACTAGGCTGAGACAGCAGAGAGATATGCGAGGACTTCACTGTATCTATCACCGAGACTGCACCTTATTGTCCTGCACCCATCCGAGAATCTATCCTATACCCATCCGAGATTCTATCTGCACCCATCCGAGATCTCAGAGCCTTGTCTGAGATTTTTCTTGCTCTTTTGCACAGACCCTAATGGGGTATATATAGTGGTTATGCTTCCATAAATAAGCCGACATGAGTGTGAACCATTGTGTCATTAATTGAGCCGACATGACTGTCCTTTTAATTCATTTGTAGGCCGACATGACTGAGATTTACATCGTTTTGCTGGCAGTCTTCTTCTTTGAAGGATGGTGCTTGTCTTGGAGGGCTACTTGACACTAGGTTGACTCATGTACATTACATAAATGCTCAAGAGGAGCTCTTTAACATAATTTTGACTCTTTGACTTTCCTAGACCTATAGAATGAGCAAGAAACTCATTCATATAAAATAATATTTCTTTTTCTTGACAAATACAAAGATCAAAATTATATTGACAAATACCGAACCTAGTTACACTTTTCTTCAACACCTTCTAGATGAATATGGCCTGAAAGCCTACATTGATAATGTAGTGGTAGTTCCTCAGGATGTAACCAACTCAAGGAATATAGGAAGGAGATGGCGGGCGAAGCGGTTGATCCTGGATGGAGTCTGGGATCATATAGTCTCACATAGCCAAGGGAACGTCCAAAGAAATGTGGGATGCTCTCTCCACGCTATACCAGGGTACTTCCGAGCAGCGAAAGATGTTCCTGGAGGAGACACTGAGATGCATCAGGATGTAGAAGGGGGAAGGCATAAATCCCTTCCTCACCAGGATTCAGGAAGTTCAAGACCAACTCTCAGCTGTTGGGGCAATGCCTCAACCTTCAGAGCTAGTACGATTGGCACTCAAAAGTGCCTCAGAGGATTGGTAGGTCTCTAAAGTATATCGGGCAGAGACACACTACCAGGATGGGACAAAATGTGGGTTTGATCTGCAACAGGAGGAGTTGAGACGAGCTCTGTTGAAGAGCTCCATCAGTGGCATCGGATAAAAGGTGGTGAAGGAGGAGGAGAATGTGGCCCTAGCATCCAAGGGTCCCAATTAGGGGCAGGGGGAACAAAGAAGGAATAAGGACCTGTCAAAGGTCAAGTGCTTTAGATGTGGTGAGTTGATCACTATAGCACACAATGTCTTCTCAAGAAGAAGGACAAGTCAGAGAAGGAGGACTAGCAGGTAGTGTCAGTTGAGATCGACGAGTTGTCCTCCAGGTTGGAGGAAGACTTCGTGATGTTGGCAGCCATACCTCCAGGAGTGAGGTGGGGTGACTTGGAGTTGTAGCCCCAGAGAGCTACAAAGATTGGGTAGGGTCCTTGAGGAGTCCACCTCATGGATCATTACCTGGCTACGGGGGCCCACGGTATTTAGTAGTAGGATGGATTAGTGGCAGTTGATGCAGTCAAAATTAGAGTGACAGTTGCAGACTAGTAACAATCAGACACTGAGGAGCGCAGTGCAGTGTTGACAACAGAGCAGGTGGCTTAGTGCAGATTTGGCAGTAGCGCAGATTCTTCAGTGACAGTGCAGATGCTAGTAGCAGTCAGAGACTCGGGAGACAAATGCATTATACTGAACACAGTTGATTCAATATTTTTGGATGCTTTTGAGTTGTAGTAGTTGCAGTTGCAGCAACAACAAATGAGAGGGAGTTGTAGGGCAGATGCAGTGTTGGCAACAATATGGTAGTGTCAGCAGTAGCATCAGGGTTGCGTAGTAGTTGGTGGGCAGCAGCAATCGAACATCAGCAACGTGACCGGAGATGATACAGAGACAGTGTTGTGGCAGGGTGTGCAACATTAGAACACATTCCTCTTTAAGAGGGAGTGTTAGTTTTTGTAGCATCATATGTGTTCTAGCCACGAAATTTGGTGGAGAGACTAGAATACATGAGTTCTCCAATACCCATAAATCGTTTATGGAAATTCCACTTAGAAGTGTCTCAATTAGATTATTAACTTTTTTTTACATGTTTCCTAAGTCTAAACGTAGGGAATATGGTTAATTAGTCAGTATTAATTGAGATAAGGTGAGAATCATCTAGAAACTCACACAGATCGACTTCAAGATGATCCTAGCCATTGATTAAGATTTAATCTTGGCCGTTGGAGTCTCGACAGAGGATTATAAGAAGAAGTCGATGGGCACTTGGTGAAGACACTTCTGCAGTTTAATTTTCTTGGCAGATCGATTTCTAGAGAGCAACAACAGTTGTTGGAGAGCCAGAGATCGAAGCAGGGTTAGTGAGGGGCAGAGATAGCGATCCAGAGGAAGTATTCCAGATTCAGAAGTGACAGAAGTGATCCACGCTGAAGCAGCGTAGTAGCTGAAGCAGAGCAGTTCGATTTAGCTGAGGAGGAGTTCAATTCAGTTTCCAGAGGCCAGGAAAGTCTTCCAGAGTGCCAAAGAATCACTTCTAGCAGCAGAGGCAGGCTAGACGGCTTGCTCAGAGGCAGATTCAAGCCACACGTGTGAGAGGCAGCGTAGAAGGGCTTACGTTGGGGTTTGGATGACTGTTTTCTATAGAAGCCAGTGCTAGGATTGCTTGTGGGGTGAGAGAATTTTTTCTCTCTAATTATTTTTGTTAGATACTTCTGTTTGGATTGCCAGTTGTGCATCCATAGATTGTACTCAGATTTTACTGCTGCATAATAAAATAAAACCCTCATCTGCTGGACCGGTTTTCCCACATTGGGTTTTTACGGGGACTTTTGTCCGAAAACAATGGTGTAAATTTTGTGCATGTGCTAGTATATTCTCAGTTCCAGTGCTATTTATTTTCTGTAGTTTTTATTTGTGAAGGTTGCAGTGTGTTTATTTCGATGTTGTCGTAGCAATAAACTGAATAATTAATTTATCAATTAGAAGAAATAATACCAGTTGTTGCAATAGGATTCCAGTTGTGGAATTTTAACAAGCCTTACCCTCAAGACAGGGATTGCACAAATATCAAGCAGAACAAGCTAAAAACTGATAACAAAAGCCATAAGGAAAAACAGATTGCAACAACAAATTTCCTTGAAGTTCATGATAGCCTTACAAAGGTAGGGAATGCAAGACAGGTTACTTGCCAGAAGTGGCGTAAAAAGCATGGAAAGAGTTTGGTAGCAAAGGTTGCTAAATCATAGGACCGTGAAGTTGACCCTCCTAATCTTCCATGGGGACCTCATGCAATTGAGCTAAGTACCAAATTTTATTATGAAAGTTTTGCTGCATTTAATATCTGCAATGTTGCTATAGTCCTTTGTGCTACAAAATATCTCATGGTTACAAAAGGGAAGGGCTGGAAGTGTTTCAAAGTTGGAAGGATGTCATGCCTTTATTGTAGGTTGCTAAGTCTTTCTTACCATGGCCAAGTGATTGTTGAATTGCAAGGAGACATATTGTCATTGATCCTTCCTAGGGTGAAGGGTCCTTCACTTGCGCAAGGATATAATTATTTAATAACCAACCTTGCATAGAAGGCGACACTTTAAGAAAGGGTAATGGGCCATCTCCAAATATTTCGGAAACAACAGCAAAGCATAGACAACCAGTGGAAACCAGTGTGAGCTTGTTGCCACTAAAACAAGGATCATCTCCATACAATTTATTACTCAAGCCACTGAAGGTTGCTGCTATGCCAGGAGGAAGAACTTCGTCTAAAATAGAGATTACTTCAGAAATAGCGCACAACTATAAATTTTTTTCCCTGTGATCTAGTGAGAGGAAGCAACGACTATTGCATGATGATGTCATCCACTAACATTACGATTATTTTGCTACAAGGAGAAAAAGGGAATGCTGGTATGTTCGAAATAACAACTGTGAGGAGGGGAGAAAGTTTTTTTATTCTTGGGGGTTGAAAGGGAAATTATGCAGCACCCAGACATGCCATTGCTTGAGGACAAGAAATGTTGGGAAGGGGGGATTGTAATGCCCCCTATGGATTAATTGCCTATGGAAGGACAAAGTAGCCTATCCAACCCTGTAACTTATCCAACCTTGTAGGCTATAGTCTTGATAGAGGGGGAAAACCCAATTATCTAATGTTTGGGGCAACATTGGGTAAATTTTGGGTCGGCTGGGCAAAAGGCCCAAATTTGGGGGTTTGCACTTGCAACCCCTCACATGAGAGTCAACCCCACGAGAAAATCTATAAATAAAGGGGAGTTGGAATCATTTTGGATCATCAATTTGGATTGGAATATCTCTGATTTTCTTGAGCATGAGGCTTTGAGGGTTTTAACACCCTTTTTCTTGATTAGCTTCGGTGGAGGTGATCCCACCCTGTCTAATCCTTTTGTCTAGTTTCGGTGGAGCTAATTCCACCCTACCTAGACTCCTATTTCCTTATTTTGGCAGAGTATAATTTGTGGAGCAATCTTGGTCTGGTTTTGTGGCTTTGGAAGGTCTGCGGGTGATTGAGGAAGCCCTAATCTTTGGTCAAGCTAAATTCAATCTACGATCCATTAAAGGAAGTTCAAATTTTGTTAGGGAAGAGTTGAGGTCTGGTTCCCGAATCGAGGAGGCTCTACTGCTGAAATAAGGTTTTGACCCTCTCTTTACCCACAGAAAGAAGGTTGGAACTTGAGGCAAGTGACACTGTGGTTCTGCTTCTGTGGCCACCGACAGAAAGGAAATTTCCGTCCCTGTGGCAGAGGTGATCGTGCAACTAAAGTCTCTGAGTTTGTGGCTATCCACAGGGAGGGAATTTGGCCCTTAAGGAAGTAATATTAGGCTTTGCTCAGTAGACAATAAATTGGTATAGGAATCTTAGATTGACATAGTTTACTTATAGTTGGATATGGTTTACTAGACTATGACATTGTAAACAATTATTGGTGGAACTATTGGTTGCATACTATCTCTGTTACATTGGGCAGTCAACCCTATTCATTGTGGATTTGAGGAGAAGAATATTGTTGTTGATAGTCGTTAGATTATTCATGCATGCCTAATGTTATTGTTCAATGATCTTTATATTACATGAAGGGATGTCCACTGTTGTATGAATGAGTGGATTCTGTTGTTGTTCTGTTGGAAACCATAGCATGAATAAGAAACCCTAGGGAAAAAATTACCCTAGAACATTTCAAACGTGAGCAAGAAATCAATCTTGCTCCACCAATCTTCATCAATCAACACCCTCCTCACCATACTTCCCTTCTGAATTTTCCTGTCTCCACTCAATCCAAGTTGAACCCACCATCATACTCATTAATGTAGTTTTAACTTTTAACTTCAACAAGGTGATGCAACATGATGAAGTTTGAGGCATACGTTGTCTCAATAACTTTGAGCAACTCCAATTTGGAGTATTCTCGATATATTGCTTGGGATTGGTGGTGGTTGCTGATGAATTTTATAATCTCCCTAGCCTGCTCTGTGACCTCCTTAATCCATTTATTCTTTGTCTCAATCTCTTCTAAAATCAGATTCAAATTGCGGACAATGCAAAGAGTCCAAAGTATGTGATTGTATTTACTCTCAACAATTAAGTTTGTAACTTTGCAAATAGGTGCATTATTTGTGATAACTTGCACCACATTTTTTGGCCCTACTTTTTCAATAACAGTAATTAAAATTTCAGCAATGAAATTACTATCCTTTACCTCACCCAAACAATCTTTTGATTTGATGAACATGGCTCCTTTTGGTGTTGATGCAATGACAATAATCAAAGGCCTGCATCTTGTATCAGTCCAACCATCTAAGCTAATGGATAGCCTTGTGCTACCCCATGAGTTACGAATTGGTTTCAAAACATCATCTAGAAGTTGCCTCTCTTTCTTTAGCAAAATTGTTGTGTTTTTCATAGTTCCGCCCCTTGTAACCTTCGAATCCTGCCAATATGGGGATCGAACCACATTAAAAGTGATGCCACAAGCAAAGATGGCCCTTGCCACTCTGGAGTCAACTTCTTCTCTCCCTTGATTATCAAGCATTTTCAACAATCTATTGTCTTTATTTGGATTTGATGGTTTGGATAACTCTTCTTCTTCTGCTAGCACCATCCTCTTTCTTGCTTCATGAACAATCCTTGGCTCAATGCTAGCACTCATGTGAGGATTGCTAGTGCCCATTCCGATTTTGCTTCTTTGATCCTTCAACCTTTGAACATTATCACTCTCTCTCTTGAATTTAACCCTCACCTCTGGATTTTTGGTATGTGCACACACATCAATACCCTTTATCTCTTCATGCAAAGTGTGAGCCTTCACTCTTGTGTAAGAGCCCTTGAAGGTCTTATCAATTTTGCATAAATTGCACTTCCATTCCCATGTACCACCGAAACCCATTTGCTTCACTTTGGTAACATACCTCCATAGAGGATAGTATTTTTGCTGCTTGGTTAGATTTAGGGGCACTGGAAACACAACTTTGAGAAGCCGTGAATGTTGCAAAAGTAGAAAATGAAACACTCACCAAAACAACTGTTGTTCACACCCTTCTTCATGCTGCCCATGCTCCAAAACATAACTAAAATGCTTGTTGTTGCTATAGGAAGCTCCTCTCGCAGAAGAATGTGTGAGAAATGAGTGAATGAAGTGTTTTTCCATGGAAAAGAAGACGCTGATAGGGTTTCTAGAGAATTCTAATTTTTTAATTTTGTAGAGAAGTCTATTATTAGTTTCTTTTATTAAATTTTGTTAACTAAGTGTTTAACTACATAAAAAAGTGTTAACTTACAGTTTTTGGTCCATAGAATGGACCCACGACCTTCTTGGCCCCTTGAGACAGTGGGAGAATTTAAAAAAGGAAAATTCCAACTGAAATGGCCCTAAAATTCTGCTGACCGTCTTGGATGGCGTTTCGAAATCATGAAACGTTGTCCGAGATGGCCGACGATGTTTCAGGGCCATTTTGGGTATCAAGATGGCCCCTATCATGATGTTTCCTGCAACATAGACTGAAACACAACAATTTTTGCTCACATGTAAATGAGCTATTTTGTTTGTAAGCTCTAATGAAAACTCGACTAAACTGAGAGGGGGGGTGAATTAGTTTAGTACATTCATGGACATTAAGCTTCTTTTCTTTTGATTGATTAACTGAAACATTAAATGAGCAGCTTAACACATAATGACCAACATATTGAATATGTGAACAACAAGCAATAAGTAATCCAAAACATCACATAAGCACATAATATCAACACGTATGGACACCCGATATAAGATGAAACCCATAAAGGGAGAAAACCACTATTTGTCATTGTTGTGATGCAAATGCAAGCTCCTACTCCCTTATTACATTTGATTTTCTGTAGGCTCCAACCTACAGGAGGCTGCTACCTCAATTTTTCTGCAAGCTATAACATGCAAGGAAGCTCCAGCTCCCATAATTTTTTGCAGGCTACAACCCATAGGAGGCTCCTAACTCAACATGCCACAACCTACTATTTATCAAGCTCCAACTTGAAAGGAGACTACAATCCCTTGATACATACAAGAAAGTTAGAAACAACATGCTAGTTTACCTAGTCGTCAATTCTACATATATCCATCTTTATCTTTGCTTCTTCTCCCCTTCAAGTCTGCTTCATATGTGCCAGATAACTTACAAATAATCAACTCTCACATGCTCTCTAACTCTCTAACCCTTCAGCTCTGCAACCTCACACACTTTTATAATTGAACATTGATGGCTGTTAGTATTCCACACACCCGAATCTGAAATGACAAAACCTGTCTCTTTGCATTCCAAAGGCGTCTCTTCAATTCCAAAACCGTTTAAACTCTTGAATATTAAAATACATAAATTATTTTTCTTCATATTCAAATGACATGCATTCATATTCTCCAACATAAATTTCAACACATTCAAATAGCATGCATTAATATAGTCCAATATTAATGCAAGAGCTCCAAGAAAACCATGCCATCAATGAGACCCATCTGAAAGCAAGCTCCAACAAGCTGTTCTCCTTCACCTCCAATACCTGTGTCAACACAAGCATGCCATCACCTCCTTTGCATTACAACTTCTTCATGCCTTTGCCTTAGCTTTGCATCTTGCCTTGTCTTGTATCATGTCTTTGTGTTGCCTTGCATCACAAGAGTACTCATGCCTTTGCCTAGCATCACAACAATCTTGCTGCCCCTGTTGTTCCTTTGCTGCTCCTTTGCCATCAATGACAACAATGCCATCAAGCTCATCATTTTGGTAATGCAGTATAGCAAAGTTATAGTCATAGGTTTTTAGGATTTTATTTAAATTGTATAAAGCATAATTAGAAAGAGTGGTATTAATAAAAGCCTAATCACCCAATAAATATTACATAGGCCTCAAATTAGGAATTCACCCGTTGTTGTATAAATAAGGGGTTCTCCACTTCTATGCCTAATCAATTCTACCTAATCAAACTTAATAATGTCTCTTGGAGAAGTCTTTCTCCACATCTCGAGAATCGAATGTGCATTCCAACTTTGGGTGTGTAGGTGCCCCCTAACTCCCTTTTACTATTTATGTCAGCTCAATGAATATCTTTTCTCTACCATTTTGAACTTTGAGTTTTATATCTATCCAATTTGTACTTCTATTTCTAGTGCAGATTTGTAAGAGCAATAGTAATGTGCCAATTTGCATCTAGGCACATTGCATGCAAGGTTGTCATTATAGTCAAAGTAGCATCCATGAGCATGAAGTCTATCTAGCATGAATGCAATCATTTGAATCTATTTCTTTTCATTGGACATAAAAAAAGATTTCCACTCTAAGGACAAGCTATCTCGTGGAAAAATAGTAGACCGAGGTTGGATATCTCCAAGTAGGATTGAGCTCCAATGAAGCTCTTTGATGCCAGCCCCTGTTTGTGGAATTTGCAAGTCACTTAAATAGAACCTTTACTTTGGACTACTATTAGACTAAAAAGGTGGTGATTTTATCTTTACAAGTAGATATTTTGAGGTCACAGTATAAACATTTCCTAGTTTGGGGTTAGAGAAAGTGTACGATAAAATAAAGGCCAAGTGAAAAAATTCTTTCTCAAGACTAAGTGCCATGACTCAAACTTGAGAATGATTTGGACTTGAGAAAAAGTTGACAAATAAAAAATTAAAACATACTTAAATTTGGTAAATCTTTGTTGAACTTCATCAAAGTTTATCAAAATGATCATGCTTGGTCTTGTGAAGTAGGGGTATGTGAACCCAGGGGTGGGGTTCGCGTACCCATACCTGATTTGCGCACCCTAGCACTGGAAACGGGTTTAGGTTCTTCTCAAACGCACCCTTCCAAACCCGGATTGGGTATGGAGAACCCAATACTTTGAAATTTAAAAATGAGTTTTTTCTTGTGGCAGGTACTTGGTGCCCCGTAAAAGGGTACGTGGTTCCCTGAAAACAGGTATGTGGAGGGTATGTCTACTTAGTTAGTAATGGATGATGGATGAGCAGGAGCCTCCAGATGAGAGTGCCTCCCTAGAGAGCCTGTTGACTGATGAGCTTAGTGATGTTGATCATGATGACATGGATGCTGATGAGTGATGACATGGCTTGAGGAAGCCAAATCAATTATCTTGAGACTTGTTCATTGTTCAATTCACTTTTTTTTTGGAATTTTCTATTTCATGTGTGGAAATGCCTTAAGGCAAATTTTGAATGTAGTATGACAATGGAGTCTTGGACATATAATATATATCTATTATCATAATTCATATCTCTCTGCTTGATATTAAATTTGAAATTTCAATGTTTTATTTTTCTTGTTGTAAATTGGAAGATTCCAAAATTGAAAATTCATAATTCAATTTTCATATATATATATATATAACTATAATATAGTATATACCCTCCATGAATTCACGCACCCTGTTTCAGAAAGTGATGTACCCTCCTCGTACCTATACTTGAACCCGTGTTTCCTGGCAACTTAGGCATGGTCAAATTGCCAAACTTGATGACTAAGTTGGTCAAACATGGTCAATGTCATCAAATCTTGATCAAACTCATCAAATTTTAGTAAGTTTGATGAGATTTTACCAATATGGCCTAGACAAATATAGTCAACTTGTTTGGAGTTGAGCTTAGTGTTGAGAAATCTAGGGCATCATTGAACAAGTGATTTCTCTACTTTGATAATTGCTTGTGAGAGCTTTTACTTCTTTGATTAAGATCTTCTCTTGCTTATGTTATTATAGTGTTCTTTTCATCAAGACAATTACCAATGCATGAACAATAAAAGAGACAAGAGACACAGTATGTAGGCTGTTAGCCAGGGCCAAAACCTCCCACTCCTTGGGAGGAAAACCCAAACAAATTCTTCTTATAGAAAGCTTCTCTTTGATAAATACCAAGACCTTGACTAAGACCCTTGACCTTAGAGCCCTTCCAAGACCAAGACACAATGCCTCCTCTTCACCCTTGACCCAATACTGCTCCTCTTCTTTCTGCTTCCGGATGATGCTGCTCCTCTTCTTTGTCTTCTTGGCCTACTTCAGAATTCTGACTTTCTCTTGTAGATCTGCAACTTGTTCCTTTAGGACAGCGACCCTAGATTAGCCTCTTAAGCCTTGTTTAGCCTTCCCTTTAGAGAGAGTGCTCTTCCTTGTGTTTGGAACTTTGGCCTTCTTTCTGCGAAGTCTTCCACACTTATATGATTGCAATTCACTCAATGTAGCACCCTTGTACTGCTGCAACTTCGGCCTCCTATTGCAGATTGCAGACCTGCAATTCTTCGCATGTGTGGGAGGAGGAATATCACAAAAAAGTCCCAAAACAATGACCCTACAACTTCGCTCTTCTTCCCTTCTTCTTTGCTGGTATATGTGCTTCTCAATGTGACTTTCGCACTTCAGAATTACAGAAAAACCTTGATCGAAATTCTGTCTCCAAATGGCAGTCGAGCTGGGTATATATAGTAGTCTGTCCCTACACTGGGGCTGACATGAACTTGTGAATAGGTGTGTCTTCCAATTGTTGAGCCGACTTGAATTTTCCATCTTCTTTTGAGGCCGACTTCAAGAGGAGAGGCATGTGCTTGTCTTGGAGGGCTAATAGACTTTCTTAATGACTCAAATACATTTTACACATGCTCAAGAAGAGCTCTTCATACATGACATTAATTTTTTGACCTTAATGACAAATCCTAAGGCTCTTAGTGGGAGCCATCTAAAATAAAATCACTTGCTCATGAAACCCATGAAGCAAGGCTTACAATAATAATTTTATTTTTCTTCATCACATTATTTACAAGAGCCACAATTACATGTCATTATGAAGACCGAACCTAGTTACACTTTTCAATACTTAGTAGTGTCTTGTTTCAAATTTCTCTCCCTAGATGACATCACTCAACAAGTTCTTAGTGATCACACATCAAATATTGTAGTGGACTTGGCTTCTACTGAATACTGGGATTGGATGACCCTTTTGCTCCTTTATGTCTTCAAATCTCTCTATCTCTCTCTCTTCCTTTAATTTTATATTGGGATTTCTAATCCTACTATCTATTCATTGTAACTATTCCGATGTATTATATCATAGACGGTTAAAGTTGCTGAAATGTTCTCCTTGGTTCTATCCATAGTCTTGTAGATGTAGCCCACACTGCTTTAGTACTTTGACCGATAGCTTATAAACTTTAACAACCACACTAACATCTGTCCTCAAAGAATTATTGAAGACAATGCCACAGAATCAATTGCACTTGCCCTCTTGTACTTTCAGACAAACCATTCTTGGTAGACAGACATTCTTTTGAGATTATTCTTTTTGGCACATATGGTTGGCTAAAGATTTCCAAACTAAGCAGAAGCTTGCTAGACTAGCTCTTATTCAATATATCTTCTCATCAAGTTGAGAACACATGCATGGTCATAGACAAACATGATTATTCATTTTCCCCTTTCTCAAATAGATTTTACCCATGCCTGTTTCCCTCTATCCTCTAGGACGAGGTCCATACAATGGTCTGCACATGGGGTCCAAAAAATAGTTGGGTATCTCTCTGTGAGAAGTCTATAAGCAACATCATAATCGGAAGCATATCTGCTAATGATTTGCATGACATGCTCCACACTCATCTCCAAAAGAAGACCAACAAATCACACACAAGTAGGCTGTCTTGACTATATCAAGAGCATGAACACTTTTAAGAAAAAATAGCGCCCTTAGGGAAAGGCACAAGGAAATACAGAGTGGTTCTAGTTTCCATATTACTCCACACACCAAATGTAATGGTGGATTGATCTTGGCCTTAGAAGCATGGCACTTCGCTAAGATCATTTTGGTTTTGCTGTAAAATGAATCTTATAGTTCATAACAAAAATGTGTATCAAGATTGATACATCATGTTGTTGAAGGGCGATCACACAAGTTCCCCTTCCTACTTAAGTTAGGAGGGTTTGATGCTGATCTCAAGAGAATATACCTCTTTCCTAAAAATGTTCATCCTGTTTGGTATTTGAAATTATTTTGAATAACCAACTTTGCTTCTTGGGTGTTTCTCTGGGGGAAGTAGGGTGCAAATAGGGGCCTTTTGTTAGTTTCATGGGATGTTTGCACTTTTTCCAGGTAGGATGGAGGGCTTAGTTTGATTAATATTGTAATATCCCCTATTTTGTTAGTGTAAAAAATTACTTAAGGATTTTGCCCAATTTTGGTTATATTAATTAAAATGGGAAAAATATTATTTTATTGGAGAAAGACGGCAACTAATATTCTATTGGGGAATGGTGGAAAATTATTATTTTATAAAAAAGGTTGCAAAAGCCATTTAGTGGAAAGTTGCCCTCACTAATAAAATAATATGAGAAAGATGAATCTAGAAGCTAGAGGGAGGTTCAATGAAGAATTATAAAAGGAGGAAAGGAGCTCATTTTGAGGTTTTATCCTAACTCACCGTTTCTATTTGCAGCTGAAGAAGAGCTCAAGAGAGTTCAACCAGAGCATCTCACGGGAGATTTAATTGCTACCCTAGCTGGTTCCCCCAATTTCGGTGGAATACCTTGCCACCCTAGTTAGGTTTATTTGCTGGACTAAGTATCATTTTCCTTGCAGGAGTTCTAGAGCTAAAATTTAATTTGCAGGGAAAGAATTTGCAGAACAGGGCCAAATTTTCAGAGAGGCAAAACTCATTTCCAAGAGGACTAAGTAACAAGGAAGAAGTTACTTGCCAGTGGGGTCGGATTTCAGTTGACAGAGAGTCAAATTCTGAAGAGGCCGGGTTCCTTTTTGTTGTTGAGAAAATCTAAGGGCAGCAACGTAGGATGATTTCTCTTGCTTGATAACTGTTTGTGATGTATTTTTACTTCACTTGATTAGCTTCTTCTTCTTTACATTATTATTAGAGTTTTTCTTCATCAAACAGCTATCAAATCACGAAGAACAATAAGAAAAAGGACACAAGATATAGGTGATCAGCCAGGTCCAAAACCTCTCCAACTTGAGAGGAAAACCCACAAGAATTTTTAGAATCTTCAATTGATGAATTCCATGACCTAGACCCTTGACCAAAAACTCCTCCAAGACCAAGTCAATCCTTGCCTTTATCCAAGTCAAACTTGCCTTCTAGTAGCCTTCCTCTTTACTAGCCTTCTTCGCTAGCCTTGGACTTGTCTTCTTATAATTTCGCCGTGCAAGAGAGATCCTTCACATACAAGATTTCGGCTTCCTTGAGGTCTGCAATTCAGTCTTCCTGCAATATGTGGATGCCCTAGTTTACTTCGCACGTGTGAGAGATATCAGCCCAAAAACAAATCCAAAATATGGATTTCTTCTGCTGGTTTCATCTCCTCTTCTTCGCTCTTCCTTTGAACCTTTTCTTTTCCTTTATCGAACTTCTTGTTGCTTCTTAGATGCTCTACAAATGTGATCGACTAGCCTCTTATATATAGGCTTCCTCTCCATGCTTGAAGGCCGACTTGTCACTAGATAAGGCTGACTTGTTATTTGCACATTTGACAAGGTCTTGGAGGGTCTTTTGACTCTATTTGACTCAAATAAAATTTTCTTTACAATATGTAACATGCCCAAATGGGTCTTCCATACATGACAATGACTCTAATGACTTGTTGACTCAATGACAAGCCCTAGGAGCTCGCAATGGGAGCTTGACTTAAAAATAAATTTCCTTGAGCATGAAACCCATGCCTCAAGATCAACAATAATAAATTTATTTTTCTTATTACATGAAATACATAAAATCATGATCACATATGTCATTATGAAGACCGAACCTAGTTACATATTTCAACATTTGTGTGAGCTGTATTCTAGCCATTCGTTCGGCTTGGGATCATATTGTCAAGGGTTATTTTAGATCTCTTGTATCCTGAAAGGAGATGTCGATTCCACACCATATTATTGTCTTGTTGTAGCTGAATCATTTATATATATACAGGAGGGACGAATTTGTAGTCATCTTATTATCAGAAAATTCTCCAGCTACTCAAGCCATTAACCTGGAAACAAATCAGCAAGATCTGAAGCCAATATCATCAGCTCAAGGAAGGTGAGAACTTGGTAATTTCAGGGGATTGGTATCCATTACTGGCTGAGTTTCTTCGTGCCACAGAGGATATTCTTTTAGACATAAACTATCTCCACTAGAAGGCCGAAACTCATCTTCATAAGAAGCCTGAGCCCCTTGTGAATTGATCTCTGTTATTTGGACTGTGGATTGTGATTATTCTCCTCCAAATTCAGTCATGTACAGTGGGACGTAATCACTAAATCTTGGAGCAGATTTAGCAGGGGTTGATTTGCTGAAGAATGCCTAGCACTCTCTTGGTATATCAGTCCATCCAGATGCTATAGCAGACTCTCTGTTTGAGGCCTAATTTATTGTACAAGAGGCAAAGTCACCAGTGGGTATATGAATTCATTTGTCTCCTTGCCAATTGGAGGGAGCTCCAGGTGATATTTGGTTGAGTAGGGATGTGTGGCCACAAATCTGAAGGCTGAACCATTATTTTCAGATCTGGGCAGCGTATCACAGTGTGGACGTGCTAGAGTTTTCTCCTACAAGACTCTGTACATATATGTCCTTGCTAACAGCCATTTTACACCAGGTTCAACTTTTCTTTATGCACGTTGCTCTTACTCAAATGGCCATGTAATTTTGCTATGTGCTGATATATAAATTTCTGGGTTATTCATGCTGATCTAATGATTGTGCCTTTCATGTTCATTGAAAAATACCGAGCTGGTTATTATTCATGAGTTGGGTTATTTGTGTAATCATTGTTTAGCTCTGTGCTCTGGTCAGTTGCCTGATGGAAATCAGGAAACTGCCATAAAAATGTTTAAGGAAGTTTAAACAAGAAAAATTCCTTATCTACATCCGAATCACAAGAGTAAACGCCTTAATAAATCTACAAATCTATATCACGCAAAACATAAACAACAAACTTATGTTCCGAAGAATACTGAAGTGAGCTCAATCCAGTCATATGATAACTATTCACCACACAACTCCAAGGGTCAGAAGATTTCCCAGAAGATTAATCTAGGATGGTCTGATCCGTTTTCAGTACGACAATTCTGTCTATTGCTCAGAACATCATATCGTCTTGTATCAACAAAGAATAAAGCTCAGAAATAAGAAGATATGCCGATCAACAAAAGAGAACGGATCCTTCATCAGTAAGCTTTGAGGACAAATATTTTTGAAGGGGAAGGCAATGTAACAAACTAAATTTATATAAAAGTAAACAAAAATAATGTAAAAAACAACAAATAAGATTAATGATTACTTAGTTAGCAATTAATAAAAAGGTATGTGCCTAAGGACATAACCGTTAGTGAAAGGGTACTTACCTGGCTATATATACTGGACACTCATTCTCATTTGTATGGTCTTACATCAATTCTTATACAATATACAATTTACAATTACCGTTCTACGATGGATGTCTTTGTCTTCGAAGTATTTTAAATTTTTATCTTGTGTATATGACTTTTGGTCGTTACAAAAATACACCAACAATAGTCTGTCAACAAATTATGTGACTTAACAACCCACTAGAAAATTCCCACTAGCTCAGAAACCCAGGGTGTTAGGCGACATTATTCAAAGGGGACCATTATAGTGCTATTAGAGTGATTTTGGCCAGCTGTGGGTGAAATCATGTTAATGCCGAGGATACTATTATTGAGCCAAAATTCCAGACGCTGAAACCCAATCCAGTATTGTTCTTCAGATTGAATTTGTGGGTTTACACAAAAAATTCTCAGCAGGAAGACTTACTAGTGAAATTTGACGACTAGCATAGGAATTTCGTGAGATTGGTGGAGCAGTTTGAAGAGTGGGCATCAGCAAGGGAAACAGGAAGAAAAAGCAACTGCAGAACTACAGGTGATGAAAATGAGAGAAACGTGATCGCTGAACAAAATGATTGAGGGTGAGGACAGTGACGAGTCAGGAGAAGACAAACCCATTGAGGAAGGAGCTCACCCAGATACACTCTAACAGGTTGATGCAAAGGCTTGGGATGAGGAAGCATCAGATGTTGTCATGGATTACTTATCTCTCAGCGAGATTGATGAGTGGGATGATGAGTACAAGGGGGATTATGAGACCACACTCACAACAGTTGATGCTGTTCTAGTTCCCAATAAAAAAATCTGTAGAGATGACAACATACAAGTAGTTAGCTGTGAGGACCCAGATCTAATGGTTGATTTGTTTAACGAGCTCATGAACCTACTTATGCCCTTAATTTGGAGAACAAATTGAAGGTAAGCCCCAACAAGATTGTAGCGGCCACAAAGCATTATGATGACACATAGGCATTAGTGGCAGAATATTGTTGGAGGAATGCAGTGACACCTGATACTTTGGGAGGGGAGCCTTCCCTTGCAAACCTTCAGACATTCAAAGAGGCATTAGTAGAGATGCAAACTAATTACCTGCACCTCCTCTCGCATAGAGATCACCTACTCATGCTTGTTGAGATATAGCATGATGTGCTTGAAGGGAAGGAGGAGGAAGTTGACAGGCCTACTTATGAGCTTGAGACTACCCAGGAGTCCTTGAAGAGCACTTAGATGTCCCTTCAAGAATCAAAGTTGCAAGTTGAGCAGCTTTGTATGGGGCTGAGTTGTGGACATTCTTCATCCCCCATGGCAGACAATCAAGATGACAGGGCACTCATGATTGGATAGAGGAACCTACTGTGATATTTGAGAATGAGGAGCACCCTGTTGTACAAGCACTTGTAGAGATGTATGTTCTAGAGGGTTCTGATTATGCATCAATGGGGCATAGAGACAAGCATATGTAGGATGAGGGTACATCCATCTAGGATCCAGGTTTAGTTGACATGAGTGGAGTGGATACTGGAAGCCTAGGTTGGCATTGGGATCCAGGTGGGGTTTTCCATCATATGCCAAAGGCGCAAGATGATTATGGCATTGATGGGATGATTGACCTAGTGACCGAGAGCACATGTTCCTTCGCGTTTCCATCGCAGATGTGTAGACTTTGGGAGTTACCTTGGCACATCGTTCACGCACTGGATTTCAGGGTGGTCAACATGCCCTGGCAGGAGTTATTCAGATGGGATGACATTGATATGTCATTAGGCAGGGCATCGTACGGAGATGATACTCATCCATTAATGCACTGGGCACAGGGGCCACAGAGGATGAGAACCATAGTGATGTACCCACAAGCTTATGAGGAGCTATGATGCTCGGGTTTACCGGGACAACTTAGGAGATGTGACTCACGTCACATTGGGTTCACTAGCAGAGTGGCAAATACATTGGAACATGCGGGATACCAGATGATATTGAATGGTATGGCAGCAAGCATTGGTTTCCCATGGTGCACAGTACAACTTCTTGCAGAGAAGTTTAGGGATACGTGGTTGCAAGCAGTAGTGTATGGTATTGCACCATAGGATTCGAGAGCGTTGCATCAATGAGGAGATGAATGAGTATCTCTTGATTATGGCCATAGGGATTCAGACACTTATTTCTCTTCCCTATTGCTTATAGTCATAAAGGAGTTGGTTGTTGTCCCTTGATGCTCTCGTCACGAGTAGCAGGACATGAGAGACTCACTTCAGACAGTTGGATGAGACACACGACATTAGGAGAGAGGCTTTTCAGTTGAGGCGTGTGGTTGGTGCGCGAGTTGGCGAGTGCAGGCTTAGGGATGGCATGATCTACTATAGAGGTAGCCTATGCATGGTCATGAGAGGACTACATGACATTCCTTTAGCAGAACATTTTGAAGCATTGAATGAACATGAGGCACAACAAATGGTAAACCTCTTTTACAGGAGGATGTTTAGATTCTAGACAGTATTGGGGTGCGCCATTGGGAGACACGAGAGTAGATTTCACTGTATGGTATGGGAGGCGCAGGGTAGTTTTGCATGCATTAGATGGATTCATGATATATGGGGTTTATATTTTGATTGCATACAGGGACCGAAGACAAGGTACAAAGGGATTCCAATAGTTGTCAGAGCTATGCTGTAACAGATCTAGGTTTGGGATCTAAGCATTTAGTTGGTTGATAGATCACTCTATCTTGTGATGAGCGGAATCATTGCAGAGGGTGATCTAGTTCACTCTTGGGTTGACACATGGGGGTTCGCAGAGGCCTTCATTGTATGGCTGCTCAGTTTCGAGCTTAGCTTTGGATGGGTAGCCTTTGACATTGTGGAGATGCTTGGGCAAGATGTATTCGACCTTTACAAATATTTGCCATCAGGTTCCAAGAGAGGAGGATATAGTATGTGCACGATGGGCAGTCAGTTATAGTTAGAGTGGTACAACGTCAGCATGGTGGTACCTTTTTGAGACTAGCATGGGATCCTGGCATCATATGTCTTGGCTGTTCAGCTACCTGTAGGGATGAGTTGGTTTCTATAGGGGGATATCATTTGTTTCTAGGGTGGGATGCTAAAGATTTGTGGTTGAGAAAATTACTGTGGACCTATGATAGGTTGTTTTAGGTTGCTGATTTGTTTGTTTTAAGTGTGTTTGTCAGAGTTGTAGCAATCACTAACCTTGGTCTTTGACAGTGTCACGTGTTGGAGGGTGCTTCTAATTTTGTACCTTGGAAGTGTAGGTTGTAGAACCTATTGGAGGAGTTTGATTATTAGGGGTTTGTGGAGACTAAGTTTGTAGGGCCTAATGATTTCACACAGTGGGAAGAATATAAAAATAAGGTGTCCAAGGCAAAGCAAGTCATCCTCGACTCGACGAAGGATTGCTTGATCCCTTACATTGCAAAGAATACAAATGGTAAGGAGATGTTTGATGCTTTAGTCACTTTATATTAGAGTGAGAACATCAATTGGAAGATTAATAAGCTTAGTGCCACAGGAGGAGAAGAGCATAATCTAGTCCTCATTAGCAATTTGAAGAAGGGTGGTAAGAAAGGCAGGCCCAAGAAGGGCCAGAAAGGAAAGAAAGAGGATTCAAGTTCCTTGAATCAGGGTGTTTCAAGTGTCAGAATTTTGGCCACTATGCTTCTTAGTGGCCTCAGAGGAAAAAGGGGAAGAGTTAATCAGAATAGTAGAAGTGGTTTGCAGTGAGTGCAAAAGCCTTTGTTGGAGTAGATGAGCTTGTATCCAAGTTTGATGAAACCTTCTCCACGGTCTTGTTGACCACTGGAGTGGCACCTGAAGATTTTTGAAGACTCCATGCCCAAGGATGTATCAGAGGCTTCATGTACCATTAGAGATCATCATATCATTAGAGTTTTTAAATTGTACTTCTTCTTCTCATCTTCTTCTGTTGTACTCAAATTCTACAAGCCCTGCGGGGATGATGTAAAGTAATGCTAGTATGATGAGTTGAGTCATGTAACAGGCCTAGGTAACTTGGGACCTTGTCATCAAGTGAGTTTACTTTGAGAGTTTTTTTTCACTTGGTTAATTATTATATCCTTACAGGGACTTAATAATTAATTGAGTTTTTTCCTCCAAGCATAACCCCAAAGCCGAAGTACTGCTTGAAGGTGAGGCCTTAGGTGAGTCCTAGTGTCTAGAGTCATTGTATATTACTATACTAAATCACACAAAAAATTTCATGGAATTTGATTAGGTCTAAGGGTCTTTTTAAATTTTTTAAATTTTCTGCAAGGCGGAAATTTGAATAAAATCTAAATGTAAAATGTAATGATGTCTAGAAAATTTGTATGGGGTATGTGTGCTCAAAATTACACATCACCCTCAACTTTCTACTATGACACACTTTGAGGGGTAAAAAATAAGTTCTAGACCCTCAAAACCCATTTTTCCTAAGTTTAATGGAAAATGTGGCAATAAATTAGCCCAACAATTAAATAAATGGAGAAAAATAAATATCCACACATGCTCAAATGATGTGGAAATGAAGTGGAAATTCATCTAAAGGTCAAAGTTGAGTTACCAAGTGATGTGGACTCCACATAAGCCACAAATCAAGCAAATCGATTTTTTTATGGAGAAGACGAGTTCCAGTGACAAGATCCACGATTTGAGGAAATTAACTTGAGCTTCAAGGAGATATCATGAGTTGACTTGAGATTGGATTAGAGTTCACTTGAGTGAGGTGGAGAGTGGTCTCCTACCACTCCACTTCACTCTCCCACTCGTCCTCTCATCTAATTCGGGCTCCCTCATCATGGATTGTGTAGGCCTCTCTAGAGGAAATCAAATGGCCACTTGGGAAATTTGAATTTGCATGTAAATGTATTGGGATTGTCACCCATTTGTCTTGGGATTGTCACCATTTGCCTTGGGATTGGATCCCAAATTTCTGTATAATAGAGCCATGGGCTCTCACTATGTAATCTGTTGTTACGAGCTATTGTGCTTGGGAGAGCTCTGCTTTTATGTACACTTGTTCTCAATTGCAATAAAAGACTTTGGGGTTCATTCATGAGTTGTTCCATTGGAGTATGATGATTGGCTCACTATTGGTATAATTTCCTTTTCTCATGCTTTGATTTATGTTATTTCCATATGCTCTTGTAGATTTGTTAATGTAAAGCTATCTTGCATTAGCAATTGATTTAGGAGTATGCTCTAGGTGTAGAAATCTCTAGCTATTTTCCAATAAATTTCTAGAGTTTTTCTTATCATTCCATTTGCTAAATATATATGGGACTAATGTTGGATTGAAGTTTTGTAGGGGAAAAACTTGTTGGATCAAATATCAAGCGTGAAGGGAAGTATTTGGAGAGACCAACCCACTCTTGATACATTCTCCAAAGAGCTCTCATTGGTTCTTTGAATTCCATAGTTTATATTACGAAGTGATTTTCTTGCTGGGATTTTCTTTGACATAGTTTGTATACAAGCAAATACTTCATAATTTAAATCTCTTTAATTTTTTTTGCTTTCATTGATCTATTTAACTATTTAAGAGCATTTCCCAAACTAGGTAACTGATGGGGTTCACTCCCATCACTGGATTTGTTTTTTTTTTGTATATTATTTTGTATCATACTTACATGCTCTTTTACACTAATTTTGTCTTGGTTTTGCAGCGCATAGTTGGAGTTTTGACAACAAGTGCATTCAGGAAACTGTCTATCTCTAACTAGTTTTCTTGTAGGACCTCTCAAGCATCCAAGGTTTATTTCAAGGAGGCCGTGGACACTAGAGGAGCTGCAAATAAGGATAGGCCGCAGGCCTTTGTGGAGATTGTAATTTTCAGATTTTAGCAAGTCTTCATTAGGGCTTGGGAAAGGTGATAATACCCTTTATAGAGAAAAACCCTAGATTTTCATCCGCAAACATCCATCCAAAAGTACCCTACAAGCAATTTGACCCTAAAACAACTCTAGCGGTTTGTCTTAAAAGGTTTAGAAGAGAATAAAGAAGGAAAAATATTTAGGTTTAAATGATTTTTGATCAACACAAACTTGGCCAGTGTCTATTCTAACTTGGGCAAATGGAGTTGTAGGGAAAATTCTTAGAGGAAGATGAAAATCATTGAGAGTAAGGGTGGAAAAATAATTTTCCACTTGTAAAACCCTAACTATCTTTTTTGTGAGGGGAGAAATTAAATATAGAAGATACACCCTAGTAGTTCTTCTATAGGTTTCATGGAAGAATAATTTAAGCAGCAATTTTTTTTTTACCAAGACCTCCAAAAAAAAACATTTAGTCATGGGACATATAAAAACCCTTGTTGAAGTTAGAGAGAAAGTGGTCCTGCCAGATTTGGAGGTGCACTAAACTTGGCAAGGGACCCACATTCCACTAAGGCACAATTTTTTAATATTTTTCTCTAAAGTTAACTTTGGAAATATTTAAATTTCCTTAAGTTAAATCTAACTTGATCTTAGCCCTTAGATCATTGGCATCTCAACAATAGATCTTTTTGGTGGGCCCAAGTCAACTTAGAAGAGGGAAAAAGGCATTGAAGATAATTATTATTCATTAGATTGTTTGGTGAAGGCTTCAAAAATTAGGGCAACACAACTACAACAAAGACATGGCTTCAGAAACACACTAGGGCACAAGAGAGAGGGAAAAACAACTATAGGACCAAGTAGTAGCACCCATCACTCAGAAAAAAGCACAAAAAAGGCACGCAGGGGGGGCTTACGACTTGTACGAAACTTGTACAACGCAACTTGTGCAGGTATCCCGTGAGCTGGGTTATTTTCCAGCTGGGCCAATTTGTTTTTTGAGTCAGATTTGTCAGAAGGAAAGTTTTTCCTTCTCACTGTAAATTTTTCTGAAGAATTTTTGCTGAGGTCACAGATAAGCAGGTTTTATCGTGTTCGGTTTCCTAGGTAAATTTTGTATCTTTATGGTGATGTGATTGTGTTTTTATTTATGGGTTTCTTGTTAAATTTCTACTGCATGTTCATTTAGATAAAACTCAACATATTTGTGGAAGAAGTTAAATTTCAATTTCAGTTATTTACTTGTAATTTCTAGAAATTAGTTTGTTGGGTTTTTAGAGAAATTAACAACCCTAATTTTAATTCATTCACACTAAAATATATAAAAGTCATTAATAAAATTACAAATTCTTCCTGGAAAAGCTTTCTTTCAATCCCAAAAAGACGTCTCCAAAGCAAAACTCAATCTCCAACAACAAGATGCTCCACAAAAATCACATTTTTACCAAGTATAGAAGTAGACAAGGCAATTCACACTCTCGCTAAGGAGGCCGAATTCACATGTGTGATGATGAACAAGTGAAGTGGAGGGATCCTCTATTTATATGATGCTATCCCTTGACTTTTATAATAATATTAGCCTACAAGCCCTAAATCAAGTTTGACTTTGAGTGTTTGATAAGACAAGGGGTTACAAACCAACCCCATAACACAAATCAACAAAATAATGCCATAAATCCCCACACATGTGGGTCGATGTCCTCTAATAGCATGATTTCATACCCCATTTGGGCCATAAAAATGCTGCAAAAAGACATGGGATGGGTTAGTGAGATGTACCATCATCATAATCAACTCCAAGTGTTATGAAACCAGCTCAAGAAAAGATAGAAAAGATAGATCAACGCCTTAGAATTCAGCCTCTTCGAGGGGGCAACCTCCTTTACATTACATAAATGAACAATTCTTAGATGATTCAAATGACAAAACCTCCTTTCTATATATAGGAGTCTAAGGAGTCACAATACAATCCAGCCGACCTAACAATAATAATATAAAGCCACAAAAATAACAATAGAGGGATTCTATGGGGCACAATAATAACAAAATGGGGGCAATAGGGGCACAACAATATTAATAAGGGGTATAACTACAATAGTAATGGGGTAATCACTAGTATTATAGGGACCCGACAATCCCTCTCCTTCAAAAAAGTGTTGTCCTCAGCGCTTGAGTAGTTCTGGACACTTCTGCATAAAATTCTCATCCTCCCATGTGGAATCTTCAGCGGATAAGTTCTTCCACTTGATAAGATACTCTGAAATTGAACGATTTCGTAGCTGTCGAGTTCTTGTTTCTGTGACTGCTTCCGGTTCCAATATAATTTTTCCTTCCTCGTCAAGTTCTGGCAATATTGTTTGAACTGGGAGCTTGTCACCTATAACCTTCTTTAAACATGAAACATGGAAAACTGGGTGCAATCGAGAAGCTGCAGGAAGCTCCAATTTGTATGCCATAGTACCAATCTTTTGCAACACCTTGTACGGACCATAATACTTTGGTGATAATTTATTATCCTTCTTAGCTTGCTTAGGGACATTTGCTTATATGGTTGTAGCCGTAGGAATACCCAATCACCTACATCAAAACTTCTTTCACTGCGATGTTGATCTGCCTGTTGTTTCATTCTATTCTGTGCCAACACGAGGTTATCCTTTAAGAGTTGGAGGACTTGTTGTTGATGTTCGATGTGATGTTCCACTGCCTGAACCTTAGAATTTTCTCTTAAATATGATGTGATGGATGGTGGTTGATACCCATAAAGTGCCATAAATGGGGTCATTTTTGTTGCTGTATGGAAGGAAGTGTTATACCACCATTCAGCCAGAGGCAACCATTTGACCCATTGTGTCTGTTTATCAGATACAAAGCAACGAAGATATCCTTCCAAACATTTGTTTACTATCTCAGTTTGCCCATCAGATTGAGGATGATAAGATGAGCTATGAGCTAACTGAGTACCAAGACAAGAAAATAATTCTGTCCAAAAATTTCCAGTGAAAATGGGATCTCTGTCACTTACAATAATCTTTGGGTTTCCATGTAGCTTTTGAATTGTTTCCATAAATGCAGTAGAAACTGTACTGGCTTTAAATGGATGTGATAATGCACAAAAGTGTGCATACTTGGTAAGTCTGTCAACTACCACCATGATGACACTCTTTCCCTCAGACTTGGGTAAACCTGTGATAAAATCCATTGAAACCTCCTCCCAACGTTGGCTTGGAATGGATAAAGGTTGTAATAGACCCGGTGTCTTAATTGTTTCAACTTTATTTTGTTGGCAAACCAAACATTCCGCCACAAACTTTTGAATATCTGATTTAAGGCCATCCCAAAAAAATTCCTTCTTAACCCTGTGGTAAGTTTTTAAAAATCCTGAGTGCCCTCCTAAGGGAGAAGTGTGCAATTCCATAAGAATCTTTTGTTTTAGCTGGGAATTCTTACAGAGGTATAAGCGATCTTTGTACCATAACGAATCATTTTGCCAGCTAAATGTATCAGACGTACTGGAATCTTGTTGTAACTTTCGAATAAGTGCCCACACTTCTTCGTCATTCTTCCATTCCTCCCTTGCTTCGTTTATCCAATCTGGTTGGATAATAGAAATGGCGCACAACAATGCTTCCACATCCTCATCCTTTCTTGAGAGTGCATCTGCCACCACATTTTGCTTCCCTTTTTTGTAGATGATTTCAAAGTCATAACCCAACATCTTTGTGACCCACTTTTGTTGCTCTTCAGAGGATAATCTTTGTTCTAAAAAGTATTTAAGGCTATCATGATCCGTTTTTACCTTGAAGTGTCTTCCCATTAGGTAGGGTCGCCATTTCTTAAGTGCATGGAGTATTGCCAACATTTCCTTCTCATAAATAGCTTTGCTTAAAAACTTTCCCTTGATTGGACGACTTTCAAAAGCAATGGGTCTTTCATCTTGCATTAGAACAACACCAATTCCATTTCCTGAAGCATCACATTCCACAATAAAGGTTTTTGTGAAGTCCGGTGTAGCTAAGACCGGTGCTTGGCACATTGCCTCTTTAAGATGTTCAAAGGCCTTTGTTGCTTCCGGAGTCCATGAAAATGCATCTTTCTTCAATAATGTTGTTAGAGGTGCTGCTATTCTCCCATAATTCTTAACAAACTTGCGATAATACCCTGTCAACCCGAGAAATCCTCGCAGATGCTTTATGGATGTGGGGATTTTCCATTCCTTAATGGCTTTAATTTTGCTAGGGTCTACCTTAACTCCTTCATGAGATACAATATGACCCAAATATTCCACCTCCTGGACTCCAAAGAAACATTTGGATCTTTTTGCATATAATTGTTTCTCCTTCAATAGTTGTAGCACCCTGTCAACATGTTCAACATGATCCTTCCAAGACTTGCTGTAGATTAGTATATCATCAAAAAATACTAACACAAATTTTCTAAGGAATGGTTTGAAAATTGAATTCATCAAACCTTGAAATGTTGAAGGTGCATTGGTAAGGCCAAAAGGCATGACCAAAAATTCATAATGACCCTCATGAGTTCTAAATGCTGTTTTCGGAATGTCTTCAGTCTTCATTCTGATTTGATGATATCCTGAACGAAGATCCAACTTGGTGAAGTAAATTGATCCATGCAATTCATCAATGACAGGAATGGGGAACTTATCTTTAATAGTGAGCTTGTTGAGCTCCCTATAATCCGGACACATGCGCCATGATCCATCCTTCTTGTGCACCAATACTACTGGAGCAGAGAAAGAACTTTGACTCGGTTGAATTATACCAGCCTCTAGCATTTCTGCAACCATACGTTCAATTTCACTCTTTTGGACATAGGGATATCTGTACGGCCTGATGTTTGGAGGAACACTTCCTGGAATCAGATGAAAGCATGATCATGATCACGCATAGGTGGGAGACCTTTGGGAGTCTCAAATACCTTGGAATGATTGTCCAGGACTTTTTGGAGATCTGGAGAAATAGATGATTCCGATGTGGAAACATCTAGCGAACATAATTGTGCAATTACACCTCTTTGCTCCTTTTTTAGAAGCTTTGTCATACCATTAGAGCTGATTATCTTTCCTGGTTTCCCTGCAATACCCCTTAATTCAACTTCCTTTCCTTCCGTAGAAAATTTGATGAAAAGTTCTTGAAAATTAAAAGCTATTGTACCCAAGGATTGTAGCCATTGGACTCCTAGTACAACATCAGCACCTCCCATTGGAATGGAAAGCATTGGGCTAGTCAATACATATTCTCCCATGGATAGCTTGATATTATGGCACTTTCCAGAGCAATTTATTGTTCCTCCATTTGCAATCATCACTTGACACTCTGGTGCTGGATATAGGAAGCAATTCAATTCTTTTGCTACCTTACAATGAATAAAATTGTGGGTGCTTCCTGAATCAATCAACACTATTACCTTTTTCTTCTTGATTTGTCCTTCTATCTTGATGGTTTGAGGAGTGGTAATTCCCGCCAATGCATTACAAGATATGGTCGGATTTATTTGTTCTTCATCTAGGCTTTGTTCCTGGAGTATATCCTCTTCTTTTGACCTTTCTTGCTCCTTTTCTTCTTCCTCTTCACAATCTATGTAGAATAATTTCTTCTCAGCACACTTATGACCTTTAGTGTATTTGCTATCACAATTGTAACAAAGCCCTTTTGCTCTTTTTTCTTCCAATTGTTGTGGTGTCAACCTTATAGGTTGTGGAAGACTAGGGGCAACAACACTTCGTCTTTATAGTTGTGAGTGGTATGCTTCCTGGTTGCCATAATTTTGCTTTCCATTTTTCTTGCTAACCTGAATGCCTTCTCTAATGAATCAGGTTCCCAAAGGCGAACATCATGTTGGATATTATCCTTTAAAGACCCTATGAACACATCAATCCTATGCTCCTCTGGAATATCTTTTACCCTTATGTTCAATTTTTGGAACTCCTCAATGTGCTCCATTATTGAACCCTTTTGTTTATCAATTGGCTAAAAAAAGTGTTGCTTTTTGTATCCTCATAATGTGCTATCAATTCTTCCGTAAAAATTGCCCAAGTGATAAATGGTTTACGAGAGCAAAGCCATTGATACCATACAAACTGATTTGGTTCCAAATATAAAGTTGCCATACGTACCTTTTGTGTGTTTTGCACATTATTGAGATCGAAGAATTGCTCCATCTGTAATATCCATGTGGCGGGATCCTTGCCATCAAACTTCCTCATATCGATTTTTGGAATATGGTGAGTCTTCGATCCAACATTAGCGTCTATGGAATCATGATTAACATTTCTTTTGTTCTCATCATGAGTTTCCTTTAGTATCCTTTCCCCCTTAGGGACCATTTCTTGTAGCAACTTATTCATATTTATCTTCAATTCGTCCATGTCTGTCTTCAAATCATCCATCTTAGCTTCCACGTCAATCATCTTAGCTTCTACGCCTTTCTTTAAACAGTCCATCTTAGCTTCTACACCTTTATTTAAACCATCCATCTTAGCTTCTACATCTTTCTTTAAACCATCCATCTTAGATTCTGTTCCCTTTTGTGCAAGGGACAGTTGTTGCACTTGGTCTTGTAATTTTGATATATCATGTTGCATTTCTTCCTCTTCTTCATGAGTCATGCTAGAGCTTTCAGGTTCCTTACTAGGTGTTTGCATTTTCTTTCCTCGGGGCATCAGTTACCGATAATAATGCTCTACTATGCCCTTTGAATTCCTTCAAAATAAATTTTCAAACCAAGTTTAAGCAAAAATTTAAGAAAATCTACACACCTTTTTTCACTTTGTAGGAGCTCGATATTGCCTCTGATGTATCTCTGTACTTTCCGATCATCTAGTTCTGAATTTGTGACCTGTAGTAGCCCTCTGTGTCCTCTTTCCAATGCCACAAGTCTGACCCAAATTGGATTCTCCAAGGAAGAGTTATGTGAAATCTCCCACAGTGACTTGCTTATAGACTAGTTCAGTAGAGCGAACTTGTATGACGTGCCACGAGTCACTGTTTCGATCTTTGAATCTGAAACATGCATACAAGAAACTACAGTCCGTCCTCTTTCTGTACCTTCTTACGAAATTTCAATCCGATCCCCAGAGAGAAAGTTATGACGATTTTCCCCAGGTCACCTGTTTTGAATGTAATTCAGGAGTCTGCAAAAAGACCAACTTCCTCAGATCATATCTCCGCAAATATCGCGCGAAAAGCTCTGAAATTCGGACCCAAGGTTCAGCGCGATTTCTTCTCAAATGGGTTTTTTTTTGCGACTTCTGAAACGTCACAGAAAAAAGTTATAGCGAAAATGCCATGATGACCTGTTTGGAGCAGCGAAACCCTATAATCCAAAGCTCTGATACCAAATGTTATGAAACCAGCTCAAGAAAAGATAGATCAACGCCTTAGAATTCAGCCTCTTCGAGGGGGCAACCTCCTTTACATTACATAAATGAACAATTCTTGGATGATTCAAATGACAAAACCTCCTTTCTATATATAGGAGTCTAAGGAGTCACAGTACAATCCAGCCGACCTAACAATAATAATATAAAGCCACAAAAATAACAATAGAGGGATTCTATGGGGCACAGTAATAACAAAATGGGGGCAATAGGGGCACAACAATATTAATAAGGGGTATAACTACAATAGTAATGGGGTAATCACTAGTATTATAGGGACCCAACAACAAGCCTTGAAGGGGATACCTAAAGAAGTGCCTCAAAGTGCCTCCATGTCCAAAAATGATGCTCTAGGTTCCCTGTGTCACCCTCTCAAGGGCTAGATGGTTGATGTGGCTCTATCTCTCTCTAACATTGGTGCTCCAATAGTGAGTACAAGTCCTCCCTTGTCATCCTAGGGATAACCATCATCATCTGGACTCTGGATCAATCATTGCCCATCAAACAATGTCAAGGCCAACTTGGGGGTGTTTTGGGTCCACTAGGTACAACATCATGTAAATGCAATACCAAGCAAGAGGAGCTTAGCATTTCAGCATCTAGGGGTGCAGCGAAACACTTTGCTCTGGAGGGGCAACACTGCACTTGCAAGGTCATCACCGCTCTCTGGAAGATGCAAAATGGCCTAGGCATGCTATGTAGTGTAGTGTTGTGATGTGCCCTCAAAGGCATTTGTTGTTGTGTGAAGAACCACTTGGCAAAACCATCTCAAGATCAAGTGAAAGCCACCAATCATTAGGTACAATGACCATAGATGCATCATAGTGGACCAGACTTAATTGTTAAGTGGATAACAACACTTCAACTTGAGATCAACTTCAAATATCTAATTAGACCAAGTTTTGTAAAAGTGTTTCCTACTTGTGTTAGGGATAGCTAGATTGTCAACCCTATTAGGTGTTTCCAACCCCTAAGGGGAGGTCACATGTCTTAGGTCAACCCTTCAATCTGTATGTGCTTGTGATTATTGTTGCAATGGAGGGGATGGACTTCAGGCCAAGATGCCATGGCCATGGGACCAACTGATGGAGGTCCATCATCCTAAGTGTATAGATGTATGGAGGGAGAAATCGTGGTAGCACGAGTTACCCGTTTCCTTGGCCCGATTTTTCCACCCCTCTGGTGCACCTTTTACTTATTTTTGATTGGGAACATAACTTAGGAGCCCAAGATTGCTATTAATGATTTAGCATTTATTTACCCATTAATGATGAGTTGATGTATTACTCATCAGGGGTGGGACATGCAAGAGTTCCTTTTTTAAGTGATGGAGCATCAAGTGCTCAAGGAATTGGGTGATGGCTAACGAGGGGGTAGAGCTCATGCCATGCTTTTTCCCACACGATAATTAATGTCTTAGACATATTTTGTATTTTAACTTATTTTTTCTTTCATTGTGACCTTTTTATGCTTTTATCATTCTTTTAGCTGCATCAACCTCCAGGGCAAAGTTTCCAGCCTAGACACAAGGATGGGGATAGGATGGTCCCAATGAACCATTAACCACAAGCCCAAAGAATGGAGATGAAGTCTAGGGAATGATGGAAAGTGGTAAGTATGGACTAATCATGGACACGTTACTCCAATCCAAGTCTCCCAAGTAGTGCCACTCCTATAACCCTAGGGCCTCAGAGGTCTCATTGGACTAGGGTTAAAAACTAACCTCCTTGGTGAAGTGAGGGAATAGGTTTAGTCAAGATCAATCAGTAATTTAGATCACCCCTTAATTTATGTTAGAATGCCCAAAGCATTAAGTAAAAGCACATGATTGCAAGATGGTTAAAGTACTTGCTGAATGATGACCCACCTTCCTTCAAGAGGAATGTTGGATAGTGAGAGGTGTCTGATCAGTGCAAATGGTGGAGGGTCATGGCATGTCATCATGTATTGAGCGATGTGGACTACTCGCTGTCCAAGGAAGGAGAAAAAATTTCAACTGTGGGCTTACCCTCTTTTTGGTGGTAACAGGGATGTCGTTGGTGCGATCAAAATTTCTGTTTCATTAATTTTCAAATGTATTTGGTAGGCTCGGTTGTTGGTATCAAAAGATTTGCATTAGGATATTGAAGATTATCACAATAGATGGGATTTTAAGCCATGATCAATTTGGACATTCCCATTGAAGAGGGGGCAAGATGTTTTAATCCTTTCACTGGTAAATGAATGGTGAGGAAATATTTTCACATATAAGGAGAGTTGTGGATAGGGAATCAGGTAATGGCTATCATGGAAAACTCTCAAGTTTCAACTAGTATCATAGGCTCTAGGTTGTGGAGAGATATGCATTCAAAACACTTTTTTAGATAATTCCATTTGACAACTTATTTAGTTAAACTTGAAGGACCATGGTCCTATCAGAAAGATTGAAGATGGTCTTATGGCTTTATTCTAAGATTTGACCACATTATCCCATTGTTGATTATCTTAATTGATAGTGAACCCTTCTAAATCATGAGACAAGATGGATTGGGTTGTGTCATGGTGTTTGGAAGCCACACTCTTTTTTCTTTCTCAACACTTCAAACAACATAATTGTAAATGTTATCTTTGAGAGAGTTTAAATTAAGGGCTTTGAACCCCCAACTATATACAACATTCTTCTCAATCATGACATGCTAACATGGAAATCTAGCAAGATTAAATTTTATATTTGAATAGAATTGAAAAAGGTATCTATGGCTTTCTCAAAAGCCTCATAGACAATGTTTTTCCATTTCATCCTTTATAGGGTTGGTTGAAGTCTGGGTTGGGTTCATAGAGTGAAAAATGTTTTTCCTTGTAATTGGAGGGTTGACAACTTTGAGAATTGTTTGGGAAAGAGTAGCATTATCATTGGCATCGCCAATAACAGGAGTAGTGTTGTTCTCAAAGTAAATTTTTCTAGCCCTAGATGACTGTTGTCTTAATGTTCACTCATTAAATATGTTATGTAACTAGATCACAAAAAACAGAAGAATAGATAGATCAACGACTTGAAAATAAACCTCTTCGAGGGGGTGACCTCCTTTTACATCACATAAATGAACAATTCTTGGATGATACAAATGGAAAGATCTTCTTGGTATATATAGGAGTCTAAAGGGTCACAATATAATCAAGGCCTACATAACCATAATAATGTAAGGGCACAACAATAACAATAATGGGATTTTATGGGGCACAACAATAACAATATGGGGGCTACACTAGTATTATAGGGACCTAACATGCCCCTCTCCTTAAAAAAAGTGTTGTCCTCAATGCTTGAGTAGTTCTGGATGCTTCTGTATAAAATACTCATCCTCCCATGTGGAATCTTTAGTAGATAAGTTCTTCCACTTAATGAGATACTTCGAAATTGACCGATTCCGCAGCTGCCAGGTTATTGTTTCCGCGATTGCTTCAGGCTCCAATATGATTTTTCCTTGTCAAGTTCTGGCAATATTGTTTGAAATGGGAGCTTGTCACTTATAACTTTCTTTAAGCATGAAACATGGAAAACTGGGTGTACTCGGGAAGATGCATGCAACTCCAATTTGTATGCCATAGTACCAATCTTTTGCAACACCTTGTAAGGACCATAGTACTTGGGTGATAATTTATTATCCTTCTTAGCTTGATTGAGGGACATTTGTTTGTATGGTTGTAGCCATAAAAATACCCAATCACCTATGTCAAAACTTCTTTCACTGCGATGCTGATCTGCCTATTGTTTCATTCAATTTTGTGCCAGAGTGAGGTTATCCTTTAAGAGTTGGAGGTTGAACCTTAGAATTTTCTCTTAAAGACGATGTGATGGATGGTGGATAATATCCATAAAGTGCCATAAATGGGGTCAATTTTGTTGCAGTATGGAAGGAAGTGTTATACCACCATTTTGTCAAAGGTAACCACTTGACCCATTGCGTTTGTTTATCAGATACAAAACAATGAAGATATCCTTCCAAACATTTGTTCACTATCTCAGTTTGCCTCTCGGATTGAGGATGATAAGATGAGCTATGAGCTAATTGAGTACCAAGACAAGAAAATAATTTTGTCCAAAAATTTCCAATGAAAATGGGATCTCTATCACTTACAATAATCTTTGGGTTTCCATGTAGCTTTTGAACTGTTTCCATAAATGCAGTAGTGACTGTACTCGCTTTGAAATGATGAGATAGTGCACACAAGGGTGCATACTTGGTAAGTTTATCAACTACCACCATGATGACACTCTTTCCTTTGGACTTAGGCATGCTATACAATGATATCCTAGCACTTCCCTACATTTTTCATCTTTCCTATTTTTTAGGAGTTGGATTGCTATCTTAAAGCATGTTTATTATTGGCAAGTGAGGGCACCATGCTCAAGGTTGCAGTGTGACATGTGGCAACATCATTCTCAAGGTTCAAGTGTGACACATGGGAACATCATTCTTAAGGAAACACTATGCACCTCCTTTGGTAAATTTGACAGTGAGCTAAAAAGTTGGCTGCATGCTTCAGATCTATTTTCAGTGGTTGCCTCATCAATTATTTTTGGCAAAGAAGGGTGCCTAGGTCAATTGATTCCTCCTTGCTAGCTTTGGAAACTAGGAGATGATTATTTTTAGAGAAGGTGACCTCATTGATTTGTGTGCATGAGAAAAGGGAAATTTATTACTGGATAGGGAGTTTATTTTGGAAATTTGGTGAGTTTTTACTTATTGATCACACTAACAAGCAAAAATATCCAAGATTTGATCATAAAAAAGGCATAGTTCTGGGCCTACGCAAACTAGAACACCTTTTTCGAAGCCAGACTAGATTTCTATCAGGAACTCTACCTAATCTGGTAAGTGTATCAAGTTCTTTGGTAAGTTCATCCACTTCCACTTCAACTTTTTTGACAAGCTCTGTAGTGAGTGTAACTTCGACACGTTTCTAGAGGAGGAGGGGAGCAAATCCCCAAATAACTTCTTCGATGCCCTTTTGATCTGCTGAAGCAGCTGGTTGATGAAGAAACATCCCATTGGAAAACCCTCGTTTGGCCAAAAGAAATTCATAAGTGCTTAAATCTTTGAGAAAATCTACATTAAAAGGACAGTAAATCTGCAATTTAAAATTCATTTGTTCTCTCTGAAATCAGCTTAATATTCACTGGATTGAACTTTAAACTTTTGAAACAGTTGATCAAAGCTGAAAATCCACTGTAGAACCCTTTAAGTCTTCTTGGCAATGGTCCAGATTAGCTGTAAATCTAGTGGAGAACACTAAAAGATGTTTCAAAATCTTGAGAAGGCCCAACAAAGAAGAAAACAACAGATGAGTAATGAAAAGATAAATGAGCTTTCACCAGCCAGTTTCAACGACAAATTCAACAGCAAGTTTTGTGAGACTTGCAAGTCTGTACAAGTTTTATGCAAAGCTCGCCAGGTATTCACAAATTTTATTGGATTTGACCAAGCCAAACCAAATTTTGGCTGAGAAACTTTGTTTTGCTAACAAGTGGAATAGAATCAGTGACCGTCACCAGTACTTACTGAAAGTCCTTTTGCTTTACCTTTTTTAGAACTTTCTCATAGTCAAGAGCACCCATAAGAAACAGGACCTACCTTGATTTTCTAAATTGGAACATGATGAGGGCGCCATTGTATAAATTGCTGTGTCATGACGCCAGTATTACTTCCTAGGGTTTCCTGTGCACGTCAGCTGTCTGAAGTTTGAACTTTTGTTTGGGTGCTTTCCACACCCGTTAATTTCAAAAATTTAGCACTGGTCCTTTAGAGTGTTCTCTATTTAAATGTTCACTCATGTTTTGATTCATTGGCTCTGTGATAATACTCATTTTAAATATTAATTTACGCTGCCCATTGAAAATAACTTGTATCATTATATGATTACGCACTTTGATTTCTGCAATTATTGATAGCATTGGCTGTGGCAGCCTTGTCTGTTCAAACCTGGCTGAACACTTTAGTTTTGACATTGAGCTAGCAAACTTTGTACCATGTCATGTTCTCAGTAGGTATTTTACTCCCTATTTCTCAATGAGGATAAAACAGTTAAATGCAAATCAGGTATGTGACCATCTTAGTGAATAAGCAAACGGGAGGTTTGGAATTTGATTAAAACTTAATGATTAAAACCAGTTTTATTTTATGGTAGCTGATATTTTGAATTCGTGCTAGAGTTTTAAAACACCAGAATTGAACACAATTTTATTTTTATTTCAATAGGTTAAAACCTTGAACTGATTTTTTTAGGAAAATAATTGTGCAGGTAGAGAAACTGATGGTGGAATTGCAAAGCATGCCTGAAGAAGGACCCATTTCTCAACTTGAGCCAGCTAGCAAGAGTTCCTTTAGCAATGGTACCATGGCAGAGATATCTGAGAATGGTGCAAATCTTGAGGAAACTCGAAGCATGCTTTTGGAACGAATTGCAAGTGAAATGAATCGCTTGAAGTTTTATATTGCTCGTGCACAGGTCTGTCTCATTCTCTCTTTCTTTCACTATCTTATATTGAACGTACCATTTACACTCTTGTAGTCTTGATTTGCCTATGAATATTATATCACTAGCAAAAGTTTGACTAATGTTCCATTATGTTTGCAATATGGTTGTAAGCTATAAATTATGCAAGTGATGCATATGGATTCTTAAGTAAAACGGAAATAACAACAATGGCACACCCAGATTACACAACAATTTACTCTAGAAACCTTTAATTGGGAAACTAGCCTATCTTAGAGCGGCATCTCTATCTTCTTCATTGTATTAACTTGACTGTTCACAATTGAATATCTAGTTATTTTGCAAAATGCAAAACCCTAATCCGTAGTCCTGAAGTAGATTACAGTGGTCTCAAAAACCATTGGTTAAAAAAGCCCAAAAATAGGCTGAAGATGAACCCCACTCAAAAAAATTCATGGCACTGACTTGAACCTCAATGTCCCTCGCTACTGCCGCTCCTCATAATCTGTTTCAGTGCCCTCCCACTAGTGCTGATATTGGATTTGCACTTGTTGTAGTCCACATGCAAAGAATATAACACATCTCTAACATTCTCCTACTTGTTTTCTTTGAAAAACATGGGTTTGAAGATTTATAAGGTCACAGGTTTAGGGCAACAATGCCCATTACTTCTCTATAGCAAGGGAACTTCTCAATATGAATAGACCTTCTTAATGAGACTACTGTTGAGAAAGATGGTACTAAGGAAGTGTTTCTTAGGCATTTATCCTTTTGGCCTAGGAAGACACATTAATAATCTTTTTGTCTAGGGACATTAAGAGTTTATTAATATCTTGGAGCAAAAGTACTTTTTATGAGATATGTACCATGTATTTTAATTTATTAAAGTCACAAGTATTATTAAAGTGACTTTATGTGAAAAGTACAAAGTGACTTTATATTATTAAAGTGACTTTTATGTTTTAAAAGTCACTTTATGAGAGAAAAAGTGCACAACGTCAATAACATGTCAAAGTGACTAGGAGGTTTTTTAAGTGAGGGGGACCACATAAGAGAGGGGGTCAAGAGAGGGTGAAATCGCCACCCTTGATCTAATGAGCTGAGATTTAATCTCAACCATTAGATCACTAGGGTTAGGTATTTCATCTTATGAAGAGACAAAAAGGGAAAAAGGAGGGAAGAGGAGTATTATTCTCTCAAGAGCATTTTGAGAGAAAGGAAGAGAGAGCTAATGAGGAGCTCGAGCCAGCGAAGGGGAGGAGCACACAAGCCAGTGTTTAAGGTTTGTGCAAAAAGGGAGAGCCTCATTCTTCTCATGAAATTTGAGGAGAACGTAGGAGGTTGTGAGAAAAAACTCGTGCTTGCAAAGGAGTAAGCAAAGGAGAGAAAGGAGGCAGATTGTAGGTGAAAGAAAGGAGTCGAACAGCTTGGAGAGGAGCCCGAATTCCTAGAGACATTCAGGCTCGAACTTCCAGTTGATAACACAGGATTCAAACCCGTGATCTTCATTTCAAGTGTAGAGGCCGAGTTTAGAGATGAGTTTGCAGGCTAGTTTATACATGTTGATGACAGGTTGTTCAACCGAGTTTGCTACAGGATTCATCTCAAGTTTGTATCTGAAAATTTTCGCTGGGTATTAGCCTCTTCTAGGCCGAGATTTGTGGCTATGTTCAGGCCAAGTTCCAGGAGAAGTCTAGGCCGAAAATTTTGGGTGAGCAGACCCATAACACTTCAGATTGTCAGTGATTTTATTGAGGTTACTTCAGCATAGAAATTGGAGTCTTCTGGTTAGAGTTTAAGGCTCGTGTTTCCAAGAGAAGTTCTGCTAAGGCCCAAAATTCGTGGCATTGGCACAGAGTACTAGCAAAGAATTTGAGACTGAGAATCAGTCTGAGTTAAGGATTGTGTGGTGGCTCCAATTCCTTGTATTCACACAGTGTCATTAGGAAACTCAAATAATGGAGATAACTGATTTTTCTTTCTATGTACAAATCTCCTTAAAAGTAATATAAAGACTCCCTTAGAACTGGTTTTCCCCTTGTGGGTTTTTCCAGGGTGAGTTGACCAAAAACAACTATGTACATGTGTAAAATTTATGTGTGTGAGCATGCTTGTTTATTTCTTATATCAGTTGGAAAATTAAATGGTAAAGTGGCTCTATAATGTTTCAAGAAAAACTTGCATAAAGTTTATATCAACTAACTGTTTGGGGTTCTGGGATTTAACGTCATGCAAAACAACGTGAAACTGGATGGGCTACAAGTTACAACAAAACTATATTTACCTACATGGTATTAGAGCTTGGAAAACTCCAGATTTGAGAAAGGAACCTTCAGAATCCAGATCTGACGAAACCTCAGCTCATAAGAAAGACCAACAAGCACCTTCTGCTAAAACAGTGAGAAGGCCAACCTAAAACCATCTTTAGAAACCCAAAGGACTGTTGGTTGAGAGGGAGGAAGGCTGCCTATTAACAGATCTGAAATTTTGTTAGTCATGGCTACTGGTATAAGGGTGGAGGATGTTGGAAAATGTAACTAGTTTCTGTCTTCATAATTGTCATTGTACTCATGTCAATATGTATATCTTATGTAACAAGCAAAAGAAGAAAGAAAAATTATTATTTTAGAGCATGGGTTTCATGCTTCTTTTGATGGTCTTCTAGGTAAAAGCACGTTCTTCATGCTTTTAGGGTTTGTTAGGTCATAAGATTTATTGTCATGAGTCAAGAGAGTCAATGTCATGAATATAAGACCCACCTGGGCAAGATGTACCTTGTAAAATAATTTATTTGGAGTCTAGAAAGTCCTGGAAGCTTCCTAGCACAAGTTGGTGTTGAAAAGTGTAACTAGATTTGGTCTTCATAATGACATGTAAATATGATTTTATGAAATAAGATGTAAATAAAGAAAAATGAAATTATTTTATCGACTTGCTTCATGGGTTTCATGAGCAAGGGTTTTTGTTTTTTGAGTCAAGACTCCAATTGAGAGTCTTTAGGATTTATTTGTCATCTAGCCATAAAATGTAAGAGTCATTGTCATGTAAATGAAGTCATGTTACACTTTGTAAAAGGTCAATATTATCTATGTAAAGCATCCTTCAAGAACTTGTCACCATACCTCTTCAAGTCGGCCTACAAATGATAAGGAAGCTGCTAGATCAAGTCGGCTTAACTCCAGCTGTCAAGTCGGCTTAAAGGGCAGCGAAGGAGGTGTATATATAGCCTAACTCGTCCTCCATTTGAAGACAAGAAACTCGACTTACTTGAGATAAGAAGAAGTGCGAAGATAGGGTAAAAAGGAAGAGCAAAGAAGGGGCTAGAAGAGGAGTACGAAAGAAAGAAAAGCGAAGTTTCTTCTGGGCTATACGAAGACAAGAAGGGTTTCTTCTGGGACAACGAAGTTTCTTCTGGGCAATAGAATCTTTTGGGACAATGAAATTTCCTCTGGGCAGCAAAATCTTCTGGGGCAGTGAAGTCTGGGTAGCAAAATCTTCTGGGAAGTGCGAAGTTAGGGCAGCTAGAGAAAGACCCTTTTGGGAGGTCGAAGTAAATACCTAGAGACTGAGATTTTCTAGGGAAGTCGAGGAGATGCAGTAAGAAGGATAGAGATTGAGTTTCTCTGGAAGAAGCCGAGGAAAGCAATGTGAGAAAGACAGAATGAAGGAAGAGGCAGAGTATCAAGGTTGGTGACAAGGTTTTTGGAAGGATACTAGAGTCAAGGGTTTGTGTAATGGTCTTGGTACTTATCAATTGAAGATCTAGAAGAAGAATTTTGATCGGGTTTTCCTCTCAAGAGGTGAGAGGTTTTGGCCTTGGCTGGAGAAGCCTATACACTGTGTCACTTGTCTCTTTTGTTATTGCATATTGGTAATTGTCTTGATGAAAGAACACATTAATAAGCTAACGAAGAATTGATTATAATATTAAGAAGAAAAAAGAGCATCACAAGCAATTATCAAGAAGAGAAATTGTTATTTATTGAATGCCCTAGATTTCTCAACAGTTGGCCCTAGCAACTTCAAGTCAACCTACAAGAAGGTACTCGAACCCCTTAGATGTGTATAAATACAAGCATCTTCGATCTCATTTAGCACTCATCCACTCACGAGTTTGATCTCCCAAGAAAAGTTCGATCTGAAGCTAAGAAGACTAAGAAGGCTAGAGCGAAGATCAAGGAAGGAAGAAAAAGTCTTGAATATTTTTTTTGGGCTCTATCTCTCTCACATGTGCAAAGAATTAGGGTTTCTGCAGCTTCAAGGAAGGCCAAAATTGCAGGTCCGAATTGCAAAAGAACAAGTTGTAGGATCGAGTTGCTGGAAGAGCGAATATTTTGATTTGACCTCATTGACTTTGAGAAACATTGTCTTGCTCAAAGGAAGATCTCTTGAAGAATTGTCCTAGGGTTTTTGCAGCAACTATAGGGCCGAAGTTGAAGTTGGAAACAGGTTGAAGCAGGATTGATATTTGTTGATATGATCCACTTGGAAGGGCTTCTTGGAGGGTTGACTTGGTGCTTGGAGGAGGACTTGGTCTAGGGTTTGGGTCTTGGTTGTCTCATTTGAAGCAGATTCTATAAGAAGAGAAGAGATTTTCTGGGTTTTCCCCTTGGAGGGGTTTTGTCCTAGCTTGGAGCCTAATTTCTATGTCCATTGTCTTTATTCTTTTGCTCTTGATATTTGTTTGATGAAAAGATCTAATAAAGAAACACATGACGATAAATAAAGTTCACAAGAAATATATAATGATTAAGGAGAAATTGAATTAATAGCTTTCCCACTGCATTCTCCAACATGGTATCAGAGCTAAGGTGAACAATAGAAGTCAGTTGAAAGGACACAAAGAAGGATTTGCTTGTCAAGGGGAATCATTTGCAGAAGGACACAAGGAAAGAAGAAGAAAACCTATTGATCTAGAAAGAAGGTTTCCACATCAAGCTTTTGTTGAAGAAGACCTCATCATCAAGGTCTCATTAAAGGAAGGAAGGAAAAGTCCTTATTCTCTAGTGCATCATCTTGAAGTAGAGGAAGCATCAAGGGATCTTGATATCATCATTCACTCTTTGAAGCTATCATTGTTGAAGGCATCCTATAATACATCTTTCTAGGGCATCTTTGAAGTCTCCTTGGAGGTCTTGCAAACATCAAGATTGTTGGAGGCATCATCAAGACGAAGGACTCTTGGTTGACAAATAAGTGTTAGATTGTGTTCTATATCTCAATCTAGAGATCATATGGCTACATTTTACTAGAAAAGCAACAAGCTTGTTGGGCTAGCAAACTTCCTAGCATGGAAGAAGAGGATTGACTTGGCACTCACAGAGAATGAAGTCATGGAGTATGTCCTTGGAGAAGTAGTTGAACCAAGCAAAGAGAAGACTCAAGAATTAGCAAAATACAAGAAGGGAGAAGTAAGGGCACAAAGGATTATCGTTGAATCCCTCAAAGATCATCTTGTTCCCTTTGTTGCAGATTTGAAGACATCAAAGGCTATGTATGATAAGTTGGTAAAGTTGTACTCTATAAGTACACAAGGTCAAAATATTTCCTTGAGGAATCAATTATATAGGATAAGGAAATCAAAGGATGAAGACATGGCCACCTATCTGATGAAGATCTCACAAATAAGAGATCAATTACAAGGGCTTGGAGAGATTGTTACAAATTCTGAGATGACTATATGTGTACTAAATGCTTTTCCACCTAATTGGAGTAGCTTTGCAACAAGCATCTACTAAAAAAAAGATACTACACTAGTCGATGAATTGTGGGCTCAATGTATCTTGGAAGAATCTAGGATCAAGGCAAAGGTTGATACTGAGTCAAATGAAAGGTCTCAAGCCTTCATTGCAAGAACCAAGAAGTTGAGGAAAAAGGTAAGTTTGGAAAGTCCAAGAAGAAAGACATGTTCAAGATTCAATGCTTTGGATGCAATGAGTATGGGCACTATAAAAGGGATTGTCCAAATACTAAGGTGAACAACAAAAGGAAGGAAAAAAGTGAAGCTCACATAGTTGAGGAAAGGGGAGAACTTGAGAAGAAGTCGAAATGAGAAGATCCCAAGGATCTCTATTATTGAAGGAAGTCTCATCTCTGTTAGGTTCTTTATTTTTGTCTTTCTTTTATTTAGTAGAAAGTAGAGTAGCATGCATTATTGTATACTCTAAAAGAGTCTTGATTTTGTAAAAGGCATGGCATCATAGATAGAAGCACATGATAGTAGAAAGATTAGAATCTACTTGTTTAATTTGCTTTGGAAAGATCATCTAGTTTAAAAAGAATGAGAAGTTTGGGACCATATTGTATGTTATTGTTCCTCTGGCATTTTCTAACATCATGTTAGAGGTAGTCATTTCGCAAAGAAGGATCCTCAAAATACTATAAGAATCATCATTATGGAAGGTTCTTGGAAGCAACATTATGATTGGTATATATTCTATCTAGTATGGAAATAATACTCTTAAAGGATGAAGGAATGCAAATTGTCAAAGTTGTAGGTCTTTCTTGTGAAAAGAAACCTATCTTCATCATGTACAGGAAGCAAGAAGAAATGGCTAGATGATTGTATGAAAAGAAAAGTAACTCTTCTTTAGGGTATGGTTCATATACAAGAATCATGAAGGAAGAGTTAGTTATGTCAATGTGCTCGGTAAGTCTTCCATGTGGCTACATGGTGCTTGAAAATAGAAATTTGGCATGATGTGAAATGGATGGAGATCGAGACTCTCTCACAAGATTGCATGGCATAAATATAACAATAATGATCAACATCAAGTATAGTCTTCGGAAGAGGAGTTAACAATGACAACTCCAAGGAAGATATTACAACTTGGTAATCAAGCTTGACCCATGGGCACTTTGATTAAAATGATTGCATGGAGAGAGATTCATATGGAGATGGATCATGCGAAACGATGTTGATCTCGAAGAAACTCAAGTAAGCTGATGCTTTGATGAGAGGGCCATGATGACAAGGTAAGTCTGATATCTAATATTGTGATATTGGTTATCTGGTTAGCATATTGTTTTGCTATCTGGTAGGATATTGTATGAATGCATGATGATAGTTGAGGCAAGTTCAACTGTGGACGTTGAACTCAATTCAACGAACATATGAATCAAGTATATGGTTTTGGCAATTAAGAAGTCAAGGTGTTCACATCATCACCTTGGGATTGAAAGGTAGCAGTGAAAGAAGATAACCTAATGTTCATCAACAAAGATCACTTTCATGTTTAAGAGGGAGCTATGACTAGCTTGAAGTTTGAAAAGGCTCAATATAATGCCTTCATTGATGATGACTAGAGGAAAGTGATATGCAAGATTGATGGCCTGAACCCTGTCACAAGATTGAAGAAAGAAGATGGCTCCATGATACCCAAGAAGGAAGAAAGCTCGATATAATGAGATACAAAGGAAAGAGGGAGCCATGCAGCTATCTCCATGAAGAACTGATAGTTGATACATTTATGAAGACAAGCTATAAAGCTTGTGGTGATGACTTCCCAAATTGGAAGGAAGTCAGGGATCTCCTCTATATTTGAGAGGGAGAAAAGGAGTCTCCTTAAATAGGAGCAAGGATCTATTTCTAATCAAGAGGGAATGGGGATATACTCTCTGGTTGAGAGGGAGTGATGATGGACATCACATTTGTATTCTCTTCTTCATGTGTCATGCACTTGACCAAGACTAACAACCGTAAGTCTAAGTGAAGGCCTTGGAGAGAAGATGGTGGATGGAGGATTGATAAGAATTTGTGATTACCTTGAGGATATAAAATCCAAGACAGGAAATGGACTGCCACTCTTTGAGGATTGGACAGGTATCCAAGACAAGAGTGGTCGAAGAAGATCAATATTATTTGAGGATTGGGAATCCAAGATAAGAATAGTCCTAAAAGAAATGTGCCTTGTAGAGGTAGTGTGGTATCTCACGTAAAACCTCCCAACATTATGCTCTTGTATATGAAAGAGCTTGTCAAAGTTAAGGCCTTACTATGTTGACAATGTTGGTCATGATGTTGATGCTTAAAGATGGCTTACCAATCTAAATCTTCTTATGAGAACTCTTTAGTTTGAGAATAAAAGTTATTCATGTACGAGGGTTTGCAATTATGAATACCTCCCTAGTTAAGAGGGAGTGTTGGAAAATGTAACTAGTTTTAGTCTTCATAATTGTCATTGTACTCATGTCAATATGTATATCTTATGTAACAAGCAAAAGAAGAAAGAAAAAATATTTTTAGAGCATGGGTTTCATGCTTCTTGTTGATACCTAGCATTTTCGTTATGCTTCTAGGGTTTGTTAGGTCAAAAGATTTATTGTCATGAGTCAAGAGAGTCAATGTCATGAATGTAAGACCCGTATGGGCAAGATGTACCTTGTAAAATAATTTATTTTGAGTCTAGAAAGTCTTGGAAGCCTCCTAGTGTTGAAAAATGTGTAACTAGGTTAGTCTTCATAAGTATGAAATGTACTCTTGTAAATAATAAAATGAAAAGAAATTATTATTATTGGAGCATGGGTTTCATGCCCAAGTTCTTTTATAGGTCAAGCACTCATTATGTGCTTCTAGGGTTTGTCCTAGGTTTAAGAGTCATTGTCATATATTGAAGACCCTATGGGCACATTTGTAAAGAAAAATATTTTTGTCTTTAAAGTGTCGAAATACCTCCAATATCAAGTCAACCTAGAAATTGTCAAGTTGGCCTACATGAAGAGCCACGTCTACCCTTGAAAGGAGCCTATATATAGAAAGGAACTCATCCTCCATTGGACACACTCACTCATCTCATTCTATGTGAAGAAGAGGAAGAAGAAAGGTCGAAGAAGAAAGTACGAAGAGGAAGTCAAAGAAGTCGAAGTGCTTAGGCTAGTTCTCTCTCTTGTTATGCACGAAGTTAGGATTTCTGCACTAGGACTATCTCTAGTTCGATCTTGGAAGAAAGAGAGAAGGGAAGGCAAGCAAAGGTCACTTAGGGTGTCTCACTAGCCCTAAGTATCAAGAAAGGCAAGCGAAGGGAAGAGAAGGCAAGACGAAGGAGATCGAAGTCTCTAAGAGAAGCAACAACAGATTTTGGAAGACAAAATTTCGGATCTACAGTCGGAGGTCGAAGTCCTTGCAATGGGAGGCCGAATTGATCTTGATCTTGGAGGGTATTTGTCTAAGTCACTAGGTCATGGTATTCGTCAATTGAAAGATCTATAAGAAGAGAAGAGATTTAAGGGTTTTCCCCTCAAGAGGAGGGGTTTTGGCCCTGGCTTGCAACCTATATACTGTGTCATTGTTCTTATTGTTTTGGTAGCTGTTTGATGTATCTCACACTGTAATAATAAGGAACAAAGCTAATAAGGAAAAAGGTAACACAAATAGTTATCAAGAAAAGAGAATTAACATACTTACTGCCCTATTGAATTCTCAACATGGTATCAGAGCTAAGGTTATCTAAGGGCATCATGAAGATATCCTCTACAATGAAGAAGTTCATCAAGAAGATCGCAAGCCATCTCAAGAAAGGTATCAAGGAAGCATGGAGTTTCTTATTTACTTCAAAGAAGGTATCAGTCAAAGAAACAAATGAAGGTCTCTTCTCGGCTCTCTCTGGCACATTCCAAGATGAAGACATTTGGGTAATTGACAGTGGTGCATCAAGGCACATGACTGGCCATTCCAATCGATTGAAGACCTTATCAAAAGGAAAATCCACTTATTCAGTGGAGCTTGGAGATAACAAGAGCTATCCCGTGAAAGGCATTGGATCAACCTCCATAAAGCTGGAAGACGGAAGCAACATTCACCTCAACAACATTCTATTTGTTCCAGGTTTGCACAAGAACTTACTTTCTATTTCAAGTCTAGAAGATAAGGGTGATAGAATAGCCTTCATTGATGGAAAGGTCGTTGTTTGGGTAAAGACTCAAGTATAGATCAAACCAAAGTTATTGGCATTTGAGAAGGAAGACTCTACACACTGATATCTCCCGTGGCCCAAACCCTAGTTCACATTGAGATTAGCCCATGTGAACTTTGGCATCGAAGATTTGGTCATCTACATTTCAAAATCCTTCCAACTCTAAGTTCCATAGTAGATGGAATTCCTAATCTGAAGGAAGATCATGAAGGTGTTTGTAAGGGGTGTGAATTGGGTGACAATACCAAGAGACCATTTGGAAGCAATGCTTCACGGTCAAAAGAAATCTTGGATCTCATTCACTCGATGTATGTGGCCGTATGACTCCTAAATCACTTGGAGGTCACCTATATTATGTCACATTTATAGATGATCATTCAAGTAAGACCTCGGTTTACTTAATGAAAACCAAGGATGAAGTATCTACAAAATTTCAAGAATTCAAAGTGAAGTGGAGAACCTTACAGAAAGAAGAATCAAGATACTAAGATCTGATAATGGAGGAGAATACACATCCAAAGAAATTATAGCATTCTGTAAGGAGTCTGGGATTAAGAGGGAGTTGATAGTCCCATATAATCCCGAACAAAATGGGGTTGCAGAAAGAAAGAATAGATCCATTGAAGAAAGTGTAAAAGCAATGTTACACGATCAGGATCTACTTAGATTTTTGTGGGGAGAAGCCTCGAAGACAGCTGTCTACATTCAATACTCTGAAACTCTGAAACAAGTGTTCACTAGAAAGAAGCCATCTATAGATCATCTCTGGATCTTTGGGTGTCTCGTGTATATCCATATACCAAAGGACAAAAGAAAGAAGCTGGATCCTTCCGGCATGAAGGGAACATTTGTTGGGTATAGCAACTCATCAAAACCTTATAGGATCTACATGAAAGATGGACATCACATAGAAGTCAGTCGTGATGTCATAGTTGATGAGAGCATAACATTCAAGAAATCAAAGGAACTTTCCATAGACTCTAATGATGAAGAACTTTCGATATTTGAGGAGGAAGTTGACCAAGGGAAAGAAGAATCACACCATGAAGAAGAAGGTCCCTGTGAACCTGTTCAACCTGTGGTCATCCCTGAAACAAGGAAAAGACCTAATTGGTTGAAACCTACACTACTTGATGCAGAAGGTCATGGAGCAATGACAAGTTCATTTAGAGAAAGCAAGAAACCTAAGAGGTATTCTGGATATGCTGCATACATGACAATTGATAGAAGCAGAACCGTCCTCCTTTGAAAAGGCTATAAATAATCAAGAATGGAAGGATGCCATGAATGAAGAGTATCAATCTATAATGAAGAATAGAGTCTGGGAGATCGTACCTAGGCCCGAAGACAAATCTGTGGTTACTTCCAAGTGGATCAATAAGATCAAACATGTAGCTGATGGAAGTATAGATAAGTATAAAGCAAGATTTGTGGCTAGAGGCTTCTCTCAACTTGAAGGCATCAACTATGAAGAGACATTTGCTCCAACAAAAAGATATACAATGTTTCGATCATTAGTCTCTCTGGCAGTATCAATGGGATAGAACATCCACCAAATGGATGTCAAGACTGCGTTTTTGAATGGCACAATAGATGAAGAATTCCTATATAGAGCAACCCTTGGGATTCAAAGTTAAAGATAAGAAGGCATATGTTTGCGGATTGAATAAAGCATTATATGGCCTCAAGAAACCACCAAGGGCATGGTATGCTAGAATGGATACATACCTACAAAGAATAGGCTTCACAAAAAGCTTTGTTGATTCAAACCTTTACATTAAGTTTGTAAATGGTGAACTTGTAATCTTTCTTTTGTATGTAGATGATTTTCTCTTGACAGGTGTAGAAGGTAGAATTGAAGGATGTAAGAATGTAAGAAGCAACTAGCAACAGAATTTGATATGAAGGATCTTGGGTTGATGCATTACTATTTGGGACTAGAATTCTGGCAAGGACCTGATGAAGTTTATTTGGGTAAAGGAACGTACGTGATCGAGATACTGAAAAGGTTTGACATGATGGATTGCAAACCTATGACCACTCCAATGATCACAAACTTGAAGAGACTAAGGAGTTCTGAATCTAGCCTTGTGGAACTTTCCAAGTATAGGCAACTTATTGGCTCATTGATGTACTTGGTGAACACTCGACCAAACATATGCTTTGCAGTAAATGTTCTCAGTCAATTCCAAGTGGAGTTGAAGCATGATCATTGGGTAGCAACAAAACATATTCTGAGATATCTGCGAGGAACCATCCACTACTGTCTGAAGTATGATAGAAGGAATGATGTCCAACTAATTGGATATACAGATTCCGACTAGGGAGGCAGTGAGCAAGATGGAAGGAGCACTACAGGAGGATGTTTCAGTTTGGGATCCTCCATGGTCTCATGGATGAGTAGAAAGCAAGACACAGTTGCTTTGAGTAGTGCTGAGGTTGAATATGTTGTAGCCTGTGAAGTAAGCAGAGAAGTAGTATGGTTAAGGAAGCTGCTATTTGACCTATTTGAAGGACCAATGAACCCTACAGTGATACTTTGTGATAACACCAATTGTATACGCTTGTCTGAAGATCCAATGTTTCATGGACAGACAAAGCTTATAAACAACAAGTATCACTATATTCGAGAGCTAGCACAAAATGGTGTGCTACAGCTACAGTATATCTCCACTGATGAGTACGTAGCTGACATATTGACAAAGTCACTTCCAAACAAGAGGCTTGTATATTTGAGAGACAAGCTTGGTTTGGTTGATATATCCTCCCTAATTGAGAGGGAGAGATAGACACTACATTCTTGTCTTCCTTTGGGAAGAAAGAATGGAGGATTGGGTAACCATCTAGCATTCGATACTCTTTGAGAATGTGGTAGGGCATTTAAGACAAGAGTAGTCGTGGACCTATACTCTTTGAGGACTAGCTATCCAAGATAAGAATAGTCCAAAGGAAGGTCATACTCAGTGAACACCTGGGTGGAGTATGTACCTTGCGAGAAAATGATTATGGTGTCTATGAATCATTGGTCTCGCCAGCATTGTGCTCTAATCATGTGGATAGAGCTGTTAGTCAAGGCTTTGTTATGTTACAATGCTGGTCGATATGATGCTAAACAGATGGGTTACCAATCCGACTCTTTTTATGAGATCTCTTCACATTGAGAATGACCATGTACCTCTTATGAATACCTCCCTAGTTAAGAGGGAGTGTTGAAAAATGTGTAACTAGGTTCGGTCTTTATAAGTATGAAACGTACTCTTGTAAATAATAAAATGAAAAGAAATTATTATAATTGGAGCATGGGTTTCATGCCCAAGTTCTTTTATAGGTCAAGCACTCATTGTGTGCTTCCAGGGTTTGTCCTAGGTTTAAGAGTCATTGTCATATATGAAGACCCTATAGGCACATTGTATCTTGTAAATAAAAATATATTTTTGTCTTTAAAGTGTCGAAATACCTCCAAGATCAAGTCAACCTAGAAGTTGTCAAGTTGGCCTACATGAAGAGCCACGTCTACCCTTGAAAGGAGCCTATATATAGAAAGGAACTCATCCTCCATTGGACACACTCACACATGTCATTCTATGGGAAGAAGAGGAAGAAGAAAGGTAGAAGAAGAAAGTACGAAGAGGAAGTCAAAGAAGTCGAAGTGCTTGGGCTAGTTCTCTCTCTCTTGTTATAGACGAAGTTAGGGTTTCTGCGCTGGGAATATCTCTAGTTCGATCTTGGAAGAAAGAGAGAAGGGAAGGCAAGCAAAGGTCACTTAGGGTGTCTCACTAGCCCTAAATCTCAAGACAAGGAAAGCGAAGGGAAGAGAAGGCTAGACGAACGAGATCGAAGTCTCTAAGAGATGTAGCAGCAGTTGCCGAAAGACAGAATTTTGGATCTACAGTAGGAGGTCGAAGTCCTTGTAGTGGGAGGATAAGTTAATCTTGATCTTGGCAGGGTATTTGTTTGAGTTTACTAGGTCATGTAATCGTCAATTGAAAGATCTATAAGAAGAGGAGA